>CANTUT010001255.1:2500-192500 GCA_947687605.1 Reutealis trisperma | reverse complement strand
ACAAGTGGACTACTAATTGGTTTAAAAGAGTTTGGCCTTTTAATATAATTGTGACTTTGCATGCATCGCTTGCATTGGCTCTTTGCCATTCAACCTAGTTTTAGGAAAACAATGGATAGTGAGTAGCATGGAGTGGGTAACCCTCTTTTGGTCTGTTCGCTAATAGTGAAATCATCCACCTCACAATAAATCCTTTGATCCTTTTAAAGGTGTAACGAGTATACACGTACTATTAGACCTATGCGAGGCTCTTTGACTCACATATGGTTAGGTATATCGCTGCTCTAATGTGACGGGTAATCAAATCAAGCCCCCCTTACCTTTTCATGTAATGAACTTAGATCCTAACCTTAGGTTGTATGTACCATAATTAGAACCTTTCATCTTTGCATTTTCATGAAATCTTTTCCTCATGCATCCATATTGGATAACAAAACATGCATTCATCTTAAGTCTAGGTTATACCTTGAATCGAAGAAGGATCATATACTCACTTTTATCGTAACACTTTCACTTCTAAACTTTAAACACTCTCATCTCTATCCCATTCACCCTTGCCCCCATAAACCTTAAGCCATCACCCTAAATCTTACCCCTTTACCTTAGCCTTTAACCTAAACACCAATACCCTAACCCTAAAACCTTATCCCATTACCTTTGCCTTTAACCTAAACACCAATACCCTAACCCTAAACCTAAAACCTCATTTCCCTAGCCTTGACCTCAAACACTTCTCACCTTAAATATTGTTACCTTAACCTTACCCAAAATGTCTTCGCTTTAAATTGTAACCTAAAAACATATCTACCCTCCTCTTATCCATACCTTGCCAACCTAGCCACAAGACACTGTCGCCCAATATCCTTAACCCATTACATTCAAAACCAATCCATTATCCCTAGATTAACAGATGCCTATACCCTATATCCCAAATCATCAAGACACTACCCTAAGCCTAATACCTTTTTGCCAACACACTACCCTAAGCTTAATACCTTTGACCCAACATAATATCCTTAAGCCCAACACAAGTGACCCATCACCTTTTAAAACCAATATGTTACCCTCAAGCCTAATAGCTTTGGCCTAACACACTACTTTAAACCTAATACCTTTAGTTTAGTCTACTACCCGAAGCCCAAAACATTTGCCCCATCATACCTTAAGCCTAAAAAAGAAAGGGTTAGCTTACTACACAATAGGAAGCCTTTTCTCTTAGGACCTGCATGCCTATACCTTCATCACCTCTTCTGTTCCATACCCGTCACTTACCTTGTTGCTTTGGTTTAAAGGTACTAATGGCCCACCCGCTTGATATCGCTTCCTTGACCACACTTGTGACCAGAGTGCTTAAGAAGCAAGAAGAACATTTTTAGGCTATCCTAGCTGCTCAGCAAGCCTAATTCAAGGAACAAAAACAATTCATCTTTAAGGAAGTTCGAGCTATGATTAACTAGGCCACCCTTAGCCATCCTAACCCAAACCTTATCTTGAACTAGACCAATCCTAGCCAAACTAATTCATATCTAGACCAAGGTGGGGAAGTTTTCTCTTATCCAGACACTAGATTGCTAATGGAGAAACTTGAAGCCATGGAAAGAACCATTAAATCCCTAAAGCACTGTGATGATCTAATTGATGTGGACAATTTAACCTTATTCCCTAATGCCAAGCTTCCTCCTAAATTCAAAATGCCTAAACTGGAGAGAGTTGATAAAACCACTTGCCCTAAGATCCATCTGAAGATATATGTGGGGGTAATGAAACCTTTAGGAGTTAGCAATGAGCTCCTTGCTCAACTGTTCCAACAATCACTAACCGGTGTTACTAAGAGATGGTTCCTTTCACTAGACAAGAGCAAGAAAAGGACATGGGATGATATCTGCTATGCCTTTGTCAAACAATATCATTATAATAGTGAAATGGATGTCACTAGACATGACTTGGAAACCATCAAGCAGCTTCCAGAGGAATCTTTCCCTATGTTCCTTACAAAGTGGAGGGCTAAAGCGGCTTAAATGGTAAATAGACCAACAGAGCAAGAACAAGTGGACATCCTTGTCAAGAATCTACTTCTAGCCTACTAAGCCCACTTGTTAACCCAATACCTACCCACTTTTAAGGCTTTGATTGCAACTGCATCAAAGGTTGAAGATTGCATCCAAAGTGCATCATTTCAACCTGAATTCCTCACCACTGACCTGAATAGTGATGAAGAACCCAAACCTAATTCAACCCCACCTTACCTCAACCCTAAGTGGCATGACATAGAAGAGTTCAAGTTTAGCTGATCTGACCTATCTGAGATTGAATTCCAAGTCTGAGTCTAAATCTCCAAGTTTGAGTTTAAGTCTAAGTCTAAATCTCAAAGTCTGAGCCTAAATTCGAGTCTAAGTCTGTCATCTTATTTTCTTTTATTTTTTGTCAATCATGTCGATTCCTTTTTTGTTATCTTGTAATAAAATTTTTCATTATAATAAAATAATCACATCTTTTTAATTATTTATGCACTTGTCTAAACATGGATGAGCTTTGAAAAAAAAAAAAAAGGAGAAAAGGGAGAAAAAGAGAAATGAACACCAATTAAATCCACCATAATTGAAGTGCCATCAATAATTGCTTTGCCAGCTCCTAACCAAAGAAGGTCAAGAAATAGACCTCTCATTAAATAATTGAAGCATAAAATCAAATGATACACCTCAACAAGGGGCAACAAGTTCTTTAAATCCAAAATTCAAATGTTAAAGCCCCTCAAAGTGAAGAAAAGTAACAAATAATGGTGGAATGTTTTTTCCCAAATTTTATTAATCTAATCTCGCTAAGTTGAAAACCCGAAAAGGGTGGCTTAGGCAAAAGTTAGAGAAAAAAAAAAGATAAAGAGAAAGCTCATACTAGTTATCTTCATATCATTCAAAGTTTGTCAAATTAAGGTTCAATCAATCTGTCTCATCTCATGTCTTCAAAGTCATCCTTCCTTACTAGAGGCTCATTCTCCGAAGTAATATTGTCTTTTACACCCTTATCTCACAATGGGGGGTATGTCTTTCTAGGTTGTCATCATCTTTTGTTGATTCGTCTTGCCATTGAGCTCAAAGAGCTTAAGCACAATCTCTCACATTGCTAGTCTGTCATGTTCCTATCTCGTTAGGAGTATGATCTCTAAGTTGTCTCTTTTCATCAGTCTTTTAACTACTCCTTAGGGCACTTCTTTTCATCAAGTCTATCATCTACATTTTGTCACTTTAAATGTCTTTTAAATCTCAAAACAACAAGATTAGCTTGGCTTGGGCTAAGCCCATGTGCAGATCTAAAGATCCTAAGTCTTTCAAGACTCATCATTCTTAAAAGCAGCTTTCTCTAGCATAACCAAAATCAAATCATGTCTTGCAAATCTTAAGAAGGGCTCAAACCACTCAAGTCATCCTATGACTTATTAGCAAAACCTCATCATCCTTGAAAGGACCAAGCCTCCTTGGCAAATTACATCACCCATAAACTCCAATTGAGTCAAAGCCTACCAACCATCTGATGGGCATTGAAAATATGATATAACCATGATAAAAGGGCAAACCCTCATCCATGAGCCTGCGACCAAAACCCTTACCACCATACCTAAGCCAAAGCCAACCATCCAAAGCACCCTTAACTAAAACCCCCTTAACTAAAGCCTTCAAGCCTAGCCTTCACCATGAAGCCCAAGCCTAATAGCCTTCACCATGAAGCCCAAACTAAAAAGCCTTTACCATAAAGTCCAAACCAAGAAGCCTTTACTATGAAATCCAAGCCCAAAAGCCTTCACCATAAAAACCACTCCCCAAAAGCCTTAACTATGAAGCCCAAGCCTAGCCTTCACTATGAAGCCCAAACTAAGAAAGCCTAAGCCTACCTTTCACCATTCACAAAAGACCATAATCTCCTCCAAAGCCAAATCTGACCAAACCTTCCCCCAACTAATTTCCTAGCCTGATCTGTCCTCTAAACCAGACCTAACCAAGCCTAAAGTAGAACCTGATCAAGCCTTCCAAATGAACTCCTTAAAGGTTGCAATCCGACCAAGCCAAAGTCTTAGACTTGACTAAGCCTTCCACATGAACTTCTCTACGGACAAGCCCTATAAGTTGACCATCCCCAAACCTTCCAATCTAATCATCTCCAAAAACCTGACCTTCCTAATCCAGCTCTCCAATTCAACCTCAAACCAAAGTCAAACCTATCTAAACTAAACAGCTCGATCTTTTCTAAGACCACACCTTACTTCTTCTTAGGCTAAACTAATAGCCATTAGCCAACCAATCTCATACCTGACAAGCCCATTTCCGCCTCTAAGCTAGCCAATCAACCAAAAAGCCAAATTACTAAACCACTTTCCTATATCATTTTAAAGTGGGAGCACATCCCTTCCAAATACTCACCTTTCTGAAATGGGGGCATCTTTCTCCCAAAGATTAGCACTTTTATATCAGGCTGGCCCTTCACAGGTTCAAGGTATTAAATCATTGCATAATCATCTAGCATTTTTGCATTAAACATGATCATCACTTTTCATTCCTACCAAGAAGGACCACTACTGTTTCTACCAAACAGGACAACTATCTTTACCATTTCTACCAGACAAGATGATCATCTTTTCTTGATCCTACTAGACAGGATCATCACTTTCATTCCTACCAGAAAGGAGCAATACTTTGTTTTTCCTACCATACAAGAATATTACTCTCAAATCCTACTAGATAGGATCATCATTATCACTCCTACCAAATAGGACTAGTGATTTGCCATTCCTACCATATAGGAATATTACTCTTAGATCCTACGACACAGGGTCGTCATTATCATTCCTACCAGACAAGAACTACCATTTTCTTCCTACCACTTCCAAATATACCGGGGGCATCCTTTTCATTTCATACTCATCAAAACTTCCTATCGCTCCCAAATATACTGGGGGCATCCTTTTCATTTGACACTTATCAGAATTTCCTGCCACTTCCAAATATACCGGAGGCATCCTCTTCATTTCACACTTATTAGAATTTTCTGCCGCTTTCAAATATACCGGAGGCATCCTTTTCATTTCACACTATTAGAATTTCCTGTTGCTTCCAAATATACTGGGAGCATCTTTTTCATTTCACACTTATCAGAATCCACTTCGCTTCCAAATATACCAGGGGCATCCACTTCTCTTATAAATATACTGGGGGCATCCACTTTGCTTCCAAATATACTGGGGGTGTCCTCTTCATTCCAACTGCTTCCAAATATACCAAAAGCATCCTCTTCATTTCACACTTATCAGAATTTCCTACTGCTTCTGAATATATCAGGGGCATCCGATTCATTCCAACTACTCCCAAATATACCGGGGGCGTCATATTCATTCTAACCACTCCCAAATATACCGGGGCCATCCTCTTCACTCCAACTACACCCAAATATACTGAGGACATCCTATTCATTCCAACCACTCCCAAATATACTGGAGGCATCCTCTTCATTTCAACCACTCCCAAATATACTGGGGGCATCCTATTCATCCCTACCGCTTCCAAATATACCGGGGGCATTTTCTTTGCTTCCAAATATACTGGGGACATCCTCTTAATCCTCAAGTTCACTGTCATCAGAATCACCTTTCAGACAAAGATAATTTAGATGAGGGGGCAACTGTGAACCCTTAATTTTGCACCTTCCAGTATGTGTTTGAACCTTAAAAGCATTTAGGCTCAGTAAATAAACCTTTAGAAGTCAAAAACTTTAAAAATGAAAAAATCAAAATATTTATTTTTGACATTTGAATCATTTCAAATCATCCGGGATTGAGTAATGAGTATAACGCAACTGGAATCATGTAAAACGGATAAGAAACAAGAAAGAACGAGCGAAATGGGCAAAAGTAGGGCCCGTTGCCGCAGAGGCCTGCAGCACTGCCGCAAAGCCCTCTGTGGAACCTCAAAGGGCTATGCAGTACTGCCGCAAAGGCCTCTACGGCACCGCAAAGCCCTCTGCAGCAACTCCGGTGAAATTTTGATTTTTTGCAATCCCACATCATGTTTGAATAATTTCTATTCTCCAAACCTCCTCCCATATATAAAGCGCGTCCCCACACTTCAAGAAGATCAATTCCTAGAGCTTGAAAAGCATTACTTCAAGCAAAACGCTTTGCATTCACTCCTTGCTTCACAAAGCGAGTTGGGGGGTTTCTCCTTGATTCTTGCCCGACTAGTTTAAGGCTTTCTACCGCCCGCCTGTTCGAGGCAAGTCTCTTGCCTAAGGCTCATGTCCGCCGTCTAAGGCCAACTGCCACCCGCCAGGCTAGCCGCCGCCTACCATCCAAAGCTAGCCACCACCTGCCATCCAAATCTAGCCACTGCCCTCCATCCAAGGTAAGCTTCTTTTCCTTTAATTTCATTGTCTCTTTAGTTAGTTAATTAAATTAATGCATCTAGGTTGCTAGCTAATCAACTTGGTAATCAATTAAGTTAATTAATTAATTCAACCCTCTTTTAATCAATCAATCAAAACATGATAAAGTGGCTAGGCTAAACTAACCTCTTCGCAAGAAGGGAGAACTACGTGGATTATGATTCCTATTCAAAGGGATACGTAGGCATGCTTGGTTCAGGCATCGAATCCAATTAAAACTAACCAACTCTCTCCTCTATCACCTTCTTCACTTACTTTTATTTTGCTTTCCTTTACCTAGTTATTAAGCTTAGTTTGGGGAATGTGTACTTTCCTATAACCCATAAGGGCTAAAGGAGGTATCCCTTAAATTTGGATTTTATTATAATATTAACTCTGTTTTATTTCGAATTTTAATTATGTATAAACTTTATGGATTAAATGATCATTCATATTATAAATTGTCCATGCATTTTAATTGCTCATGAAATATATTTTAAGTCACTCTTATATTAATTGGCCAAACTTATTTTGTTAAATTAAATCGAAAACTTAGTCCCCGAATCCTCTTTGGTTTCAAGGCTAGTGATCTTTTTCCTTTGGGTAATAATTCGAGTCAAATGGGTTTTTTCCTTATATTTTCCCAAATAAAAATAAATTAAGGTGGCGACTCCTAAAAATAATTTTCAAATCTATCAAAAATAAGCCCAAGGGCTTCTTTGTGAGTTCTTTCCCAAATGAGCATTTCGATTCCCTTTAGCGGATCGAACCGGTGCTCGAGCGAGGTTACCAGTGGTTGCACTATCCTAGGGAGTGGAGCAATAGTTACTGGAAACATAATAGTGGTGGAGTAGTTATTTCCAAGGGAGTATTTAAGTTAAATGATATCTCATATACAAGGCCCTAACCAATCAAACACTCAACAAGCCTTGTGCCTTTTTATCAGCCCTATCGGGCACCTTTTTTTCCTTTTCTATTTTCTGTTTTTAAGCTTTCTGTAATTACTGCAATCACTCAATAAAAATTTCTTTTGTTCCATTACTGTTACTTTAACTCTATAGCCACTTTCGCCATTAAGAATCTAGACGTACTATGGTAAGAAAATCTGGGTATCCACAATCTATTGATAAGAAGTTAGAAAGGTGCAATCCACAGGCTTATGCACCTTCATCCGTATGTGGCATGCCTACGCAATTACTAATTTACCCTTCTGTCAAATTTTAGCACTAACAATATTTTTGGCACACTCAATTGGACTCACTCTTATGGCATCAAGAATATGAAGTTTTAATGGAAAATACATTATTATTGGTTCCTATGAACTACAGGATGACACTGCAACAGTAGTTCAGGAAGGAAACATTCCACAGCTAGTAGAACAAATTGAGCGTTGGGTTGGCTTCTCCACAGCTAGTTCACCAGGAACACATACCAAAGATGAAAATGTCAACAGGTCTTACTATTGGAGATCTAGGTAATATTCCCAGGCCAGTTGATATTACTATTTCATCTAATAGTTTTCAAGCGCTACTTGAAGAAATGAAAAGGCAGTCTAGCAATTTGCAAGCATTGATTAATATGATTACTTCACCGCAAAGCCCTAGGCAGGCCATTGTCCACAGGCCTACTAAATAGCCCTCAGAAGAACTCAGGGGGCAATATGTTGCTCATCAAAAGGCTGGTGATTGCCACTACCCTGAAGAAAGCTTTTCACCTCCTCATAGGAGGAAAGAACCAAAGACTGTGCCTACTGACAATCCAAGGCAAGTTTCACCATAATAGTTGCATGCTAACACTAACCCTATCAATCATCCTACTGTGTATGACAATGATGTAGGTTTCAAAAGAGAAGGGCTAGTAAACTTGGCACTAGTAGTCAACAGGATTCCATAGCCTATTATTTCACTACAAGTCCCTAGGGAGCAAGTTCCTATGGACATTAAAGTGGATAAGATCATCAAGGGAGTGCTTAAATTCCCTGAGAAGAAGAATCCTACAATTATTGATCCACTAGTGGCCATTGTTAATTCCATGGCTATTGATAACAAGTCCCTAATGATTTCTGATGACAAACGGAAAGACAAGAGTCCACCAAAGGTCCAAAGGGAGAAAAGCTATAGACTATGGATTCCTAAACCTAAGCCATCTCACCAGAGAGATAAGCTACTAGAAAAATTACCAAGGATTACACACCAATACAAATTCCAAAGGAGTCAATCTTCGTTCATTGTTCCTCCTGCTGTGGAACTTATCCACAAGTGGATTCCTAAACCTAAGCCATCTCACCAAAGAGATAGGCTACCAGAAAAATCACTGAGAATAATTCACCAGTACAAGTTCCAGAGGAGCCAATCTCAGTTTATTGTTCCTCCTACTGTGGCAACTATCCACAAGTTGATTCTTATAGAACACGAGTAATTCCTCAAGTCACTCACGAGGACTCAGAAATGCAGACTGCAAAGACAAAGGGTGGAGGACAAAAGACAAATCAATCCATAAGATTTTCCTCCTCAGGAAGTCAATAGAAGCAAATTCAAGAGGAAAGTGACTGAGAACTCTAAGAGTTCTAAACAAGATCTACTAGGGATTTCAAAGTATTTTACTCAAAATTTCTTAGTGTTGATATACCTATGGAGTTTATTATTACTACAAGCTAGGGTGATGTGGAATTAGATGGTAGGAAATGGATGTGCTGCTGCAATAGTAGAACTGCCCACTATCTTTCAATCCAAATCTACAGAAGGGAATGCCATGGAGATCAAAGTTCCTAAGGCTCGGGGAGTAACTTTCTCTAGGGAGGAAGATTTCTATAATAGAGTAGCTAGACAGGTAGTTAATCCTCACCAATCTAAGTTGATTTTCAAAAAATCATTATATGTTATGGCACAAGTCAAAGGGAGATCCATCACCACAGTTCTAATAGATAATGTGTCGGTAGTAAAAATCATGCCATTTAGAATGCTACATGCCTTAGGAGAAACTGAAAAGGAGCTAATTCTACAAAGATGACATCACTGGCTTTCATTGGGGAGCTCACTAAGACTTAGGAATCCTACTTATGAAAATCACAGTAGCTGTAACTGCCATGTTCAAAGCATATGTGCAGCAGAATATAAAGAGACTGAAAGTGGAAGAATTTTATGGTACCTATGGAGTTGAAGTAACATATGAGGAGGAGCCTTTTGAAAATGGAGAAATTTTACAGATACATGACCTAGGGAAGGCACCTCCCAAATTCATCCAAGTTGATATATTCAACATAGACGTCGGTATTGCTGGTGACTGGAGAGCCGACCTAAAGAAATAGTTTGACAATCCAAGCAAGAGAGTGCCATATAAAACAAAGGTATAGGCATAGAACTATGTCATGCTAAAGGGTGATCTCTACAGGAAAGGATTTGATGGTCTACTATTAAGGTGCTTAAGTGTGTTAGATACATTAGAAATAATACAACAAATGCATAAGGAAGTATATGGTGATCACCAAGCTAGAGTAAAGATAAAAGGGCTCATTAGAAGACATGGCAATTACTGGTTATCCATCTTGAAGGACTATATCAGGTACACCAAGGGATGTCAACAGTGTCAAACTTACACTAGGCTACAATGTATTCCTATTAATGAATTTTATTCCATAATGAAGTACCTGAAAAAAGGTTTTCCCATTGTGTGGGAAAAGGTGGAACAAAAGTAAAGAAACAAAGGTAACCTAGATCTATAGTGTTTACAAGTGATTTTCTATAAGGAGCTTAGGATGATGTAAAGCCAATCCCATGGCTATATCACTGCTCTATTGTAAGTTGGCTCTTTAGCCACTTTTGTACATAAATAAAGAAGTAGGCCTGTCAACCACATTTTTCTATTTTTTATTTCTATTATTTTATTTTAGTTAGTTTGTGTTTCAGTGCTTTTAAGCTTTTTCTAGTTTTCAATGTTTGCAATATAACAGTAAGTAACACAAATGGCCTTAGGCTGTAGCAAGTGATCAAAATCAACAACAACCAAACATCAGGCCTTTTTGGCTAATTATACAAATGCCATCGCTATATGAGTGATATAAAAAGAATGGCTGAAGTGAATCTATGCAAGTGTTCAGTGCAAATAACATGGTTGCATGAGTCAAACATCATCATCAAGGGCAATAAATTCATCTCAATAATATTTGCAAATGCAAGAGGCCTCAAGCCTTTTCATTTCAAGACATGGATATAAAAATAGCCTCAGTGACTTTGCATTATATCAATACCAGTTCAATAATATTTAATTATTATCCATAATTTAATCAATAGGTCTAGAAGACAGTTCACAAAAACTAGAGAACAAATGTTGTAGGGTAACTCACTGAGGAATGGAGGAAAACATGTCTTTTAAGGTACTCTATGGAGTGATGCATTGTTGTCTAGTGATGAGAAATGATCACACTCCACAGCCTAAGACTCTTGCCTATGGAATCTGCTACTGCAACTATGGATGAATGAAATGGTCAACTAGTGAACAACTCATCCAAGTGAAGATTGCAAGAATCCACAACTATAGGGGTTGGTGAAGACATAAAGAGTAAGAGGCCATGGTGGAACCTACACATAAGGTACACAGTTCAGATTCTTGTATTTGTATTCATATATATTTTAGCTTAATTTCACCATTTCACAATCCAAAATCCCTAGTCACTAGTGAAATTTTAGGCAGAAATGTCGAAATCATCATACACAGTAGCAAATTATATTTTACTATAGTAAAGTACATGAGTTGGCCTTAGTTGTTGAAATTCACAAGTACCTGTGGACTTAAATTCAGCTATTAATTTTCCATGCCAATGCATAAAAAGCTAAAATTCTACCAAAATAAGTCCTAAATAAATCCTAGAGCCGAAATTCAACAGGAATTTCTGGCTAAAATATTTGAGCAATAAAATCCACAGCAATGTACCTAAATTCCATAGACCATGAAAGTTACAATATCCAATTTTCTCAACTTTTTCCAATATATTTACTGTGGATTTTAATTATATTAGCTATAAAAATATTTAACAAATATGGATTTTATTTTATTTTTCAGGCTAATAATTTCGAGGTCGAAAATTAATTATTTTTCATATTTGTTAGATTAATCCTAGCTAATAAATTAAATTACAATAAATATATTAAAAATTTTCCCAAAAATTTCAGCTCAATATCCTCAGCAAACTTGCAAAATTCAAAATTCAAATATAAAGGAAAGTTCCACCCACATGGGTTTCAAGAAATTTTGGCATTTTAATTGCTAAAAGTCAAATTTCCTAGCTAATTTGTCACCCAAAAATGAAAAATTCAGTAGCAAGGCAACTCAAGAAATTCATCCAAATTGGCAATAAAAAAAAAAGAAATTAAAACCCAGGAAAATTGCAAGAAAATAACTCAAAAAGCTCACCTTTGGAAGCTGAAATTGCTAGGTTAAAATAACTAACCAGAAGTTGCTAGATGACGACAAGCTAACACTAACAACAAAGGAGCAATAGATGTCGACAATAGAGGAAAAAAAAAAAAAAGAAGAAGAAGGCTAGATCAGCAAGAGCAAAAAGAAAGAAAGGGACGAGAGAATAATTACGTGGGTAACTCTTGGGTATTTAAAAATTAGGTGAATTTTTGAAGATGTGTGGATAACTCTTGGGTATTTAAAAATTTCTAATCCTTAAAGTTGTTAGAAAGAGTTAAAGGATGATTAGGATTTTTAATTATTGGCTTGGTGAATGGAAATTAAATGAAACTGTGGAAAATTAATTTTGCCTATGGAATTGTTACACTAGGGAGCCTGTGGAACTTTTATTTTTTGGAATTTTCTTCAAGGCTGTTGAATTTTAGATCTCATTATGGAAGTCAAATACTAGAGGCATAAATGTATTTTTCATCCATACAATTTGATTTTCAACCAAACTGTACGCAGGGGGCATTGTCACAACCCGACTTAGGGAGCCATGACAATCGTAGGAGACGGAAAGACATAAGGTCATCTATACCCGTAGAATCCTTAGCTTATGTAAAATTACTTATTAAATACCCATAACCCATTCAATTAAATGATAACTTATAAAATTTGCGGAGTAAGCCCATAAACTGCTTACATTTGAAAAACAATTCTTATAAACCAAAGTTAAAGGAAAATATTTAAAAATAACTCAACAAAATAAAAGTCCAAATAATCCTAAACTTAAAACCACAAAACATCAATTTTTAATCGATTCTCAAGTACTTCGCTTATTACCCCCAGAGCACTAAACTGAAGTTCACCATACAAATGGATGAAGAGAACTCTACTATCTTCCAGGCAAAGCAACCATTCAAGTGGAGGAATAGGTTTGAGTTTAGTTACCTTGATCAATCTTGCCATCCTCAAATATATAAACATAGAAAAGGGTGAGTAGAAGACTCAGTAAGAGAAGATGCACATATAGGATAGTTAAGACAATAAACATAGGCTTAATATCATAACTTGGTTGTAAAAATGAGAAATAAATGATAGGTAGCAGAAATAATTTATAACTTATATTAACTTTGGTGTAGGGGCTATCGCCTTTTCTACTCAACTTATAGCATAAGACTGATCAGGTCCTATGGTTAGCAATATTGGACCCCTACTAGCCAAGGTTTGCATACTTTGCCCTGTCCATGGGCATACATTATGCACAAGTCCAATATTCACCCCATATTGAGAAGGGGTATTTCTGCAAGCTTGGAGAATAAACAATAATATATACATAGTAAGAGTTTAGCTTATATTATGACTCTTATGAAAGAGTATTACTTAGTTTAAAAGACTTGGTTTAAGGTTCACAATGTCATTATAAGTCACAATATAGTTTAATAAGAGTTTTGGGTCCAAACCATCAACTTAAGAAAGAGTCCTACTTAAGGTAGGACTCTTGGGCAAGCATTGCTTATGAAATTAAAATCAATCAATGGGTATAGAATTTAATGAAGGAATCATTCAATCTCAAAGAAATCATTTCGCATTTTGTGAAGAAATAAAAGAGCGCATTGTAACTCACCTCAGACTCCTATGCTTTTAATTAGTCGAGTTAAGTGGACCGTAGGGCTTGAACTTTTTTAACCTCTATAGCATAAATCAAATAATTCTTATTTAATTCATATATTTAATAACTTATTATATTTATGCATATTCTTGTTTAACTTAAATGGTTGACTTGAACTAGGACTCCTAGTCTAACTATGATTCTTTGGTCCAACACGGTCAACCTTTTATATTTTTCCTTATTTTGATCTTTAATCTTGATGATTAATGTTTTAATGTTATTTTAATATCCATATAATATGTTTAAATTCATCTTTGGTCATAGTCAAGCTTTCGACTTTGACTTCTTAAAGTCAACATTATACTAATGGTATCGCCTTAATGGAAGTCTTAATATTTGACTTGTTCATACTAATTAACTTCGTAAATTCTTAATTTATCAATGTAATTTTATAATTATGTCATTAATTCAATATTTATATTTAATTTAATTGAAATCCCAATTCTTGGGTCTAGAGTTTATCCTTTAAAAGGTTTCAATTCGCCCATCCTTTGATTTCTTGTATTCTTGTTATCAATTTCTAAAATTTTTTTTAATTATTTAATTAAGCTACTTAATTACATTATTTTAATTAAAACTAAGCTTAATTAACTTTAATTAGAAAGTCCCTAAATTTAAATTATTCATGGATGTTCAAAACCAATTTTTTTTTAAATTCCATTTTGGATTTCTCGACAATTCAAACTCGGATTTTATTTTCAATAGTTTCTATGTTCTATTGGCTCTAAATCCAACCAAATTTTACTTTAAAATTGAATTATAGCACTTGGGAATGAGATTCCCCTTTTTGGCTGAATGGTTCATGCGCAAATTTTTTTTTTTTTTATTTTACATGTTCTTCACTAGTAATCAAAACTTTGTTTGCAATTAATTTCATTTATGTTCCTAGGCATAATTCTTTTCTCAATTCAACAAATACATATTCCAATCTATTAACTAAACCAAACCAACACCACATTGCCATGATTTTTATACATATTAATTGCTGTAAAAAAATTAAATTAAAAAAAATAATTGTTTCTTACCATAATTCACAAATAAAATTCCAATCCCTTCCACTAGCGTTGACCGAATCTTCCCAAGGTTAAACAAAAAGATTTTTTTTTTAGAACAGTTATTGCAATATTCAACTCATAAAAATTAAAAAGATTTAGTGTAGAGAAATTTTACCTTGCAAAAATCTTGATTCATTGTTGTTAATGATTGATTTTTTTTTTTTGTTAGAGAAAAAAGAAGAGAAGATTTTTTTTTTTTCTTGAGAAAGAATGGCGTGTACAGTAGCCAAAATAGGGGGTAGCTGCTGTACAATTTAAATACATTAGGGTTTTTCTTTTTCTTTTTTTTAAACTTAAAATTAACACTGCATTTTAAAACATCAATTTTTAGGTTTCGATGCGATTTTTCTATGTTTCTGTTGAGAATTTGGAAAAATATTCAACTGGACTTTGATTCCAAATATTCTTAACTTTCATTTGGTATGTTTATTTTACAACTTTGGTCAAATGACCAAAATGCCCCTAATCAGTTATTGTTATATATATATATATATATATATATATATATATATATATATATATATATATATGACTTTGATTCCAAATATTATTAACTTTCATTTGGTGTGTTTATTTTACAACTTTGGTCAAATGACCAAAATGCCCCTAATGAGTTAATGTTATATATATATATATATATATATATATATATATATATATATATATATATATATATATATATATATATATATATATATATATATTCTAAAATAAATCACATACAACACATATGGGAGTTACTAGTTATTCTTACATATGTAGAACATTAAGCTACCATTGTAACTTGATTAAGTTCTCTATCAATCAAACATAATACACACAACATCAGAAGAAGAAGAAGAAGAAGAAATCTAAGGTTTTATTCAGTCAATCCAAAAATATAATAAATTTTTCATTATATACATTTGGATAGAAAGACTAAAATACCCTACTGAAACTAAAAGAATTACAACTCAGCATTTACATATAAAACCAAGCAATAAGAAAAGTATCTAAGCTAAATAAATATATTTATGTTTTTACATCCACCCTTAAGATCAAATTGATGAAAATAAAACCCATCTTAGACAAATAGGTATTACGAACTACAAGACTAAGGGGCTTGGTAAACAAATCTGCCAACTGCTACTTAGAAGGATCATGCTATGGAAGAACAAAACCTTTAAGATATTTGTTTCTGACAATGTAAAAATCAATCTCCAAATGCTTGATGCACTCATGGAAAATAAGATTTACATATATATAAAGTTCAACCATGTCATCACAATATAAAGGTATGGGCAAAAAAGATGAAATATTAAACTCATGTAATAAATAGGATACATATTGTCACTCACAAGTAGTTTGTGCCATGCTTTTGTACTTAGCTTTGGTTGAGAATTTGGATATAGTCCCTTGCTTGTTTATCTTGCAAGCAATGATAGAACTACTTAGTATGAGGCCTCGCTCAAGCATCATCCAATCCGCTAAAGGGGAATCAAAATTCTCAATTGAGAAAAGACTCATGATGGAACCCTCGGTAGATTGATTGATTTGAAAAATGATTTAGAGTTGGTACCTTAATTTTATTTTATTTGGGAAAAGTTAAGGAAAAAACCCATTTAACTCTAAAAGAAAAAATCACTAGCCTCGAAACCAAAGAAGATTTAGGGACTAGATTTTTAGTTTATTTTAACCAAAATAGTTTGGCATTTAATAAAGTTGTGACTTAAGAATTAATTTCATGAATTAATGCATGTAAAATTTTTTATGATGCATTGAAATCCATTCATAAGATAAATAAAATAAAGAAGAAAATAAGGAAAGGAAAGTTAAGTTGAAGTTATAACAAAAAAAAAATATGGGATACTTCCTCTAACTCTTATGGGTTCTAGGGAAGTTGTACATTGCCCTAGATAAACCTAGAATAATTAAACAAATAACAAAAGATCCTAACTATGTGAAAAAGGCGATGAAGCAAGAATTTGGTTAGTTTTAGTTGGATTTGGTGCTTGAATCAAGCATTGCTACATATCCCATAGTGGGAATCAGAACCCACACAGTTCTCCCTTCGTGCGAAGGGATTTCTTCAGCCAAAACCACTTTATGATGTTTTGATTAATTGATTAATTGATTTGAGAGTTGAATTGATTGATTCATTTTAATTGATTACCAAGTTAAGTTAATTAGTTCAAATTTTAAGTAACTACCCTAAGTGAATCAACTAAGAAAAGGCAAAAGGCCTTAGAGAGAGAAAAAACTCTCAAGGAAGGAAACAATAAAATAAATAAATGAAAGGAAAGGATGAAGGAAAAGAGACTTACCTCGAGATGATCAACATAAGACTTGCCTCAAATGGTGAGCAGCAATTTGCCTTGAATGGTGGGGAACTTGCCTCAATCGGAGTTAAAGGAAACTACCTCGAACATTGGCAAAAAGCCTTAAACTTATCTTTCTAGAGGAGCAAAACCAAAATGAAAAATAAAAAAGTAAAAGAAAATTTTTAAATTAGAGAGCTTGTCCCTTTAAGAACAAGCTAAAAATATTGCTTGCTTTGAGATTGGGGTTAATCAAGGAAGTGTGGGTGTCTAGAGGTAAAAGAAAAAAAAATAGAGTACAAATGTTTGAATATATAATGGAAGGGGTTAGGAATAGTTCTATGTATTTTTCAATGTGAGATTGCATTGTTGCAGCAAGGTGCCCCTACCAACAACTATAGGATGGCTTTGTCGTACCAGTTCTACATAACGCACTAAATTTAGCAGTTATCAAGCTGCGTCTTATTAAGAAAATACAAAATTGAGGGTTCACACCTAGCAGTATACAAAAACCAGTAATGGACTTTCTTGTTTTAGGGCAAGCATCCTAATCAACATCTGAAGAAGCTATGAGTTAGAGAGAATTATTGGCAGGAAAGAAAAGACCTATACAAAAGGGTAAGCTTTGAAGTACCTCAAAACATGTAGGGTAATATTCTAGTGAGTCTGTCTTAGAGAACTGATAAACTGAATTAATTGTTGAATAACATAAATGATGTTAGGCCTTGTAAAGTTCAAATACAATAACCTATAAACCAATTTCCTATACTACTCAAGTGAGTCTAACAAAGGAGAATCAATAAAGGTTAACTTAGTTCAAGTAAGCAGAGGAGAAGTAACAGGCTTGGCACTAATTAACCCTACATCTTCCAAGATATCTAGCATGTATTTTCTTTGATTAAAGTAAACCCTTTTGTTTGATTTTTCTATATCAAGTCCCAAAAAATATTTAGGCGACCTAATGTTTGTAATAGTAAACTAGTTATGCAAATATTGTTTAATGTCAATTTTATCATACTCATTAGTACCATTTACTAAAACATCATCCACACATATAAACAAAGCCAAAAAACCTTGAGAAGTAGATTTAGTAAAGAAATAATGATCATGAGGGGACTGAATAAGACTAAAGGATTTAAGTTTTATGGTGAAATCTAGATTCCATTATCTGAACGCTTGTTCAAGACCATAAGGGACCTTTTTAATTTGCAAACTTATATGGGAGAGGAAATAGGATACCTAGCAGGAGGTTTCAAGAAAAATTCCTCATCTAAATACCTATAAAGGAAGGCATTATTGATGTCTAACTAATGCAAAGGTCGACCCTTGGTAGTTGAGATAGCAAGAGACATTCTCATAGTGACTAGCTTGGTCAAAGGAGAATGGTCAAAGGAGAAAAACTATCTGTATAGTTAATCCCAGCTACTTGATTATACCCTTTGGCTATAAGTCTAGCCTTATAGTTGTCTACTGTCCCAATTAGGCTTGAATTTAACGTTGTAAACCCACTTAAAACATATAGGTATTTTTCCTGGAGGCACTTTTGTAATTTCCCATATATGATTAGACTCTAAAGCTTTATCTATTGGTCCATAGTTGCTACCTGTGAACTCTTAATTTTGCACTCTCATTATCCAACCGCAGCTTTTGCATCTGCTAAGTTTAATGCGCTACATAGAACTATTACAGTGATCCTGCTAGCTTGTTAGCAAGCAAGGATTCGGAGGCGCTAAATTTTTTAGCCTTCAATTACATTACTACTGGACATCCAAATTCCTAAACTCTAAACCACCAATCAATCTCTAAAAAAAAAAAAAAAAAGGCCACGTCAGTTTCCACTGGAGCAGCTAGTGGCGCCACCGGCTGTCTGGGGGGCGTCGCCGGCGCGCTGCCAAAACACCGACGGTGCCGCCTAGAGGCCTGATGGCACCGTCGAGCCCTTCAATAGCACAGTCCCCACTACCTTTTTGTAGTTCCCAAAATACCGCCAATATGATTTTACAATATTTTTTCAGCCCTACCCTTTTAGTCTTTTCATTTTTCCACTTCTCAAACTACCCTCACCCACTTTTTCTATAAATATCTCCCTCCACTTCTCATTTATGCACACCTCTTGAATTAATATTAATGGTTATCTACTAATTCCTTTCTTTTTCTCCCTCCAACCACTCTCTAATTAATTAATTAATCTATTTAATTAATTAATTATCTCATCCTACCCAAGTTAATTAATCTTTTTAATTGACTAAAACTCTTTTTTTTTAAATTAAAATTAATCACTCAATTAATTAATTAATTAATCTTTTTAATTAATTAATTAATCACCTTTTTTTAAAATCAAATTAATCCTTTTCCGCAAACCACCTTTCATCCAAATTAATTAATTAATCCTTTTAATTAATTAATCCATCTATCCTTTTCATCATATTAATTAGTAAATTAATATTTTTAATTAATTAATTAATCTCCCAATCAGTCCAATCACTCGGTCCCAATAAAACAGAACTTCAATTCGATAAAACTCTCTACCCACCAAAAGCAAAGATATCAGCCTTTTTCCTCATTCTTAACACATTTAAATGAAAATCAATCTGATCAACTCCTAAACCCCTCTACTTAATCGTGGAACGAACTATATGGGTTTTGATCATGATTCCATAGGATACATAGACACGTTTGGAATCTAAGTTCAAACCTCAAATCTAAATCTATCAATCTCTTTTTTCCTTTTTAATTTGTGGATATTTTATTTTAATTTTCATCTTACACTCATGTCATATTCATGCATCTTATTTACAGTTATCATCTTATAATATTTATCATTCATGAAATCAATTTTTCAAAGTCAAATTAAACTTAAGAGCCAAATTTTGATTATTTAAAACAAAAAATCTAATCCCCAAGCTCAACCTAATTTGAAGCTAGTGATTTTATCCATGAGCAAATTAAAGTAAAAAATTAATAAATTAAAGTCAAATTGGGTTTTTCCTTAATTTTTTCATTTAAAAATAAATTAGGGCGGCGACTCCTAAAATCATTTTCAAAATCAACCAATCCAAATCCAAGTGTTCCATCATGAGTTCAAACCCGAATGAGCATCCTGGTTCCCTCTAAAGGACCGGGTCGATGCTTGGGCGAGACCTCATAGTAGGCGACTCCACTGGGGAATGGTTGTCACCTTTTTTAAAATAAAAAGAAAAATAAGAGGATTACTATTTGGTTAAGGAAAATTTTTCCAAAATAAGCTCTATTTGGCTCATTAAGTAAAATTTGACTTTCATGCATCACTTGCCTAACCTTAGCTTTTGAAAAACTCTTGGATGGTGAGTAGCATTGGCTCGACAACTCTCTTTGAGTATGTTGGGAGATAGCAAAAGCATTCCACCCCGCAATGAATCCCCAATCATTTTGATGGTGTAACGAGCAATCAATACTGTTGGACCCATGCAAGACTCCTTGTCTCATATGTGGTTAGGTATATAGATGCTCTAGTGGGACGAGGACCCTTAAACAAACCACCCTTCACCCTTGTGCATGTAGTCACCCTAGTGTTGACGGTAGGTTCCATATACCATAATAATGGAGATACCTATACATGTGCCTATGAAATCTTTTTGGCATGCATCACGGCATTACCAGGCATACATAACATGGGAAACTTGACAAGGTAAAATATATAAAAGACCTAAACCGGTGGTTCGTTACCCCAAAATACCTCACACACTCATCATGTCAACATATAAACCTGGTGACCAACCATATGGAGGGAATCTTTTTCCTGACATAACTTCACATTCATGCCATTTTAATTTTGTATTCTTACCCTTTTTCTTGTCTTTTTTGTTTAAAGGTACCAATGGCCAACACCTTCAACTTCAGCCAAGACACCAAGAGCACTTTCTTCACCAACCTCCTCAAGAAACAAGAGGAAACTTTTCAAGCTGCACTCACCACCGCTCTTTAGACCCAAGCTGAAACTTTCACCAATACTCTCAATGCCTAGTCTGCCATCTTTACTGATGCCCTCAACTCCCAACACCAATCCATCATCAATGAGGTCAAGGAAATGACCAATGCCACTGTTACTCCCTCTCCTGCGCATGTTGAGCCTTCATCTACCCAAGTTAGGACTAGTCATGCTCCTACTTTTACTCCTCCCATTATCGATCTCATCGATAAACGGAAAGCACCTGAAACTCTAACCTCTCTTGTCACGGACTTAAACACAACCACTTCCTCTCCCACTATGAATCCTTTTCAAAGTGGAGATTTCTTTAGCTTTCCCAAAACTAAGAAATTGTTGGAGAAAATTGAGGTCATAGAGAGAACTCAAGAATATCAAAAAACATGAAGACATGATAGATGTCAACTCCTTAGCTCTCTTCCCAAATGTATGAGTTCCACTAAAATTTAAAATGCCAGTTATGAACAAGTTTAATGGCACCACATGTCCTAAAACTCACCTCAAGATGATGTGGGTACCATGAGATCTTTTGGTGTGGATGACGAGCTCCTTGCTCAGTTATTCTAATAATCTTTAACTAGAGCAGCTGTCAAGTGGTTATTAGATCTTGACCAGAATCATAAGAAGACTTACATCTATAATCCTTTTGTCAAGCAATATCGCTATAACATCGAGGTGACTGTCATCTGTCGAGATTTGGAAACCACCAAACAAGGGCTAAGAGAATCCTTCACCGCGTTCCTTACAAGGTAGAGGTCAAAAGCAGCACAAATGGTGAACCGTCCATCTAAAGTAGAGCAAATTGACATCATTGTTAAGAACCTCCTCCCCTAATACCAGATGCATTTGCAAACACAGTACCTCCCTAGCTTCAAAGCTCTTATTGCCACTACCACTAAGATCAAGGATTTGATTCAATTAGGACGAATCAAGGATGAATCCTTTAGGTATCACAAGAACACTAACTACACCACCAATACCACCCAAAGAGAGGGGGAGGTAAATGTTGTGTCCTGTCATCGGCCGATGAAGTTAGAAACAAGGAGGACTTTCTCTGAGCTAGGCATGCCCCTTAACGTCGTTTATAAGAAAGCCTTAAAAACTAATCTAGTTAAGCCTTTAGACCCACGACCTCCTCCAAACTCCTTGCCCAAGGGTTATAATGCTAATGAATACTGCGACTTTCATTAAGGGCTAGAGCATAAAACTGATGCATGCAAAGCTCTAAAGTACAAAATTCAAGACCTCATTAATAGCAGAGATATCATTGCTCCTAGACCCAAAGTCTATCACCACCACCAATCCTTTTATGAACTGCCAAGCTCACTCGACTATCTTAAGCTTCACTTGATAATTGGCACTTTGAGGAGAATGCCGCCCAACTGTGCCTCTACCCAAGTCCTCAGAGTCCATGTTTGAGTCGTTTAAGTCCATGTCTAAGTCACCTAAGTCAGAGTCTTTTAAGTCTGTTTTTGTTAGGTCTTTCTTTGAATTTGAGTTTTTCAAGTCTTACACTTTAAAGTCTATATTTTGCCTTTAAGGCTTATACTTTAATGTAGTCATGATGGAACTTTTATTAGTAATAAAAAGTTTGAACTTTCTGATTTGCTTTAATTTTCTTCTGACTCATCTTTAAATGGGACATTTTAAAAAAGAGAGAGAGAGAGAGAGAGAAAGAACAAAAAAAATGAAAAATACAAAAAAATGATGAAAAAGGCAAAAGGATTAATTAATTATGGTGCAAAAAAAAATCTGAAATCCCATACATTACATTTGTATGGTAGTAGTGGAAAAGCTCATGGACTATTGTATATAAGACAAGATAGGGATGATCCAAGCATCGCAGTTCACGAGATCCCTACCTACAAACATAAGAAACTTGTCAAAGAGAAGCCATGGATAATGAAGACAGAACAGACTGAAAGGCATCATGACTAGCCGAATGCTGTCGAGGAAAAGAGAATCGATGCTCTATATAAAATTCAGGTTTATCAACAAACATTGGCCGATTACTTCAACTAAAAGGTGAGAGACAAGGGTTCACAAGAAAGAAATCCAATTTTGGAAAAAATCAAAGCCCTATTCATGATCCAAGAGGAAGTTTAAACTAAACTGGGTTGGATAGTACAAAGAAGATCTTATCCGACAGAGGCACCATCTTCATAGACGTGGACAAAAGGGAATTCTCCATTTCGTTCCTATTTTTCATGTATATGTAATCAAAACTACATGGGCCTGATTCTCTCTAAAAGAAATAACCAATAGAAAAATGATGTAAGGGATACGTAGGCAGCCAACTCGGGTGCAGTCCAAATCATAATACAAAATATTTTATTTGCATTGCATTCTCATTTTCTTTGTTCTTAGTACATCATATATTTAATTCTTTTGCCTAAAAAAAAGAAGAAGAAGAAGAAAAGAATACTCGCTAAGCTGAAACCAAAAAAGGCGGCTTAGGTAGAAATTAGAGCATAAAAGATGTCTCATTTAATGATGATCAAATTTTGCAAAATACAAGTCCATCATTATGACAAAATGATAGCCCTTTCAATGTCATCTATAGCTTATCCTATTTTATGTAGTCCTATTAACCTGTACTTATTTCAAAAAAAAGGGTCATGTCTGAAGTCATGGTCTAGGTAGTCCTCCTCTACCTCCTGAGATGCATATCTCTCGTGTCCTTATCAAAGTCAAAGTATATCACAATCTCTTTTTTTTGAGTCATTATTATAACCTGTGGTGTCGTACTTCTAATAAATCCTCGAGTCTCCTTCAAAGAACAAGTCACCCCTTTGTTTAAGCTGCAGTCCTCTTACTATCAATGGCTTCTCATACAGTCTCTCCTTTCACAGCTACTTTATCCTCCATTCCTCTTAGCAGGGTAGCCTAGTACTCTTTCTCAATTGGCCAAACCACCTTTGTCAACTACCTGGCATACCTTTCAACGGTCCTAAATGAAATCCCAAAATAAACAGCATGATAACTCTTTAGCCACCCATCACCTGATAGCTCTGGCAATGGAAGCTGTGATCTACACAGACTCTAAGAAAAGAAAAAAAAACTGGGGGCACATCCTAAGTCTGCCTCTGCTGCCTCAAGACCCTCATCCCTTAGTGGAAAGTTATTAAAACCAAGCCCAATAGGCAAAACCACTTGATACCCATGGCCTTCAATCAAGAAAGATCTAATCCTTTACCATTGGCAGTGTTAAAAATGTGTCCTCTGAAGGCAAGCTGTAAGCAACCATCCTATCTGATATCTGACCGAGTCTCAATAAAGTATGTGCAAACTAAAAAGTGGGGGCCACCATCCAAAAATGATCTATTAGCCACACTTAACCCAAAACCTAAAATCAAACACCTACAAAGTAGCCAAAGTAGAAAGGGTAAGAATAGACAAATTTTTCTTAATCCAGGAGATGCCAAACTCTAAGCTCTAGCACCACCAAAGCTACCTCTGGATTGTAGTCAAGCCATAGCATTGAACTTCCCAAAGGTGGAATACAACTCCACTTTAGCGGCACCAAAATAGAAAACACGTGCCACTAGATTCCAAAACCTTAAGCAAGCCCTTAGAAAAATCTCAATCTCCTCGTAATGCCACCATGGCAACTATTCCATACCAACCCAGGTTGAGTTCCTCAACCTTATCGAGTTTTTCAGTCCACAAATGCATGGCTCCATGGATACAAAAGTCACTTAAAAAAATTGCATTCACAAAGAAAATTCGTGGATCCACTCTCATGCATCCATGCAATCATCTATTACAAGCATCATCATAAATCATGCATGGTATAGAAGTCAAAAGATCTATGAATTCTGAAACATGCATACATCATCTATGCACCAGCATCTATCATATGCAATCACGTACCACTATGCATAAGCTGAGCCAATAGCCTCACCACCATCTCCTAAAGCTGACCAGTACTTCCTTAAAACTGACTGATACCTCTTAAAGCTGACTTATGCCTCTTTAAAGCTAAATAGTACCTTTCCAGATCTAATCAATGAAGTGTGACTTTCAAAGTCCCTTTACTCATGGCAAAGTTCCTTTGAGCCTTCCTAAGGGCCAACTCCTCATATTCAAGAACCCAAGTTTCTTTGGCGGAATCAAAATCTTGTCAAAATTTCTCGAGTTGACTCGTCATAGGTCGAGGCTCTCTTTTCACTAAAATATCTTATCCAAAATTCTCTTCCACCCATAAATGTCTAGAAACGGTTACCTAGACATCCATGTGGTTTCTTTTTCTATTTTTTTTTATCCAAATCTATCAATTTCACCCATAAAATATTTAGAAATAATCACCTAGATATCTATATGGTTCCACTTTCCATCTTTTTTACAAATCATCTTTGCCTCTAGCATTCAAGCCAAATAAATAGCCTTGATTAAGATTTACCCAAATCTTCTTTATCTCTAACATTAAGGCCAGATAGATAGCCTTGATTGATATTTACCCAAATCTTCTATAATATTAAGGCTAGACAGATAGCCTTGATTGAGATTTACCCACATCTTTTTACCTCCAACATTAAAGCCAGATAGATAGCCTTGATTGAGATTTACCTAAATCTTCTTTACCTTTAACATTAAGGCCGGACATATAGCCTTGATTGATATTTACCTAAATCTTCTTTACCTCTAATAATAAGGCTAGATAGATAGTCTTGATTGAGATTTACCCCAGATCATCTTTACCTCCAACATTAAAGCCGAACAGATAGCCTTGATTGAGATTTACCCAAATCTTTTTTACCTGCAATATTAAGGCCGAACAGATAGCCTTGATTGATATTTACACAAATCTTCTTTACCTCCAACATTAAGGTTAGACAGATAGCCTTGATTGAGATTTACCCCAGATCATCTTTATCTCTAATTTAAGGTCAGACAGATAGCCTTGATTGAAATTCACCAAACCTTCTTTATCTCCAACATTAAGGTTGGATAGATAGCCTTAATTAAAATTCACCAAACCTTCTTTGTTCTCTAACATTAGGGTGATAACCTTAATTGAAATTCACCAAAACCATTCTCGCATCCAACGTCAAGGCCGAACCGATAGCCATTGATAAAACTTCATTTATCCTAGAGGGCCTCATCCCAAAGGATCTGACAAGAACACACAAGCCCAGAGTCTGACATGGCACCTTTTTTCAATGTTCACTATCATCATAATCACCTTTTGTCCAAAGCTAATTTTAATGAGGGGGCAAATGTGAACTCTCAATTTTGCACCCTTATCATCCAACTGTAGCTTTTGCACTTGCTAAGTTTAATGTGCTATGTAGAGCCATTACGGCGATCCTGCTAGTAGGTTAGCAGGTGGGGGTTCGCGGGCAGAGCCCTGGAAAGAAAATTTTTTATCTTTCAATTACATTGCTACCGAATATCCAAATTTTCTAAACTCTAAACCACCAACCAATCTCTAAAAAAAAAAAAAGGACACATCAGCTGCCACCGGAGCAGCTAGTGGCACTACCAGCTATCTGGGCAAAGCCACTAGCCTCTCTGGAGGCGCGCTGCCCGGTGGTCCCGCCAAGCCCTTTGATGGTGCGGTCCCACTACTCTTTTTGCAGTTCCCAAAATGCTCCCAATATGATTTTCAATATTTTTCTAGCCCTAAGCTTTTAGTCTTTCCACTTTTCCACTTCCCAAACTACTCTCACCCACTTTTCCTATAAATACCTCTATCTACTTCTCATTTCTACACACCTCTTAAATTAGTATTGATGGTTATCTACTAATTCCTTTCTTCTTCTCCCTCCAACCACTCTCTAAGTAATTAATTAATTTTTTTAATTAATTAATTATCTCATCCTGACCAAGTTAATTAATCTTTTTAATTAACTAAAACTCTTTTTTTTTTTAAATTAAAATTAATCACTCAATTAATTAATTAGTTAATCTTTTTAATTAATTAATTAATCACATTTTTCCAAAATTAAATTAATCATTTTTCTCAAACCACCTTTCATCCAAATTAATTAATTAATCCTTTTAATTAATTAATTCATCTATCCTTGTCATCATATTAATTAGTTAATTAATCTTTTTAATTAATTAATTAATCTCCCAATCAGTCCAATCACCCGGTCTCGATAAAATGGAAATTCAGTCCGATAAAACTCTCTGCCCACCAAAAGTAAAGGTATCAGCCTTTTTCCCCATTCTCAACACACCTAAACCAAAATTAATATGGTCAACTTCTAAACCCCTCTACTTAATTGTGGAATGAACTACTTGGGTTTTGATCCCCATTCAATGGGATACATAAGCATGTTTGGAATCTAAGTCTAAACTTCAAATCCAAATCTCCATCAATCTCTTTTTTCCTTTTTAATTTGTAGATATTTTATTTTAATTTTCACCTTGGACTCATATTATATTCATGCATCTTATTTATAATTATCATCTTATAATATTTATTATTCATGAAATCAATTTTTCAAAGTTAAAATAAACTTAAAAGCCAAATTTTGATTTTTTTAAAACAAAAAATCTAGTATCTGAACTCAACTTGATTTGAGACAAGTGATTTTATCCATAGGCAAATAAAAGTAAAAAATTAATAAATTGGAGCCAAATTGGGTTTTTCCTTATTTTTTCATTTAAAAATAAATTAGGGTGGTGACTGCTAAAATCATTTTCAAAATCAACCAATCCGAACCCGAGGGTTCCATCGTGAGTCCAAACCCGAATGAGCATCCCAGTTCCCTCTAGCGGACCGGGCCGGTGCTCGGGCAAGACCTCACACTACCTAACTGAGGTCAAGCTTAGCTTGGTTATAAGTATAAGATTATTGAACAATTGACACATTAGCTACAAATTCCATTTGAGAATCATCCATGTATGGGAATAATCAGAAGGAAACAAAATTAAGGGATGAAGAGAACTTGTTGGAGAAGCCTGGATTGATTCATCTTTAGCAATGGCAGTAGCACAGACAAAATCTTTCAACCAAGAGGACTTATTCTTAACTCTATTACTTTGTCTAAGTGGTACAGAAGTAGGAACAAGAGGCAAAGCATAAGAAAGTTTATTAAGAACATGATCAGAATGAGAATAAGATGATTATATAAGAGGTAAAATATCTTGTTGTAGAGAAATTGAATTATGTATATCAGAATTAGAAGAGAGAAATAAAGAATCACATATGGAAATAGGGTCATCATGAGATAGATATATGAGGTTTGGTAAAATAGAATATGTAGATTCTAAAGTAATTTGGAATATGGAAAGCATTGTTCATGAAAAACATCTCTTGTAATGTAAGTGAGATGAGATTCTAAGTCATGGACTTTATAAGCTTTTTGATGAGGTACATAACATAGAAAATATATTTCTAAGCTTTACGTTCTAGTTTGTCCTTATAGGGCTTAGTATTTGTTGCAAAACATAAGCACCCAAAGACTTTCAAATGGTCATAAATTGGTGGTTATGATTCAGAATTTCAAAAGGTGTTTTCCATTTCAATAAAGGTGTGGGAAGTTTATTGATAATGTAGGTAAGAATAGCCTTTAGCCAAAATTTATTGGGTAATTTAGACTGAAAGACTATTATAGCCATTTGAAGCAAATGCTTGTGTTTTCTTTCTAGAACCCTATTCTATTGGGGAGTGTAAGGGCTTAATTTTTTATAAATAATATCTAAGTCATGAAATAGAGACTGACAAGAACTGTTAATGAATTTAGTTCCATTGTCACTTCTGATAGTTTTAACTTGGGAGTGAAATTGAGTAGAAACTAAGGAGAAAAAAGAATTTAAGATATTGACAAGTCTCAGTTTTATCCTTCAACAAAAAAAGTCCATGTGTTTATGCTAAAATCATCAGCCATAATGAGAACATAATGGGCTTTAGTTAAGGATGGAGTCTTGTATAGTCACCATAAGTCTAGATAAACTAATTCAAAGAAAGTGTTTGTATGAATGTTACTAGTAGGAAAAGGTAATCTAGTATATTTAGCAACAAGGCAAATTTCAAAAGGTTCAGAATCAATACAAACACATTCTTCAAAACACAATAAAGGTAAATGTGAAATTTTATTATAAGGGTTGATCTAATATATTGTTCGATAGTTAAAAAGAAGTAGAATTGGGATTTTTATTAATGGCAAAAGTATGTACAATAGAATTAGATGATTGTACAATGAAAAAAGTGGATGAGTTTTTCAATTAAAAATCCCTAATAGTAACTAGACTTTTCCAGCAAATGCAGACTTGCAACAGCCTTACTAGCTACTAAAATCTCCTTAGTCTATAGGTCCTAAAATAAGCAATATTTATCCCAAAAGAATGATTTTAGGCATGGTTTGTGTAAGCTTGTGTATAGATAACAAATTAAAGCTAAAAAAAGGGTAATGCAAAACTTTGCTAATAGTAAATTTGTCATGAATAGTAACAAAACCAATATGTTGAATTCTCTTAATAGTTTTATTAGATAAGTTTACTATAAAAAATGAAGTAGGTTTAAAAACATGAAGCAAAAGGCTAATACCAAAGAATATGTGATTTGTAGCATCTAAGTCAATTATCCAAACACTTTCAAGTTTATAATAAAAAACACTTATAGAAAGAATGTGAATAGTATTTGTATAACTATTGTAATTAATTAGATCACCTTCATTAACTCCTTGACCCTTCAAGTACTTAGAAAGTCCCTTTTGTACATATTGTGATATGAGTGAAGACTAATTCTCCTCTTCAGACACTATTTAAGATTGACTATTGTCACTAACAATATCTTCAGTAACCTGAGCCACTATCCTAACTTGCCCTTGAGCTCTCTATTGTTTCTTTAGATTCTTATACCACTCAGGTACTCCATGAATTTTGAAACATGTTTCTTTAATGTGACCATTATGACTATAGTGACTACAAATTATATTAGATTTCTTAGACTGATCTCTTCTCTTGCTAGTAAAGTTATAAGTCCTAGAACTCTTAGGTTCCCTATTATAATCCTTCCTAATAGACTAACGTCTTACCAGCATAGCGATAGTATCTGTGGAATCAATAAAAGTTTGGACTTCTTTTTGCTTCTCAACTCTAAGAACCATAGAGTGAGCTTTGTTAACATTGGGTAAGGGTTCTAAGAAAAGTATTTGATTCCTAATATTTTCATAATTTTCATTTAACCCCACAAAGAATTACATCAACTTGGTTAAGCAATCCATGTCTACAATGGTTTTAGCTACCCTATAACTACAAGTAGCTACAGGCATCAAGCATACAAACTAACCCTAAAACTTTTTCAACTTGCTATAATACAAAGTAACAGACATACTCCCTTGGTTAATGGAACTTATTTCCCTTTAAATCTATACATCGTAAGCCCTATTACTTTCCCCGAACCTTTCCTCTAATTCACCCCAAAGTTCTTTAGCTATCTTAGCATATATAAAGGCATTTACTAACTCCTTGGATATTGAAATTAATATCCAAGAAGTCACCATGAAGTCAGCCCTTTATCACTATTCAAACTCATCAAAATTTTCATCTAGCAGACCAAATTTACCATTTATAAATCCTAGGTTGACCTTAGCACCTAAAGCTATTTTCATGGATCGATTCCAAGACATAAAATTTGTTCCATCCAAAGGTGCAATGACAAGAACCATACCTGGATTATCTGAGTTTTGCAAGAGTAGCAAATCTCACACATTATGTGTTTCTATTTGATGTCTACCTTTGCCTCCAAAACTCCTTCAATTAATTCTAGCATTCATTTGTTCTGTTTATGAATTAGACTCCATGATAATTGAATTAAAAAAAAAAAAAGGTATGTGGACAGATTTCTCAAACCCTAGAACTGAAGAGTATGATTATGGAATTAAGAAAACCCTAATATGATCAAAATGATAATCTTTTATAAAGATAAGAGACTAAAACAACTCAAGGATTCAATTGATCAATTGAAGAAAGAAAACCTAAATCTGTAAGGAGCATTCGTCGATCTATAATTGTTCCAAAATAAACCCTAAATCAACCTCAAAATCTCGATCTCCAGAATCATCAAGACTAGAACATTCATGATCCATGGAAATCGAAAGGAAAAAATAAGATGAAATAAACTCGATTGAAGTAAGAGGAAAACACAAAAAGAATGATCTAGGATAAAACTCAAAATATTTAGATCAATATAGAAATCGATCTTCAAACAAACAAAATTAATTATGACTTGTCAAAAATGACTCTCCTCAAGTCTATCTATCAAGGATTTGGTTTGATACCATGTAGAATATCAAATTGCCGTTGTAGCTTGATCAAATTCTCTATCAATCATACATAACACACACAGCAATAGAAGAAGAAGAATTCTAGGGTTTCATTCAATAAATCGAAAAACAAAATACATTATTCCTTATATACATCTGGATAGAAAGACTAAAATCTTCTACTGAAACTAAAAGAATTAGAACTCATCATTTACATATAAAACCAAGCAATAAGAAAAATATCTAAGCTAAATAAGTATATTTACATTCTTACAAAATAGGTTTAATTAAATTTTATTTTGCTAAGAGAAATGATGATATGCCGAATTATAAAAATTTTTATTATAAAAAATATGTAAATACCGACTTTTTGAATATATATATATATATATATATATATATATATATATATATATATATATATATATATATATATATATATATATATATATATTATGAAGATTTGAATGAAGGTTTAGTGATGGCATTGTGGTCAAACATTTGTATTTGTGTATCACACATAAATATTCTCACTAATAATAATGATATAATTGGATTGATTAGATTTCTTTCTTTAATGTAAATTATGTGCATGTTTATTAAATATTTTTTTATTGCGTGTGTTGGTGCAATTATTATTATAAATTAATTTCATTTTCTTCAAGAAAATGTAAAATTATTTTTTTTACTATTTTCATTCACTATCTTTGTTGAGCTATTTAAAATCTGACTCAATTGAGCTACAAATCTTTTTTTTTTTTTAATTTAAAATAACAAAATGAAATGAAAGGCACTAGGTTAGAAGCAACATTAATTTTGGTTAAAAAATTAATTTGAGTATTTATCATAAAGACATTTCAGGTCAAAGAATAGTACGTTATACTGAAAAATTATAAATAGTGTTGGAGCAAAGTAACCACATTCACTCAGATTTCTTCCTCTTTGGCATGCTAGCTGCTACTGACCTTTGCCAGTCTGCTATAAGTAGAGAAAAATAAAACTGAAAGGAGAAAAAGAAGAAGAAGAAGAAGAAGACCTGACCTTCAGTACTCTTTGATGGGACTTACTGTTAACGAAAAAGATTCTTGTTAGCATGTGATGTGTGAGTTGAAAGATACCTTTTCATTGGCCCAACCCATTCAATGATGTGATTAATAACTAAAACTACTTAAATGTCCTTTATTATTCCACCTCAATTCCAATTTAAAATTCAAAGCTTTATTTTTTGTATCGAATTTATATTTATTGTTATTCATATTAAATTTACAAAAATCATAAAAAAACAAAAAGTTACTATTATTCACCTTCAAGTAGAATCAAATCTTTCAAATTGAAATTATTATTATCTTTATTCATATTGTAGATTTGTTTTGAGATTAATTTAAAAATTATAATATTATAAAATATAATATTATAATATTATAAAAAATTATAATATTATAAAATTTTATAATTTTATTATATTTCATTAATTAATAAATATTTAGTTTTGTCCAAAAGCAATATTAGAATCACAACTCATTTGATTTTACTGAGAAACTTGAATTTGAGACCCACTCAATTGAAATTAAATTAAATTTAAATATTGTACAAGTACTGGAGTGTAAGATCCCAAGCAACTAAGACTTAATTACTATAGCCTTGTGTAATTTGTGATTGCTTAAGGAATATAACAAATTCTTGAACATTCACAAAATATATCAAAACTAATTAAGGTAACTATTGTCATTCTTCCATAGTCCAAAACTAATCAATATATAAATTATTTCTTTTTTATTTATTAAGGAAGAGTATCAATAATTATATCAATGAGATTATATCAGTGTTTTAAAAATTGGACCAGATTGGCCGGTTCGACCGGTTGAACTAGAAATCACCAATCAGTCTGATTCAGTTAAATTAAAAAATCAAATTTTTCAGTTTAATCATTTTTTAATAGTTTTAACCAGTTGAACCTCCATCAATAGAAATTAATTAAAAAAATTAAAAAAAAATGAAATGAAGATATTTTATTTAATCATTCGGACTGATTGAATCACAAAACGGTAACTTGACCGATTCGATTATCAGTACGGTTTTTAAAACATTGTATTAGATCCCATTGACATAAATAATTTATTAGATGAATATAAATTCTTTCATTCCGACTTGAAATTGTAGAGTGAGTGCCTAAGCATATTTAGGTTCCCAGTGGCTACATAGTGACTGTGAACCTCCCACAATGATAAATAAGGGGGTTTACATTATATAAAGACGTTTTAATCACTAATTAATTAATAATCCAAATTTTTATAATAATTATTTCTTTTTGAGGAGAAAAAAATTATAATTATTTTTGAAGTAAAGTGAAGAGTATGTAATTATATTATATTATTAGTACTCTGCACCCATCATAGTATCTTAATCTTCTTTCAGCTAAATATTATTGTGAATAAAAGCTAATTAACATAATCTCCATCATGATTTAGTTGCCGTTGAGCCATCTTATTTTACTTTAAGAAGTGGGCCACTCAAAAAAAAAAAAAGCGACATTTTAGGTATTTAATTTAATTATTGTTTAGTTAATTAAAACATATAAAAATTAATTATTTAGCTCTAAAGATAAAGTAATTAATTAATTAAGTAATCAAAACTTAGAGGTTTAGCCATGTCTATTTATATGCATATTGTTAATCCATTTGATGAGTAATTCTTTTAATATATGATATTAACGGTCAAAAAGGAACCATTCTATATATGGAAACCATTTTTTTAATTTTCCTATAATAGTATTATATATAAATTTTTACATATTTTATGGTGTTTATTTTTTAATTTAGTTAAGCACATCAGTTATATTCAGATGAACTTCTTAAAATGAGCGTCCAAATGAAGATTAATAAAGAGAAAATATATTAAAAGCAAACTAGTTATACTTATCCGATGGGTAAAATGTATGAAAGGTGAACTGTTTCTAATTTGATAATTAAAGTTTAATTCCTTACAATTTAATAACTAATTTCAATTTTTTTCATCGGCAGATCATTGAGCCAATGTAGATGAAAAATTCACCAAAAAATTGACGAGGCATTATATATCACCTGCAAATACTTATTAAGCTAGACATGTCAGCTTGCTACATTATAATATTAAAATTTTCATGTATAATCACTAAATTTTGTATCATTTTTTAATTTGATTACTAACCTTTAATTTTTTATAATTTGATCACTAAATTTTAATTTTATTCATAAAGAGGTCACAAAAATAAATCTTACACATCTAATTACAATTTCTATTATTTCTCGTCATAGTTTTGAGAGTTCTTCGTATAATTCAACTCCTCGTATCTAGAATTTCATTTCAATATCTATTTTATAACTTGAAGTCAAACAGAGATGGAGATTAAAAAAAAAAAAAAAAAAAAAAAAAAAAAAAAAAAAAAAGAAGACCATTGAAACTTTTGGCCTTTTTTTTTAGCGAAAAAGTGGAGAATGAGGGGGAATACTCATGTTTTTACATTCTTGATATCGAGATGAGCTGATTAAAGTTAATCCTGGTGAGTTCTTCTCTATATTTGTCTTAGTGATCTGCCTATGAAAAAAAAAATTAAAACTTAGTAACTAAATTGTAAGAAATTGAAAGTTAGTAATCAAATTAAAAAACAGTACAAAGTTTAGTTACTTTATATGCAATTTTAATACTCTTACTTAGTAAACTGATATGTCCAACTTAGTTAACATTTGCAGGTGACGTGGAATGCCACATCAACTTTCCGGTAAATTTTTCATTTGAATTAGCTTAGTGACTCATTAATGAAAAAGAATTAAAATTTAATGATTAAATTATAAGAAATTAAAGTTTAGTATTCAAATTAGAAAACAGTTTAAAGTTTAGTGACATTGGATGCATTTACCCCTTATCTAATATAGAAAATATTTTTTAGTAAATTTGATTTTGTTTGAGATTCGAGTGTAATATCTTAACTTTTAAAAACACTTAAAATCTTAGTCGCTTTTTTTATTAATTTTTTTAAAGTTTATTATTTAAGTCACCGTTGACCTTCCTTTGATTGGTGGTGTTTTTTTTATTTTATTTAATTATTTATTTTTAATAAGAGATATCTGTTAATATGCGCCTTTCTGTATATGGATCTAATTTTATTTTTCATTTATTTTATAAGTTTTATTACCTTTTTTATGAGATTTAATATATCATGACCTATACCGAAGACTTATAACTAAACTGTCAATGTGATAGTTGTAACTATCACAGAATAGGCTATGGACCCACCTATTAAGCATAACCCATACAAACATCACATCATAGTGCCACACAAGACTACATTTCAATCACCTTATCATTCTCATCACAAGGTTATTGCTAACAGAACATCTCATTAAACTAAAAAGTAACCAAACAACTGATGCATAATATAGAATTATAGATAAAAAGGAAATAGTAATGTGGAGTTCTAGAGTTTACAATATAGTACAATATAAATTAATTATATAACTGAATAATACATCACATTTCAATGACGAAGAATGAAAGGCAAAAATGCACAAATAAAATATCTTTTGGAGGTTATTCTGTAGGGAAAAATATATTAAACAAAAATGAACGCTTGACTCAATGAATGATATTAAATAATATACCAATCAGATGTCCTATAGGCATGTTACTAATGTTTATGTTGGTACATTGTGCGACAGAAAATAAGTCACCTAATCAAACAGATATGGGATATAGGATGAGACTAAACCTCAAAATGGGGAGTTGATCTCCTATCTTAGCTCTTTTGATCCAGTACTATCTCTTCATCCAATACTAAGGTCGTAGTCATTCTAGCATCGTTGGCTCCACTAGCTGTAATGGGGCAAAGAGTAGGCCTCCAACCATCAGACATTAGTCCTAACTCATCTTATCGTCATCGCATCATCATCATGATCATTAGCCTAAGTGGCCTTATCTCATTCTAATTCCATCCAACAACCAAAATCAATAATTCATGTTATTATAATACACACACATACGCTTACTATTAAATTACTCTATAATGCATAGTTATGTATATTATCTACGCACACACATATATATATATATGTATGCATGTATGTATATATACGCACACACATATATATGTGTGTGTGTGTGTTTATACACATACACATACATATATATATATATGTGTGTATGTTGTATACACACACATATATCGCTTGCGTGTGTGCGCGAGCGCGCATGCGCGCGCGCGCGCGCGCACACACACACACACACACACACATATATATATATATATATATATATATATATATATATTTGTGTGTGTTTGTCTATACACACACATATATATGTATACATATATATATGTGTGTGTATTAAAATCCATATTAACTCAATTAAAATTAATTTACTGTTAACACAATATTTGTTAAAATCACATAAATAAATTCTAGCTCAATAATAAAATTCATATAAATTCTCAAAACACAATTATAACTCATATACATATATCATTTCCATAATAACATTCTGAAATTAAACAATACAATCCGATTCGAAGGTTTTTGGTTTACCCACATGGAATCTGATCAATCAGGGGTCCTAAAACACGTCAGGTAGTCAAAAGGGAGCTGCTGAAATACTGGACCCATGTGTCACCACCATCCAGCCACGTATCGTCACCAGCTAGTGGTTGACGGGGGTGAAAATTATACTACCAGATGCATTTTGTCATCAAAATCTCAGATATGCCACCCACTCTCTCCTACTCGCCGTCAATGATCGAAAATCAAACCTCAAATATTCAGATGCACTGCCACTACTTGCTAGTTTCGATCGTCGCTGCCTCTTCTGGACTTGCCAAATGCGGGGCTTGATCGCTAACCAAAAGTGGGTGGTTAGGTCCCTACTGACCCCTCTCTCTGTCTATTTCTTTCAGCCTAATGCCCCTCTCAATTTAATTGATTCCTAAAATAAAAGAGGCCAATCATATATGTAAAATAACTTTAAATAAATTATTAATAATATACACAATAATTGCTACTATTAATTTAAAATAATTCTTAAAGAAATTTTATAATAACTAGTTAAAGTTCAGTTAATTATTGTCACAACTAAATAAATAAATAATATTCTCTTTGCATTAGATTTACATATTTTAAAATTTAAATAAAAATTATAATCAATAATATATTTTTAAAATCATAAAAATTCAAAATTTAATAAAAATAAAAATTTCAAGTATAATTTACAAATATAATTAAATAATAATATTTCCGTATAAAATAAGATTTTCTAAAATAAATAAAAATTTTGATTATTACATAAAATATTTTTTGTTCTATTTTTTTAACGACAGTTTTCTTTTCTTCCTTTATGAGAATTTATTTATTCCATCATAGGTGTTAAGAGGAGTTTGAATTTAATATTAAAATATTAGATTCATTTAAAGACTCATCAAATGATAATGAGTACAATTTATAATTCAGTATAGTCACCAAATAGAATATATTTATTGTCGTTGTGTCAAATACAGAAAAGTTACTATATATAATCGTTTCATCAATACAATTAATGAAATTTATAGGAAAAACTCATTTATATAATAAAATTTGTATGTATTTATTGAATGCAGTCAATTTTATTTTTCTATTCTAAATTATATTTATTAATCATTATTAATGAAATATTTTTTAATTAGAAAAAGTGATATCTTGTAGTTTTGAAAATGATTTCATTTAAAAACTCATTAATATATTTTGAGGATCTATAAAAAAGAATGGTATTTTTTAGAGTTTACATATAATATTTTAATAAGCCTAAATTGAATATGAACATGAAATCTGAAGCTGCAATATAATAATAATATTATGGAAGAAATATGAAAGTTTGTCCTGTTGCAACTATTGGGAACTTGGATATATGCTTTTTTTTTTTTTTTTTTTTTTTAAATGAGAGGAATGGTTTCATGTGAGGAGGGAATGGAGCCAGCCTTTTGGTTAGGATGCCAAAAAGTTAAATATCTTTTTGAGTTTGGCTCAAAATTGTAGGGCATTCATAATTGTTAATAATTAAATTTAAATGAAAAAAATATATATGTACATACAGAAAGATTCAAAGAAAGAAGAAAGAATAATGCCTTTGCCAGTTTGTGAGACTGTTACAGGGCTTTAACATAACCCTGAGCCAAAGGCCTAAAGGCAAAAAAGAAAAAAGAGTGGAGCAGAGCCATCATTGCCAAGTAGCAAAGGCTAAATAAGCTGTTCACTGGCATGGGCCACCATTATGCTAAAAAGAAACCAAAACCAAAAGTTCTGCCTCTTAAATCTCCCAAAATCCCATGGCTAATCATTTGAATTTCTATTTTTTAAAATTTTTTTTGAGCAAAAGAATGGGATTTACAAAAAGGATATTGTGAGAAAAGGAAGGGACCCCCTTGCCCCTCTCCCTTTATTTATATGTCTCTCCAAATTCTATCAGTAATTCATAATAATTCAAATCCATATGTCTCTACCATTCAGCTTTAATCTAAATAAAAAGAAAAGAATAATAATAATAATAATAATGATTTAGTGATACCAAATTTTAAAACCTATGGGATCGAATAAATGAAGGCTTATAAGTGAATAAAAATTGAATAAACAAAGGTTTATAAATAGACAAAGATTAAAAATTACAACTCTAGCCCATGTAAATTATTGATCTAATAACTGGAGTGGGGTTAGGTCTAACCATATGATTCAAAAATAAATCTTAGAGTATTAATAGCAGTTTATTAAAATTTTTGTATATAATTCAAATAAAAAATTTCCTTCCGGGATATGAAAAATAGATATTATAAAATTAATTAAACACATCCATTTATAAATCATTAAATTTTATTATATTTCAATGGAAAAAATTCATTAATTAGTTTAACAAAAATAAACTTCCTTTTAAAAAAGAAAAGATTCAAAATTTGTTTGAAAGTAGCTAGTATTGATTCAAAATTTAAACATCAAAGGTAAAAGTTGTGATATATATATATATATATATATATATATATATATATATATATATATATATATATATATATATATATAATTGGAAGTGAAAAACATCATGATCTATCAATCAATTAGATGAAAAAGATTATGGACTTTTTAGATATATAATATCACTATTTCATGCAAAAGATAAATAATATTTTCAATTATTTATTTATTTTTGCCACACTTTGATAATGATAACAGTTGCAGAGGAGTGCTTGGTTTTGTAACTTTTTCTCTTATTTTGAGAGATCTTTAAAAAATTTGCAACATCATACCACTTATTGTCATTTGTCAAAATGCCCATTTTGGCGGGAAAAAGACAACTACTTTTTAATTTTTAACATGCAAACACTATGGTTTGACAAAAACAAAAGCTTACAAAAGTTTAGTTTTTTTTCCTTTTGTTTTATTTTAATTTAATTTGTCTATTTAATATTTCTATTAAATTTCAAAGTTTATGCAGGACAAAAATGCTATCTCTAACGGGCTATCAAATAATGAACAAAACGGTGCTTAATTGCATTATTTAAATGTGCTTGAATTTTTTTTAGCATGTTAATTGGGCTTAGGCCAACAACGGTATTTATGTATGTAATTAATAAGTGGGGTCAAACACTCATATCTTATTATTTTAGAAAATATTATACAACTTAATATTTTTATTTTAACTTCTTATCCTAATTGATATAACATCATTGTATTGAAAAATATTTTATATGGAGCAATACACTTTTAAAAAAAAAATAGTAAATAAGATAATGACACATCAGTTGGAATAAAAATGTTATTGTATTTTCCTCATTGATAATATCTTTCTTATCACATCCGTTTTAAAATATTAGTCGTTTAAGATTTTAACACATAAAATTTATAAAATCATGAAATTAATTTCTTTTTTATATAATTAATTTCTAAACCCAATTAAGATAAGAAAATTTAGGAAAAAAATAAAATAAAATTCGGTATATTTTTAATTAATCAAAATATATATAATACGTGCGGTTTGATGTATTGATTAAATAGTGTAAATCATGATCAAAGAAAATGCCTTGTGGGCTGTCTTGAAACCTAACATGCAAAAAGATTTTTTATGGCAAGCAGTACATGTGAAACTCGGACATCATTTGAGTTCTTTGTTTTGATCAAGCATAGATTTATTCAGACAAATATCTTATTTCATCATTAAAATCTTACCATATGTATGTAAATATAATTATATAATTATTATAAATCCATTCTTATTTTTAATCAGTTCATGAAATAATTAATCCTAACCGACACAACTAGAAAGTTGTACTATTTATAAACTCCCCCTCGGCTCGGCCCCCCACCCTTGTTACCATATGCTACTACTTGAAAGAGGGGGTAAAATGGTCAATTGGCTATTCCAGGTGCTTAGAAAAAACAAATTGCACCTAATTTCTAATTATTATTTCTGTCCACTCTTTTTGTCCTCTAAATTCTACATATTCCAAACAATTTACAATCTATAAGTTTTTGTGTTTGATTACAAGAAATATTTTTCTCACTAATTTTATTCTTAAAAAAATTTCCACTAATTTGAATGTGATTTGCTTAAATAATCACTTATTCATTAAAAAATCTTAGATCAATATATATTATAGAATTATCTAATCACGATATTTTTTGATAAATAATTATATCATAAAGTAAATATAATAATTAATTATTTGAATCATGAGACTGTATTACAATTTGATAAGGGACAAAATATGCTAATCCGAACCCAAATCTAATGGCGAATCAAGACTAACCAGTCCCATATTATTAGAAAATTCTCTATCTATTATTTGTAGTATAAATCTAAAACGAATCAATATGTCAACATAAAACCAAAGTCAACTCCAATTTGAAATCTTTGTTCGATAAACACACGATCTATAAACACACGATCCATAAATCTTTGTTCTATAAACACACAATCTATAAATATTTTGAATATAAATTTTTAAGAGATAGATTATCTTTTAATAAATTTATGTTCAACTAAATTTGTGAACATTCAATTTTTTTTTAGTAAGATACAATTCAACTCATCATTCAATTATACTCCATTTCATCGAATTTATCCATGATTATTGTAAAAACATTTTTTTTTTTTTTTTTGCGCCAGAGTACTGTAAAAACAACCTAGTATCTATTAAGTTTTCTAAATGAGCTCCTTCACATATGCCTGCCGTAAACGACCACCAGGTCAGGTCAAGGCCTAATGACATTCTAGAGGTTGCTAGTGTTTTTTTTTTTTTTTTTAAAGAAAAATTATTTATATGAATTATAATTGCTTTCTATATATATATATATATATAGGTCGCATTTTCTTTTTTTCAAGCAATCCTCGCTTGTACATTTGTCTAGCAATTAAGAATAGACATGAAGGATAGGAAAAGTCACTTTTGTCCAATAGTACAACAATGCTTTGTGGCTAAGTGGATGCGGTCCTTTGACAAAAAAAAAAGAAAAAAAAAAAAAAAAAAAAAAAAAAGGTTGCGGTCAAAATAAACATGGTTAGTAGTTTTAAACATTTAAAATTAAACTGTTTTAAAAAAAGATGGCAACCGATATTAAATATTTCTTTTCTAATATTAAAATAAAAATTATTTTTATCTTTTCATATTAAAAAATTCAAGTGGTGAAATCTAAAATGCCAATTTCCTAAAATTCTTTTTTTTTTTTCCGTGTTACTCTCTTCATTTTAAAAAGTAATCTACTTGTTTTTCTCAAAAAAATTTTAAAAATATTATTAATTCACAAATTTTATTATATTTTTTCATTTACACTCTTACATATACTCATTAATTACATTTATTATTAATTTTAAAAATACATATCTTTCAATTAATAAAAATAAAATAGATAAATATTAAACAAGTATTTTAAAATATTTAAAAAAAAAAAAAAAGTGTACAATCTACCACCTACTTAATTAGGAAATATGACATTGAAAATTGACTAGCATTTTTTTTCCTTGATTAGCGATTTTTTAATACACGTGAAATGTATAATACTCTCGTGAAACTATAGTTACCGTACTAACTATACACTTAAAAAATATGATAAATATAAATATATCAAATAAAAAGAAAATAAATAAATATATAAAAACACACAGTCCCACATGAAGAGATATTTGATTTTCTATAGAACAAGATTGCGGCGGCCAGCGATTCCCCAAATCTCGCCACCAATCACTCCCAAGTCCTAACCTAGGCTTTATATAAAATTTCTTTCAAATAAATAAAAAATTCAAAATAAATTGAACACACACAAAAATTACATGTAAATCTCTCATCTTCCATAACATTAATTAAATCTAACCTTCTTTTTTTTTTTTTCCCCCAAAATCTAACCTTATTCTATAAATCAAATCTAACCTTATTTCATAAATCAAAATTTGATTAACTGATACTATAATATCTCTAAAATTATAAAATATCGAGTTCAGCTAAGGTTTTTAAAAAAAAAAAATTCTAAACTTAACTATAATAATATATATAAAAATACAATGAAAATGATGGAACAAATTAGACAGCAACACCAAACCCATTCTCTACGTTGCAGTAAACTACATTATTTGAGTCGTTCTTGAAATTAATTAGTTTATACAAATATTAAAAAGAAAAAAATTCACGGAAGTGGTAGTTCGACCGTACGAGAAAGCAAGGAACAGACTTAAGATAATATGAGTTGTGTTATGACTCTATTTGCTTACATAGTTGATTCTTCTTACAATAGTCAAACTCAGAAAACAAATAAAATCAAGAACAGAAATTAAAAGACAATTAACACAAAACAAGAAAAGAAAAGAAAAGAAAAGGCCATGATCATTTCTATCTATATATATATTTATATAATGGTGTATGAGAGGATCAGAAATATATATGAGAGGATCAGAAATATATGAAAATGGCTAAAAAAAAAAAGATAAGATAGGGAAACTAGCTATTATTTACATATAATTAAGAAAAAAAAAAGAAAAAGAAAATAGAAAAAACAAATGGTGTAATTATGTTGAAAGTCATAGTTAAGATGGGGGAGACAGAAAAAATATTCTTCTCTTTCATGCATCAAAGATTTATACCTTTTTTTTTTTTTTTTTTCGGGTGATCGTCTCATTATGATGGATGTGAAGCTTTCTTAATGGTGATAATAATATCAATTCTTTTTCTTTATATTCCTAATCTGAAGAACAAATCCATGATTCCACCATACCTTCACTTCTTGAAGCGACATTAATCTCTGGGCCTTTATCGCCATGAAAATGACCTGAAGAAGAAGCTGAGAAGTTCACTTTCCCGTTAACAGCTCTCTGTGAGTTATTGTAATTGCCATTAATGGACCTTAAGAGACCTTGATGATGATGATGATCACTCTCATTATTATTTGATCCGGCGCCGCTACCGACTCCATCTCCTGCTACGATAGTGTGAAGTCCTGTAAGGTTTGTACTAACATGGCCATGGCTTAAACCGAACTCTTCCAAACCACCCATTTTAAGATGGGAATCATTGGATACGGATGAATTGGGAAGTGGGTATTTTGGAGAAGTTTGAAGAAGTGAATGGAGATTAAGAATTGGGTTTTGCATGTTGATATTGAGAAGATTTTGTGGTTGTTTCAAAAGCTCTAAATCTGAAGATAAGTGGTAGTTAAGGGAAGCTGAAGAATTAGAATGAGAAGAAGAATTATTATTATTACTACTACTACCAATATTAATGTTGTTTGCAATTGTAGTCGAAGCTATAGCGTCTACCATAGAAGTAGAAGTAGAAACAGAAGAGGAAGAAGTAGAAGTAGAGGAAAGAAATGGTGGTTGGAATTTTTGAGCAAAAGGTCTTAAAAGGTAAGGAGGTGGAGGAGGTTCTAAATGGGTAGTGGCTGATCTTAAAGTAGAAGAATTACCAAAGAGATCAAGTCTGGTTCTTGGAAAGTGCGAAGATGTAAAGGGTGGTGCAGGGATTCCAGTGAATTCTTGAACCATGGCCCTGAAATTAGTTGTATCTGTTGTCAAAACAGTTGTTGGTGCACGCCTGGAAGCTCTGGATCTTTTCTTTGGATTACGAACCATATTTGTTGTGGCGGTGGTGTTGGTGGTTTGGTCATTGGAAGTGGAACCTCTTGGAGTAGTAGAACTTTCTGGTCCCTGATGAGGGATTTGAATAGAAGGAAAAGTGGTTCTACTTTGAGTTTGGTTGGTGAAGAATTGTTGTGTTTGTGAAGATGAGGGTATGAAATTACCAAGATCATTGCAATTAGTTTCGGATCTTAAATTTTTAGACCAGACCATATCGAGATTGAGAAATGAATTTGGGTTTGTGAGATGTGGGGGATTCGCCGGCGGCGATCTTGACGACGATGATGATAAAGGATCAAAGTAATTTGATGAAGGGTCAAACATGAATGATGATGAAGAAGAGTGGTGGGTTTGGTGGTGGTGGTGGTGGTCTGATGGTGGTGGTGGCTGTGGTGGTGGTGGGTTAGAGATGGGACCAGCATGGGTTAATGGGTTGTTATTGTTGTTGTTCAAGAAAACTGAGATTGACTCCGCGCGTGAGTCATACTCCTCATCTCCACCACTTGAAGATTGTAAACTTCCACTATTACCAGAATCCATTAAATTTTTGCTCTTCAAAACAAAATAAATAAAAACACAGAGAGACAGAGATATGGAGAGAGAGAGAGAGAGATTTTGGAATTTTGGCTACCTACTTACTACTAACACAGAAGCAGACCCAGACCCATTTTAAGAGAAAAACAGCAAAAGAAAACAAAGCATGAGGTAATAACAGAGAGATATTGTTCTGGAAGAATAGAAAAGAGAAATCAGAAAGTACCCAAGTTGTTGTCTTTAAACCTCTCTCTGATCTGCAAACTAGAAGAAGACAGCGTTTGTTTTGATTTTGGTCTTTGCTAGCTTTTACTTTGTCTTTGAGGCAAAAGGGTGTGTGCAAAGAATATAATAACAGCCCACGGATGATGAAATTGATGGTTTCAGACAAGAGAGAGAAAGAAACTGATAAAAATGGAAGTTAACAATTTTTGGGTTTCTGTTTGCTTTTGTTTTTAGCTTCACATATGAGGTAAAGAGACAGACAGAGAGAATTGAATTAGGGTTTTCTTTAAGAGTGGAAAGAGAGAGATGGGTTTAATAATTTGTGATGGGTTTAATAATTTGTGAATAGGCTTTTGTTCTGTGAAAGAGAGAGAGCGCTCTAGCTAGGCCGGTTAATTTTGGGATTTGCAGGGGTCGGAGTTTGGGTTGGGTTGGGTTGGGGTGGGGTGGCCATGTGAGATTGGTGGTGCTGATGACAAAGCCAATGGTCAAAGTAAGTGAGAGTTGTGGTTTTGATTCAGTGTGTGTGAAAACAAGAAAACGATGTTGAAATTGCATTAATTAATTAAAAATAATAATATAGTATATACTTAAAAAAATAAATTCTATTTTTTTTTTTTTTTTATTTGTGAAGGGAATAATGAGATAGGCAAGCAACCAAATTAGAGAAGTATGGTTGTTGAATGGTATAAAGAAGATGGATAACAACCATCTCCACCATGCTTTTCAAAATTAAACCCTCTTCAAAAATACCCATTTTTTTTTAAATCACATTTTTTTAATAATTAGAGATTAATTAAAAAATTATTATTATTATTTATTTTTTTATTAATTAAACTTCATTTACTATTTTTAAATTATAATTATATAATTTTCTGGTTGAATTAATTAAAACTCGTTAATACATAAAAAAAAGATTTTAAATGAATATACTATTCAAATTTAAATTTTTAAATTTTTACTATACGACATAGTTATCATTTGACTATTAGTACAATAATAAATTTCAATATTTGAATTATGAAATTGTATTTAAAAAATAAACAATATTATTTAAAAAAAAAAGAGTCAAATTGCAAAATGGCTAATAAATAATCTTTACATTATCTAGATTTTATGTCCATGTTTTGAGGGGTTAGGTTTAATGATTGCCAAAGAAATTAAATACAAATTGATTTCTTTATGATATCGTATTATTTAACATACTATATTAATTAAATTAAATTGTTTTTTGCCAATAATTAATTAATAATAAATGAATTAAACGTAGAATACAATTTTCCTTAGGCACAGCCTTTGACCAAGTCAGAAATCCTGATAAAAATATCAGAAAACAAATCTCACATATATCTCGGGTTATTATTAACTATTAAGAAACCTCACAGTCACAGAGAATCTTTCACAGTTTTCTTCTGCTGAAACTTATGCAAAATAATCATTAATTTTTCTCTGTTAAAAACACTTTATTTAATTAATTGTACTACTATTTTATTTCTTGCAATAATAAAAATTCATTATTTCGAATAAACCAAAAAAAGAAAAAATCTTATAAGGATGGATAGGTCGGTTCACCAACATCTAAAGTTCGCTGCAACCATCAAAACTAAAAAAGAAGCTCAATAGTATTTTTCATTATTATACCGTCAAGAATATTTAATTAACGATCCTGTTTAATCAACTGAGTAATAATATTATCTTTATATATTATAATAAACGTTATTATTTTGTACAACTTAATTGGTTTGAGAATACAAGTCTTTATCATTCTACGTGTTACATTATTTTTATTTTTTAAAAAAATTATTTTTCATGTCTTCTTTTACGCTGATGATCTGTTTGATTTCCCCCTACAAAAACAAAACCCTAACCCTAAAGACCAGAAATTGTCGCGTATTCCATGTCTACACGTAATTATAAAGTTACAAAAGTTACATCTAGTATATAATGTTAAGGTCTTTCTAGTGAGTACTTTAAGAATAATGAAATAAAAATTCATATAATATTAAATAGAAAAATAAATAAAATATTATTTTATCCTTCAAATTTGATTTAACTAACCAAGTGCTCTATTTTTTACCAAATTAACTAAATAATTTTTCAATTTTTATTTCAATTAACACTTTAATCATTCCATCCAAAAATTCATTAAAAAAATATATAAAGGTTAACATAATTTTTATTTTAATCTAAAATTTCTATTTTTACTTATCTCCTTTCCTTTGCTAATTAATTTCAAAAAAGTTATATAATAAAATATAATCTAATAATAAATATATATATAACTTTAATAATATATTTATATTTAATTTTTTCCTTTCTTGCTAAAAAAAAAAAGGCCACCTCCCCAAACACCGACAATCATCTTAGATGGAAGAAACGATGATGGATCATGGCATCTAGATGAGGTGAAGTAGTGACAAGTGTGGCAGTGACAGTGATGAAAGATGATCGAAAAGTGGAAAATAAAGATAGTAAGTTAAAAAAAAAAAAGTGAGATTAAGAGGAGAGTTATTAAGGGTGATGATGATGATATTGAGGATGATAAGTGTATTTTGGGTACTAAATATATATATATTTTTAATTTATTAATATTTTTAATGAAATTTTATGAAAATTTGAACGGGTTAAACGAAATAAAACTGTTGGATTATTTAATTAATTTGGCAAAAAGAGAGATTATTTTATTAATTAAATCAAATTTTATAGATAAAAAAATATTTTATCATAAATAAATTTAAAAATAAAATAAATAATTAAAAAGTTGAGATTTTAATTAAGTACTAGAGATTGTATTTATTATAACGATATACAATTCTATTAAAATCTTTATTTTTTTTTGAACTTTTTTATATTAATTTAATTATATTTATTTAAAATAATCTTTTTATGAGGATATTTTATCTGAAATAATTATTCTTAACTAATATTCTTAAGGCATTTTTCTCAAAAAAAAAAAAAAAATCTTAAGGCACTTGTTAAAAAATGGATATTATTAGTAACCCTAAAATTTTTCTTTTTAAAAAATCTAATTAAATAATATTTGCTAGTTTTTTCATAGATATTATGTCGACATAAGCTACTATTGGAACAAATAAAAAAAATTGAGTCTAATTACGAAATCTCTATACTTTAGAGTCTCAACTTTTTAAACTTATCACTAGATGAAAACTTTATCGACAACAATTTTGATTAGTTAATTTCTTATGCAATTTATCATTATTATCTTTTATGGATAAATAAATTAGTATTAGAATTTTAATTTGATAATAATATAATAGATTACACATATATTTATATTATAATAGAAAACATTAAAAAAAAAAAAAAAAAGTAAAGCTATTCTCACTTCTTTAAATTCTTCTCAAATTTCCGCTATCTCTTTTAAAGTGTTTAATGGATCAATTACAAATTAATTATCATTAATTTTTCTTGAAAAGTTAATTTTAATCTTTTATTAGAATAAGAGTGAATTATTTCATATTCAAATCTCTCATTTATTAGTATGCTAAAAAATTTTAGCAATTTACTAGGAGTTAATAAAAAGAATGATTATTTTTATACCGTAATTTCAACGCTGTTTTGATTTATTTAGCCACTAATCAATAAAAAAAATTACATATATATCTGAATTATTATGATAATTATTATTATTATATTTAATTAAAAATTGATCCGCACGATGTTTGATTGTTTATAATATAATAAAATAAGTATTTTTTTATATAACAAATAAAATAAGCATCTAATATTTATTAGAATTTTAAAGTAAAATATCTTCTTGTAATTTATTATTATATTAATTTTCACTAATTATATCTAATACAATTTTTTTTTATTTCAAATTATGTTTAATTAAGAGGTTAATTCATTTTTCACGAAAAAAAAAAAAAAGAACAGGTTAATTCATTTGTTGTTGAACCACATACATAGACCCACGTGGCAATAATTATATTAATCTCAAATCACTTACCTAATTATGTCTGATTTAAGTTACTTGGAGTTGTAAAACTAGTGAGGTTTAACTGTAATGTGCGGGGCCAACTACAAAAATGTGGATTGATAGGACCTCCATCGTTTTCAATGAACCTGTGGCTTATATAATTACCACAAAAATTTAAATATAATGAGTACTTCACTACTCATTATGACCGTTGGATTGATAAGTATTTCATTCAGTTTTGACGGCTATTAGCTCACTTGTCTGGTGTGTGTGTTGCAAATTGCAATAATTTCAGGTTCATAATTAAAGTGCTATTCAAAAGGATAACACTATATATATAAAATATTTGTTGAATTAGAGAACTATTTTTTTCTAAAATATTTATTATTTTAAAATTTTAAAAAAGTATTTATTATTTTTTTAATTTTAATTTTTTATTTTTCACTAAATATTTGTATTAATTATTTATATTTCTCTAAATCAAAATTAAGAAAAATATTTTAATCTTTTTACCTTAAAATTATGACAATTAAATTACTTGTTGACCTAAGTTATTTTAAAATTTAATCAATCTCTATTTTGATTTTGTCAATCAAATTTAATATTATACAATTATGTATTAAGTATTTATTTTGCAGGTAAAACATATTAAAAAGTTTGAAAAATAAAAAGATATAAAATTCTCTTAAGTTATGAAACTGGCCTATAAATCTGACTAAAACAAAAGAATCGCGATCGCTACTCTATGTCACGATTGTGACCCAATTGATCACGGCTGAAAACTAAATTAAAAGCCAAAGGATTGAAATTTGCCTTGAGACATAGTTGAGTTTGCAACTTTAGTTGCGACCACGGCCCAGGGCACAATAAGGGAATCACAAACGCGATTAAGAAGTCTTGACCACAACTTTCATAAGGCAACTCCCGCTTCAATGGATAGTTGAACTGCCAATAAAAAAGTGCCACGTGTCAAGTAGCTATTGGGATATTTGAAGGCGACCGCTAAATTTAATCTTAAGCATGAAAAGGGAGTTGCAACTACGAAAAAGGCATTGCGATCGTGACAATGCTCTGATAGAACATTTAATGTAAGATTTTATGGCTATTATGGACGATTTCTTAACCATTTTATTTCTAACGGAAATTTGGTGGATGAAAGCTATAAATACCCCCCTCCAAAGACTCTCACAACTATCTAACAACCTTCAATTAAGCTAAACTCTTGCAAATTTATTTCTCAATGCCTTAACTCTTTCTTTGTATTCATTTGGTTGTTGTAAGAGTATTCATCACTCAAATGGGTTGAGTGTTAGCATTCAAAAACACATTGTATTGGGTTAAGAATGAGCTAATAAAAAATTCTTGTACAGGTTTGAGTGTGAGCCTAAAGGGAAACACTTGTAAAGGTTGTGTGTTAGTCATGAAAATATATTGTGAGTTGGGAGTGAGCTTGAAACTTCATTGTAATTATCTAGTGATAGTAGAACACCCAATTGAGATTGGGGAGTGGACATAAGGTTTGTCAATACTCGAACCACTATAAAATCTTGTGTTTACAATTTTCTTTCCTCATCTCTTTCATTTAAATTTTAATTTAGCACAAATTCACCCCCCCTTTTGGTGCACAAGGGCAAACAAAGTGGTATTAGAGTTTGGTCTCATTCTACAAGCTTAATTGTGTGAGAAAAGATCAAAATGGCCAATGAAAGGATGCATCACCTCAAATCACACTTTGACAGTATCAATTATGCGTATTAGAAGTATAGAATGGAGGTGTATCTTGATAGTGATCTTATAAATATATGAAATTACATAATTAATAATGGAAGCCCCCATTAAGAATGGTTGATGGTGTTTCCTAAAGAAGAATGGGTTGATGCTCAAAGAAAAGCTAATGGCAAAAATAAAAAAGCCATGATAATTCTCTTTCATTCTCTTTCAAAAGAAGAATGTGATAGAGTTCAATATTGTTCAAGTGCTTTCAGCATTTTGAAAGCTTTAAAGAACTACCATAAAGGAACTAAATAAGTTAAAGTCAAGAAGATTCAGTTGCTCACAACTAAGTATAAGCTTTTCAAGATGATGCCCAACGAAAGTATCACTGACATGACAAATAGGCTCCCGGTTATCATCACAAACATGAAGAAATTAGAGAAAGTATACAACTTAGTTGATGTCAATTACAAGATTTACAAAATGCTTTCAAAGAAAGATTATGGAGCTAGAGTGGCTAGTATTTAAGAAGCCAATGAGGATCTTGGGAAGGTTTCTACCAATGTTTTCATTGGTAAACTTCTCACTGAAGAGATGTCTCTAGTGATAAAGAAAGAAGAACAATAAGAAAAGAAAAAAAAAAGAAGTCACTAGCTCTCAAATCCTCACTCAAAAGCAAATATGAAAGTGAGAGCTTAAGTGAATTGGAGGAAAGTGAAGATAATGATGAAGAACTAGCTATGCTCTTAAAAGGGGTTAAGGAGAACATTAAGAGAAGAAAGAAAGGTAGGAAGCCCTTTAGGAGATCATCTTTAAACTCTAACTCTAACTCAAACAAGGAGAACAAGAATGAAATAACCTGTTATGAATTTGGGAAGCAAGGTCATTTAAAATCAGAATGTCCCAAAAATAAGAAGAAGAAGAAATGGGATAAGGAGAAGAAGAAAGGTATCAAGGCTACATGGGATTATGACTCCTTAAGTGATGAAGAGGAAGAGGAGATTGTAATTCTATGCTTCATGGCCTTTGTGGATTCTTCAAATGAGGTAAACTCTACTTCTTAATCTTGTGATGATAATGATGATGAATTGCATGACGAGGATGTGGTTGAGCTGATAAAATTCATGAATTTAAAATGCAAAAAGTATAAATCTGAAATGAAATTTTTTAAACAAAAGCATTTAAAATTAGAGGAGAATTTTAAAGAATTAAAAAAACTTGTTTTAAGTTTGAAAACCTCCAATGTTTGTCTCAAGGGCTTATTGGAGGAAATCACTTCTAAAACCTCCTCTCTTAATTTCTTATACAAAGAAAACAATGCTTTAAAATTAGAAGTTGAAAAATTAAGGTCTTCATTTTAAAATTTCACTAAGGGAAGGAAGCTTTGGACAATCTTATTATGTCACAAAGGCCACCCCTTGTGAAACATGGTCTTAGCTTTGATAGTTCATCTCCATCCACATCCTCTTTTACTTTGTTCATAAAGGCCACAACTCAAACCTCTAGTATCGAAGTAATTGATAAGGGAGTAAAAGCAAACACAAAATCCCTTAGTCCTAAAAGGACTCAAAAGGTTTCACAAGGCTCTAGGGCTAAGCCTTCAAAAGCAAACCATGCATTTATGTATCACAAGAGGTATGCTCAAAAACACACAAAACCACAACATCACTCTTCTTCTTGTACGCATCATGGAAATGTTATGAGTAGGTCTTAATTTTATGGCAAAATGGCAAAGCCCAAGAAGAACTTCAAGTCAAAGTTTAAATGCCATTATTGCATACAAGATGGCCATATTAATGTGTTTTGTTATATAAGAAAGGCTCACCTCAAGCTTGAGGACCCTTATAAGATTAATCCCTAAGGACCTAAATATATTTGGGTACTTAAGACAAGATGGTTCATTATTTTTTGTAGGTGTGTCTCAAATCTACTACCAAGGAGAACGACATGTAGATAGTGGATGTTCAAGAAATATGACTATGTGAACCCTCAATTTTGCACTCTTATCATCCAATCTTAGTTTTTGCACCTACTAAGTTTAACGTGCTACGCAGCGCTCTCAAAAGAAATTGTTTTTTAGTCTTGAATTATATTGCCACCGGATATCTAAACTTCCTAAACTCCATACCAACCAATCTTTAAACTAAAAAAAAAAAAAAAAAAGGAGCCACATCAGCTACAGCAAAAGCAGCCGGTGGTGTCACTAGCTGTCTAAGCAGCTCCGTCGGCCTCTTCGATGGCGCGCAGCCCAAAGGCCCAGTGGCACAGTCCCTATTATCCTTTTTGCAGTTCTCAAAATACCCCAATATGATTTTTCATCTTTTTTTAGATCTACCTTTTTGGTCTTTTCACTTTTCCACTTCCCAAACTACCCTCACCCACTTTTTCTATAAATACCTCCCTTCATCTTTCATTCCAACACACCTCTTGAATTAGTATTGATAGTTATCTACTAATTTCTCTCTTCTTCTCCCTCTAACCACTCTCTAATTAATTAATTAATCTTTTTAATTAATTAATTATCTCACCCTAACCAAGTTAATTAATTTTTTTATTAACTAAAACTCTTTTTTAAATTAAAATTAATCACTCAATTAATTAATTAATTAATCTTTTTAATTAATTAATTAATCACGTTTTTCCAAAATTAAATTAATCTTTTTTATTAGTTCACCTTTCATCCAAATTAATTAATTAATCTTTTTAATTAATTAATCCATCTATCTTTTTCATCATATTAATTAATTAATTTTTTTAATTAATTAATTATTTTTTCAATCAGTCCAATCACCTAGTCCAGATAAAATGAAATTTCAGTATAGTAAAACTCTTTGCCCATCATAAGCAAAGGTATTAGTCTTTTCCCTCACTTTCAAAACACCCAAACCAAAATCAATCTGATTAACTCTTAAACCCCTCCACTTAATCATGGAACGAATTATGTGGGTTTTGATCCACATTCAATGGGATACATAGGCACATTTGGAATCTAAATCCAAATCTCAATCAATCTCCTTTTCCTTTTTTAATTAATGTAATTTGTGAATGCTTCATTTTGATTTTCTCATTACACTCATACCATACTCATACATTATAATTTTCATATAATATTTGTCATCCATAAAATTAATTTTTAAGTCAAATTAAACTTAAGAGCCAAATTTAGATTATTTAAAACTAAAAATTTAGTCTCCGAACTCAACCTAGTTCAAAGACTAGTGATTTTTGTCCTTAGAAAAATTAATTACAAATTAATGAATTGGAGTCAATTTGAGTTTTTTCTTAACGTTTTCCCAACTAAATAAAATTAATGTAGTGACTCCCAAAATTATTTTCAAAATCAATCAAATCCGAACCCGAGGGTTCTATCATGAGTCTAAACCCGAATGAGCATTCTGGTTTTGTGAAATACTTGATTTTCATATTGGGAACGTTTTATATTATGATTAATTAAGTAGAGAACAAATATAAGAAGAAATAGTTATATTTGTATATGTATATTAGAGTTTATTTTAATTATAAATGTATATGTTCTTTAATATAAATGTATATATGTATATTCGTATATTAAGTTTATTTATTTATATATTTAATACATAATTATATGTGTATTAATGTGTATTACTGTGTGTGCACATGTGTGTGGTATTGTGTAGGGTTAGTAGAGGTTTAGGGTTAGTAAAACTTTATATCAGTATCAATAACTTTAGAGAGATGAGATTTTCAGCCGCCAAAGAGAGCAAGAAGAATAAGAAAAAGAAATGATAGTGATTGAATGCTTGAGAAACAAGAGTGCATTGTAGGTGACTGGAAAAAAAAAAAGTAAATAGGATCTTTGAAGTTTCTAAAGGGTGTTTTTCAAGTTTTCTTCTAAAATTTTGATTATTTGAGGTAAGCCATTGTTTCTATCTATTTTATTAGAATTAATTTGTATGTTTGGTTTTTTATTTAATTGGAGATTGTAGGAGAACCTGTTAAAGTTGGTTCATGAATTGAAATTGGGTTAGCTATGTATATATTAGATGACCAGTGATTTTGAAAATTGATAATCAATTATTGGGATAAAATTTAATTGTGAAATTTTAATAGTATTTTCGATTAGATGTTATTTTTATTATATTTAAGTTTGAAGATGATCCAACAGTCGGATCGAACAAAATTAAGAATAAATGGTGAAATTTTGATAGTATTTTCAATTAGATGTTATTTTTATTATATTTAAGTTTGAAGATGATCCAACGGTCGGATTGAACAAAATTAAGAATAATGTAATGACTATTTGGTAAGAAAATTTATATAGGTCAGTTTAGAAAAATAATTATTCGGAGGTCCAAATGATGTCTGATTGGTGTGAAAATTTAATGAAATTTAATTAGGTATATGTTAAAATTTCATAAATTTTGGAGAATGTTTATATAGGTTCGTAAAATTTTTATTTTTCTGCTATCGATGTTCAGTCGGTTTTTGACAGTAGAATTTGGGATACTTTTCTTGAGTCCCTAATTAAGTCCAAAGTAAATGATTTTCTGGTGGATAGATTTAAATATGGGTTGGCTGGTTGTATTTAAAATTTGGATTTATTTGGAATACTTATGAGAGTCTTAGAGCAAATAAATTTACTGTTGTCAATGATTGAAACTAGAGGAAAAATATTTGGATTATGATGTTGTATTACATAACACTTGCATTTTATGAACCCTATGATAATTAGATGCATTTGATTTATATTTACATCAATTTAAAGGTAATCAATGTAAAATGTGTGTGTATTCAGGTGGAGAATTGGCTAATCAACAGAATTAATAAATTTGGTGTTATCGCTTGATTAATTTATTTTAGGTGAGGACACGTGTGTTAAATCGGTAACTAGCGCTAAATAATTATTTGCTAATATGATTAATGTTTGTATTGCTTGTATTAGAAATTAGGGAATAAAAGAATACATGCCTTTATATGTGATGTAATTATATCAAATAAATGATACATGGTTTATATATCGATATGAATTGTTATTGTATTGAGACAATATTTATTGTATTGGGATAAGACCATGACTTGGACTTCCTATGGTGCACCTGGGATATATTTGATTACTGTATGATTTGTGCAAAACTGCCTTATATGTTATATGTGTGTACCGGGTCTGTTTGCAATGCCTCATTGTTAATGGTACTTGGGCTCAATGCCTTATATGTTAAATGACAAGTCCCACAAGGTATTTCCCATTGTATGTTGTATTTGCAAATTTCTTCAATAATAGTTGGGTTGGTGTAATTGCTATAATAACCAATGAACTTTATGCTATTATCGAATGAATTATATGAGTTATAATGTAAACATATTATTTAAAATCTTGTTAAGTGTAAGAAACTATTTGTTGTGCAATATTTGTGATTGATCTTATTGTCATGTGAATTTTTTGATTTGTGCTTGATGACAAAATTATTTAACTTAATGAAAATAAATTGTTAGGAAATTCCCTACTATAGGTGTTCTCACTGAGCAAAGTGGTGTATGCTCATTCCTCTACAGATTTCTATTTTGCAGATTTTAGATAGTTGACAAGGCTCATCTCTTCCTTCACTCTTGAGGCCGAGCCAGGTCTAGAAGTATTCAATTGTTACTCTCCTTTAGATGATTTTCGAGCTATTAGGGCAATTAGATAGTTTCTTTATTTATTTTTATTTGATAGAGCTATTTAAGTTAATCAGTAATTGTTTAAATTTACAATCATTTGTTACTTATTCGATGAATTTTTTTTAAATCTTCTTATTTTAAATAATTATTGGGGTAAAATTTGTGGAGTCTTAATAAACTATAAGTTACTATCATTTTTATTTTGGATCCTGTAGTGTTATATTTGTTTTTATAGTATAGTCAGGCTTGTGTGGCTAGACTTTGGTCTAACTACATGCCAGTCACGATCTTTGAATTTGGGTTGTGATAGGTTCTCTTTAGCGGACTGGGCCGGTACTTAGGCGAGGCCTCACAGATTGGCAATGCAAGCCTCTTCAATAATTTGAAGGAAAATAGAGGTGAAAATATCACGTTTGATAATAATGCCAAATGTAAGATAGTTGGTATTAGTACCATTGGTAAAAATAATCACTCTCTTATTGAAGATGTTCCTTAGTTGATGGTTTGAAATTTAATTTGCTTAGTGTTAGTCAATTATGTGATAAAGGTAATAGAGTCACCTTTGACCTTGAAGCATGCATTATCACTACTTTGGTCAATGACAATGTAGTATTTAAGGGTGAAAGGGAAGGCAATACTTATATGATTGACTTAAATGATTTGGCTAATCAAGATGTCAAGTGTTTCATATCTATTAGTAACGAGTCTTAGCTTTGGCATAGAAGGCTTAGGCATGCAAGCATGAAGCTTTTACATAGCCTTTGCAAGGATGAGTTTGTTGATGGCCTTCCAAAGATTAAATTCTCAAAAGACAAGACATTTGGACCTTGCCAAATGGGAAAGCAACACAAGTCATCTTTCAAACCTAAGAATGTTCTAAGTACCTCTAGATCCCTTTAACTTATACATATGGACTTGTTTAGACCTATTAGAATTGCTAGTTTAGGAGAAAAGTTAATGTGCTTGTTGATAACTACTCTACATTTACTTGGGCTAATTTCTTAACTCACAAAAGTGATGCCTTTAATGCATTCAAAAGTTTTGCAAAAAGAGTTCAAAATGAAAAAGGCTATTTCATTTTAAAAATAAGAAGTGATCATGGAAAAGAATTTAAAAATGAATATTTTGAAAATTTTTGCATTGAATATGGTATTTCACATAATTTTTTCTCTCATAGAACACCACAATAAAATAGTTTTATAGAAAGAAAAAATAGAACTTTGGTTGAAATGGCTAGAACTATGCTTAATGAGTATGATTTTTCAACTTAGTTTTGGACGAAAGTCATAAATGCTTCTTACTATATTGCAAATAGAGTTTTCAAAAGATCTATTTTAAACAAAATCTCTTATGAATTATGGAATAGAAGAAAGCCAAAATTTCATATCTTAGAGTGTTTGGTTGCAAGTGCAATATATTAAACACCAAGGATAATCTTGAAAAATTTGCATCTAAAACTGATAAAGGTATTTTCTTACACTATTCCTCCACTAGCAAGGCTTATAAATAATTCAGCAAAAAATTAACGATAGTTAAAGAATCTATGAATATTGTTTTTGATGAATCTAGTAAGTTTGATCTTCGGAAAGGTAGTGTTCTTGATGATCCTATAGGTGAAGTTGAGAAGTTTGGAATCGATCAAGATGACATTCCAAAGGAAGTTGAAGACAAAGAAGAAAACCAACAAGATCATAAGGCTTCATCAAATCCACAAGAGGAAGATTCTTAAGGACTTCCTAAGGAGTGAAGATATCCTGAGAATCACCCTAATGAGCTCATTATTGGTGAAACTTCAAAGGGTATAAGTACAAGATCTCAATTTAAAGCCTTAGATAATAATCTTGCCTTTGTTTCTCAAATTAAGCCAAGGACTATTGATGAGGCTCTTATTGATGAGTATTGGATGATTGCTATGCAAGAACTCAACTAATTTGAGAGAAACAAAGTATGGGAATTTGTTCCTAGACCTAAAGATCATTCCATTATTAGATGTAAATGGGTTTATAGGAACAAGTTAGATGAGCTTGGTTCCATCATTAGGAATAAGGCTAAATTGGTTGCCAAATGATACAACTAAGAGGAAAGTATAGACTATGATGAAACTTATGCCTGGTAGCAAGATTAGAGGCTATTAAGATTTTACTTGCATATGCATGTCACATGGATTCTTTTTCAAATGGTTGTTAAAAGTGCTTTTTTAAATGGATTCATTAGGGAGGAAGTATATGTTAAGTAATCTCTTGGTTTTGAACATCATGAACTTTCTAATCATGTTTTTAAATTAACTAAGACCTTATATGGTTTGAAACAAGCTCCTAGATCTTGGTATCAAAGGCCTAGTTCATTTCTTTTGAAAAATAATTTTACTAAAGGTAAGATTGACACAACATTTTTTTGTGAAAAAGCACAACAATGACACTTTAATTGTTCAAATTTATGTTGATGATATTGTATTTAGTACTACTAATGAAAATCTTTGTGAAGAGTTTGCTAAGCGTATGACTAGGAAATTTGATATAAGTATGATGGGTGAGCTCAAGTTTTTCCTAGGACTATAAATCAAACAATGCATAGATGGGATTTTCATTAACCAATCCAAGTACACAAAGGGGCTTCTCCAGAAGTTTGGAATGGTTGGTTGTAAGAGTAGCAAGACACTAATAAGCACGTCAACTAAACTTGTCAAAGATGAAAATGATAAGCCTATAGATGAGAAAAAATATAGAGGTATGATTAGTTCTCTTCTCTATCTTATGGCATCTAGACCTGATATAATATATAGTGTTTGTTTGTGTGCACATTTTTAATCTTGTCCTAAGGAATCTCATTTGCACGCAGTTAAAATTATTCCAAAGTATTTACATAGCACATTACATTTAGCCTCATGGTATTCTAGAAACACATCATTTAACATAATTAGTTTTTTAGATGCAAATTATACTAGTAGTTTACTTGATAGAAAGAGCACTTTCGGAATTTGTCATTTTCTTAGTGAATGCTTAGTTTTGGTTTACTAAGAAATAAGTTTTGGTTGCCTTGTCCACTGCCGAAGCAAAATATGTGGTGTGGGTTGTTGTTGCACTTAAGTTCTTTGGATGAAATAATAACTTAAGGACTATGGTCAACTGGTTGATCACATTTCCATTAAATGTGACAACACAAATGCCATAAATCTTTCAAAAAAAGTCCATCCAACATTCTAGGAGCAAGCATATAGACATTAGGCATCATTTTTGAGAGATCATGTGCAAAATGGTGATGTTATATTAGAATTTATTAATATAAGAAACCAACTTGCTGATATTTTTATAAAACCCTAAATGAAAAAAGGTTAAATTTCATAAAAAGGGAGATTAACATGTACTTGATAGGAGTTCCTTGCCATAAATTTTCAAATTGCAAAAAAAATTTTCATTTGCATTCAAATTTCATGAATTTTTTGTTTTTATGGCATCATATTTAATATTTTCTTTTCTTATTTAATCTTGAATTGAGGTGACTCTTAATTCAATTAAATTTGATAATTTGACTTTATGTTATTTGGTTACATTTTGATTGATTTATGGTATCTATTATGTGATTGTTTGACTTCTTATGATAGGATGATATTTTAGTACTAAACATATATAATTGCATCTATTTTGATCTTGATTTATAGTGCTAATTGCATTGCATAATATTTTCTTTGAAAATTTTTAAAAATTTCTAGCTATTTTGTAAATCGTGGTCCCTACTCTTGTTTCATAGTTGTGATATTTGAAAAACTAGCCATTCTGTTTAGCACTGAAAATCTGGCTCATGATTGTCAAATAGCAGATGTGATTTTTTGAAAATTCAAAAATCGCGATCTTGACCGTAGAATTGTGGTCGTGATTCAATTTGTTGACAGAAGAAACTAGCTGTTTTAAAACGAGCAGATTTGCATTTAATTTATTTTTTGACCATTTTCTATCCATTTTCTTACAAGAAATTGACCTATAAATACCTCAACTTTCAATCAAAATTACTTTCTAACTCTTATTACTTCTCTTACTTGAATCTAAATATTTTTCAACCTCAAACTCTCTATATACTCTCTTTCTCTCAATTTCTTACACATTATCTTCTACTCTTCTCACTTTTCATAATTTTACAATTTATTCACTTTTCTTTTCATCTTAAATCTCTTGTTCACTCAAAATGGCATCAAGAAAGGGATCAAGAAAAGGAAAAGAGGTTCAAACTTCTCAACAACCCTCTTCTCTTGAACTTATGAGAGGAGTTACCCAAGAAGAGTAACAAAACTACCAAAGAATTCAAGACAAAACCATCCTCCCTTCTAAAATTCCAAGCCTAGTATGTCTCAAAATCTTAGGCATTGAAGATAGTTATTTTTTTGATGAAGATGGATATGAAGAGCTAACAAAAGAATTGCTTGCCATCTCAGTTGTCTACAAAAAGTTTCATCTAACTTATGGGCACTATGCCATTAACTTTCGCTTTTTTTTTTAAGCCATATGAACTCTCCCTAAAAGATCTAGCTAATATTTTTGGCTTTCAAACAGAAGGTTCCTATACCTTAAATAACTACTAAATGGAACTAACTCCTTTTTGGATTGAAATTTCTATTGAACCAAAATTTGATCCCGAAACTTACTTGGCCAAACATATCAAAACTCTCTGTATTTGGGTGCTACATAGAATTGTCATCCTCTCTATAACTGCTTGAGGGGATGGCAATGAAAGCATCCGAAAAGGACTTATTTTTTCTATATGGCCTTATCAAAGGAAAAAGCATTTAAAACACCTATTACCTAGTGAACAAATTCCTTAATCTTTCTTCCACCAAAAAGGGTGTTATTTTTTTTCCTCTCACATTATCAAAATTGCCAAGCATGTTGGTGCTTTTACTTCTCCCAACAAAGCCCTTCTCCAAAACCATATTAAGAAATCCCTCATTTACATTCAATACATGATCAATGCAAAGGTATTAAGGAAAAGGATAAAAAATATTACTACATTTTTAGAGGGAAAGGAGTCTAAGAAAAGGCTAGAAAAAGGCCTAGGGTAGTGCTTGGAGAAAGCAGCCAAGTTAGGGAAGAAGAAGCTTAAGAAGAACCTCTAGAGACTCAACCTCACCTCTAACCTCCTAGTGCCTCTATTTCTTCACAAGCTCCTTCTATTGTGGATAGGATGTTCTATAAATTTCTAAAAAAACTTAGCCTTCTTGACTATATTCATCAAGACATCTATGACATACAAGGCAAGATGGGGTTGCCATAATGTCATTTGGAGGATTGAGAATCTAGTGAGGAAAATGAACAAGATATTGAGTCTTAAACTTAGGATTTCTCCTTCATTCCTTGTTTCCACTTTATTTTTACATTTCTTTTATTTTCACTTATGTATTCATTCATTTTGGCATTTTTAATTCAATGATCATATATGTATGATCTTTCAATGAATGCAATTGTCTTATATGTTTAATTCCATGATCATATATATATGCTTAATATTACCTAAATTTTTGTTTAATTTCTTTTGATCTTGACAATGGGGGAGAAAGAACATAAATAGAAAATCAATTGAAATTTAATAATTGACTAGGGGGAGAGAAAGATAGAACTTAAAATTAAAAATTAAAATTAATGTATTGAATTGACATAAAGGATATTTTTTGTTATGTTTTTTGAATCTTGAACACTTAATTACAATCTTACTTATTATTTATTATTAAATGCATAAATTGAGGGGGAGCAGCCCCAATTATCATGATATATAAGTAATTTTATATTTAAGTTCAATTTGATTGTTAAAATCAAAAAGGGAGAAATTATTGACCTAAGTTATTTTAAAACTCAGTCAATCTCTATTTTGATCTTATCAATCAAATTTAACGTTATCTAATGTGTGTCTTAAGTGTTTATTTTATAGATAAAACATATTAAAAAGATCAAAAATTCTTTTAAGTCATGAAACTAGTCTCTAAATCGCAACTAAGATAGAAGAATTGCGATTGCTACTCTATATTGTGATTGCGACCTAGTTGATGGCAACCAAAACTAAATTAAAGGCCAAAGGACTGAAATTTGCCTCGAGACAGAATTGAGTTTGCGACTAATTGCTACCTAAGGAGAGATAAGGGAATTGCAACCGTGATTAAAAAGTCTCCACCGCAACTTTTCTAAGGCAACTCCCGCTCCAACAGATAGTCAAACTATTAATAAGAAAGTGCCACATGTCAAATAGCCATTGGGATATTTAAAGATCGTGACTGCTAAATTTAGTCTCGAGCACAAAAGGGAAGTCGCAACCACGATAATGCTCTACTAGAGCATTTAATATAATATTTTATGGCTATTATAGAAGATTTCTTAACCACTTCCTTTGCAACGGGAATTTGGTAAGTGAAAGCTATAAATACCCTCTCCAAAGACCCTCATAACTATTTAATAACCTTTAATTAAGCTAAACTTTTGCAAATTTATTTCTCAAATCCTTAACTTTTTCTTTGTATTCATTTGGTTGTTGTAGGAGCATTCATTGCTCAAAAGAGTTGAGTGTTAGCCTGCAAAAACATATTGTATTGGGTTAAGAGTGAGCCAGTAGAAAATTCTTGCATAGGTTTGAGTGTGAGTATAAAGGAAAACACTTGTAAGGGTTATGTGTTAGCCATTAAAATATATTGTGATTTAGGAGTAAGCTTGAAACTATATTGTAATTATCTAGTAATAGCAGAACATCCAATTGAAATTGAGAAGCGGATGTAGGGTTTGTTAACACTTGAACCACTATAAAATCTTGTGTCTATAATTTTCTTTCCTTATCTCTTTTATCTAAATTTTAATTTAACACCAATACAACCCCCACCCCCTCGCCTGCCAGATGTAACCCCACCCCCGCCACAACACCCCCCACCCCCCTCCCCCCTTCTCTTCTTAGTGCACAAGGGTAAATTCTTATTTTATGTGCTAAAACTTTAAACAACAAGTATTTTGAAATAAAGAGAGTATTGAACTATTAATTGGAACTTTTCTGATAAAAAAAAAAATTCCACCCATAATTTACCAAAAAATCATTAAATAAATTTTCATCCACTATAACTAAATATTTGTAATTGTAAAGATCTAAACTAATTAACTTGCAAATTCTTAGGTTATTTTATTTTAAAATAAAGTATAATATTTTATTTTCTATAAATTTTATAAAAAAAATAGTTTAGTTTATGAAAAAATATAAGAAAATTATGATTTTTTATAAGAAAGCCATTTTTTCGTAATTATAAAATTATTTTGCTTTTTCGTTAATTTAGAAACTTTTTTGTAAAGTTATTATTTTTGTATAAGTCATATTTTGTAAAATTAAATTTTTTTTTTGCAACTAAGAATAATTATAAAAAAATAATTTTATTTACAAAAAATTATAAGAAAATTATAATTTTTTATAAGAGAGTTATTTTATTGGTAATTATGAAATTATTTTTCTTTTTCATTAATTTATAAACCTTTTTGTAAAATTATTATTTTGCATAAGATAAGTCATATTTTCCTAAAAAAAAAAAAAAAACTCTTTTCGCAACTAAGAAAAATTATGAAAAAATAATTTTATTTATGAAAAATATAACAATATTGTGATTTTTTGTAAAAAAAATCATTTTTTTCGTAAAATAAAATAAAGTATGTTTATTTCAATTTTTAACAAATTTAAATAACCATAGAATGCACCTAATTAATTTATGTAAAAAAGTCAATTAATTTTAAAAAGGTGGCTTTCAATATTCTCAAATTTATTTTTTTTATATGTTTTAATAGATTTTAATAAAGAAAATAGCAATAATTTGCTGAAAAAAAGGTATTTTAATGATAAAAAAATTATCATTAAAACTAATATATTGTAAGCTGCTCAACTTCCTAAATGAATTTCTATTTGTTTTGGAGTAATTATTAGTAACTTGTGATTTTATATATGTGTGTAGTTAATGAAATATAATATTTCACATATTTTAGAACTAACTTTTTTATCAATTAAATTTCGTTTGGATTCAAATTAAATTTGCAATTTCATAATTTTAAAAATAAATCAAGTAAATATATATATATATATATTAATTGAACTTGTATTTAAATTTAATCATTAGTCCTTTTTATTTTCTTGTACATCAATTCATACATCAAACCAATTCATACAATTGCTATGAGGAATATAATGTGCTTTGAGTTATGCCAAATTCTATTTTCTTCTTTCTTTTATTCATTTTTTTGAGGTCGGAATTGATATTAATGTTTGATTTTCATTTTTTGTCTACTCAAAGGTAAATCATGCGTTTACCTTAATTATGGAATTTACGAATCTTTGTTATAGCGCTATGAAAGTCTATGAATCTGAACGAAAATGTATTTATAAATAAAAAAGTAATATAAAATTAATTAATTTATACTAAATTCATCACTCATCTACTAATAAACATTTATTATATATCATATTCATTTCTTAATATTGGATTTCTCAGCTCAAGAAAATGAATTTATAAATAAAAAATAAGAATAATCCTAAATGATATGACAAAATAAGAGAATTATGTAATATTTTGACACAAATTATAATGTAAAATAAGGATAATTATTGTTTATTTATTTTATATTATATGATGTGTTCAAATTATATAAGTTTGCATCAATTTTTTTTTACACAACTTACGTCACATAGTATTATCCAAAAAATAATACAAAATCAATTAATTTAGCTAAATTCAACACTCATCTACTAATAAACATTTATTATACATTTCGTATTCATTCATTTCCTAATATTGGGTTGCTCGATTCAAGAGAATTTTTTTTTTCTTTTTAATATTAGAAATGAGAGTTTTAATAAATTATTTTAGCATGGAAAATTAAATCATATTACTTATTGAGAAGTGCTAAATACCTTTTCTTTTTTACCTTTTTTTATTCACACTCTTTTCTCGTAATAACATATAAATTAAATTTATAAATGATATATATTTATAAAATTTAATACAGCTTATACATGAATTTACTTAGGATTGAGAAACATATGATCTCACCTTCAAAAGATAACCAATAAAAGCTATCATAAAGAAAGAGGACCATATTTTTATAAGAAGAAGGAAAAAAAAAAAAAAAAAACTTGGATTTCCTAATAACACTGTTATAAACAATTAATCCATCCAAGAGCAAATAAAATAACAAAACTTTTTCTTGAATTTAGTTAGAAAAAACAAATATATTTGCTAAAAGTCAGTTTTCCAACTTGACCTAATTCCTAATTGACCATGTCCCAAAACTTCTTGCATTGTCTTTTCAAGTCTTTAACCAATAATAACAATGACTATCAATTTAGACCCACCACTGTTGTTGTTTTTTTCACTTCTATTAATTATTATTTTTTGTTATTGAATTAATTAATTAAGTTCCTTCTCCTCTAGTGCAAGTTACAATATTGAGCTTAGTTATACGGTAAATTTTTTGACTTTTGTTGCCAGTAATCCAATTTGGTGATATTTAGATTTATAGGGTTTATGCTAAACTTGTACAAAGATATTTGTTTTTGGGTAAGAGAAACACAAAATAATCTTTTTATATAAAAAGTGCAAAATCAAGTAATTTTGCTTTTTAGAACTCTGTCTAGAAAAACCCAGCAATATTTTGATTTGTTTGTTGAATTTTTAATATATATTTGGCAGAACTGATTTTAAAAATTAACTATTAAAGTTGGAGAGTCTATTTTTATATTAATTACATAACACTCTTCTCTTAAATGATAATGAATATTCAAAATTATCACTTAAAACAATTAAAACTGGATTAAACAACTGAGATAATTAGGTATTTGAATAAACTGAAACAATCTGTAAGGTAATTAGATACTAGGTATTTAAGCAAACAAGACCATTATGCTTGGATAACATATTAAATTTTTAATATAAATTTAGGAGAACTAATTTTAAAAGCTAACTATTACAATTAAGGAGTTTATTTCTATATTAATTATGTAACAGCTTGAAATATGTATGAAATCTTCATTTTTAAACTAAGGGCTCTTATTCTTGCACTAGTATTTCATTGATCAAATATCTGCCTTAATGGAAGAGATTATGATTCACATCCTAACAATTCATATCCTAACAATTTTTAATGGTACCTTCCCTTTTTGTTGAGGTATTATTATTATTATTATTATTATTATTATTATTATTATTATTATTATTATTATTATAAAAATGAACTCTATAATATAATATAATAATATACAAAAAAAATATTTTGCATAATTATATTGAATGTGTTTCATGATTTTTCTTTTTTAAAATCATTGGCAATTAGCTGTAAGGAATTGGGTTTCCATTGGTGTGTGTAGATATATATATATATATATATAGATGAATTACTTACATAATAATATTAAAATCATTAAATTTAATAGAGGTATCTACACCATCAGATCAAAAAGTGATTCCATAATGAGGTTAAATTTTTGAGAATTCATAGAAAAGGAAAAGTAGTGTAACATTAATTCAAACCAAAAATTCCATAATTTTTTTAGCTTGATTTTTATTAATATCATCATGGGTCTCTAACCTCTTCATAGCTTTTCCATTACCCTAAAGCATAGAACGGGGGATCAACCTTAATTTTAATTTTGAGGCTTAATTGGCTTGAATTTAACTAGTAGAGCTTCTTTAATAGTTGTAGCGCACATGACACAATAGATAGGGGCTAAACCAATATCTATTACCTGTGCTTCTGAAATCATTTGCCCCTCTTAATTGTAATCTCAATTAATTTTAAGCCTATTATTGCCTCAGTTACTTTAATACTTAATATGTATTTACTAGTATGTAGTATAATATAAGCAAAAATAATATAATAGTAATTAACTTACAGTTTTACACCCCCATTTTTAAATATTTATTGATTAAAGTTTCGATATATGAACTAAGAAAATTATTAAATTTTCATAATTTTAAGATAAAAAACTAAAATATCTTTTGTTTTTATTTTGATATAGATAAATAAATACAACTAATGCTAATGTTTAGTAAAAAATAAAAAAAAGATAAAATTAAAAAAATAATAAATATATTTTTAAAATTTTAAAATGACATATATTTTTGAAAAAAATAAATCTCAAAAATCACATATATTTAGTAACTGAGAGAATATTAAATCTTTTTTTGATTGCATTTACTTACATACTACCCATATATATTTTTTTTCCTTTTGTTATCTTATTTGAGTTTTTACAATGTGAAAAGATAACTCAACGACTATAAATTCACAGAGCAGAGTGGGTTACTAATGAGTTTTAATTAATAATATTAGAGAGTGTCTTTTAGAAATTTGAAATTCAGTGAGAATTTAATTATTAATAAAAGAAAGCTCCAATTTTCTTATTTTCATAAAGAGCTTAATTAAATTTTATTATGGTATTAGGAAATAAGATTTTTAATATTGTTGAAATTTGAATATTAATTTTTTTCAGAAACAGGTGAAGAAATTTGAACATAAGTCTATCATCAAGTGATATATTTATTTATCTTTAAGTTATATCTGAGTGTGCATTGAGATTTGAATCTTGATAGGAGACAAGTTTAGACTTTAGTATTTTTTTTTTATTTAGTAGCAGGATAATATTATGAAGTAACTTACTAGTAACTTAATTTTTTTTTTTTCTGTAGTTTGATTAAATGTAGGCCATCCACATGAATTAAGAAATCCACAAGTGAAAAAATTCCTCAATTATGATATGATCTCAAAAATTGAATTTTGAAGAATTTAATGGTTAATGATGAGGAAAAAAAAGTAGTTGAATAGTCTAATGGGCCTAAAAGACTAAAGGTCCATCTCAACAATAAGGCCGAAGGCCTCCACTCCAAGATTAAAGCCAAAAGTGAAGTCCTAAGAAGGACAAGTACAGGAAACCCTAACCTCCAGGTCTATGCTGGCGAAGCCCTCTCGAAAACCCACTTTGTTGGTCTCAAGTAACTTTCTCTATAAGTTATTTTGTGTGGTTGAGAATTTTTGGTACAAGTATCAGAGAGACTATCCAGTAGGCGATGTGCTTTTGGACCCTGACACCTTCACTTATCTAACACATCCCTAAAGATAAGAAAGGTGTCTATACATCCACTATCATTGTATCAGTCACACCATCAGAAACATGCTGTGTCGTGAGACATACTCTCTCTACTCCAAAAAGGCATCTAATTTTTATCCCATGCACAACCATACCAAAGAAAAAGATGAACACATGATTCAAGTAGATTGAACTCTATCTATATTTTCTCACCTCTCTATCTCTCTCTAAAAATTCTCTAACCAGAGAAGAGAAATCTTCTTTTTTGATCACCGGTGAAGCCAATTACTAACTTAAGTGTTGGAGGCCTTTTACTAGGCACAAAGCCTGGTTCTCCTTATCATCTTTTCCTCTTTGCATACTCTATCACCAAGGCCTAATATAGGAAATCCAACTTATTAATTCTTATTTGATCGAGCTCTGATAAGTTTAAATATATTATTTTATTTTTTTAGGAATTAATTAAACATAATTAATTGTAGAACGATTTAGATGATATTGATATATACATAGGCTTATGTAGGTGTGAATTGAATATACAAGTTTGATGTTAAATTCTCATTCGCGGAATATATTCCCTAAATCAGCATTTCTTGAAGACCACTCATAAGAATATTTTTCTCTTATGTCTTTTTTTCTTGGGTGTTATTCTTCACCATCCATCCAGAATCCATACAACCAAAAAGATGGATATATACGAATTACACTTCAATGTTAGCTGTATATCTTTTCCCTTCTACAAACATAAACAAATACATTTAATTATTTTTTAAAATTACGGAATGGAATACATGAATATTAAAATGGGGAAAACTTCTATATTCCATGATAATTATATAAATGTTTATTTGTTTTTTAAAAGAAAAAGAAAACAATTATGCTATGATTTTCCAAATTTATCATATGAAACACGTGTCTTGAATATGTAATTAAATTAAAAAAAAAAAAAGATTAATAAGATAACATACAAAAGTTTATTCGGGATACCACTTATTAAAAACATTTAAAAAACAACTTATTAATTAGAATTTGATGATCAAATCAACTTGAAGATTCCAAATTCAAATCTCATTAGAATCACATCATTCGGAAAAAAAAAAATCATGATAAGCATTAGTATTTTAAAAATTAGATTGGATCAATCGGTTCACTCAGAAATTATCAGCCAATTTATTTCAGTTCATTAAAAAATTAAAAAAAATTAAAAATTATTATTAAATTGTCTTTTAATCGGTTTTAAAACTTGCTCCAAAAATAAATAATAAAAAAAGCATAAATTATTATCATATATGGAATAAAAGTAATTAGGAAATTATTTCCGGTTAAAATTCATGTTCACGTGTTTCTTCTGTTTTTTAACATATTATTTGCAAATCGAAATATATATATTAAAAAAAATCCATTTGTAAATTAATATTACATTAATAGCAAAATTATTTTATTGCTAAAACATTATATATAATAATAATATAAAAAGTTATTGCCAAAATTTTGATATACAAAAAAATTTCTTTATATATATATATTTTTAAATTTGGAAGGAGAGAAATTATTTATAATTAGTGAAACTGAAAATTTACATATATATATTATATATATTTGCAATGGTAAAACAATTATAGATTTATAAAATCTTCACAAAAAAACATTATCACCATTAATAAATTTTGGCAGCAAAGTACAAATTTTGGGGAAAAAATCTTAAAACTTTAACTTTTTAACAATATATTGTTGTCAGAATGTTAGAGCAATATATTGTTGACGAAGACATTTGCTGCTAATTCTATTTTTTTCTTATAGTGAAATTTTCCAGTTTGGGGGCTTTTTACCATTTTAGTTTTTTTTTTTTTTTTATAAACTAATTTTTATTTTAAAGTTATTTTTTAAAAAAATTATCATTTTAAATTATTTTTAAAATTATTTCCTGAATTCCAATTTAAGCTAAATTGTGCTAGGGTGAAGGATTTAGACCTGGTCGTTAGTCCCACTAGCGACCAGGCTCTGGCCGCTATTAGGAATAGCAGCCAGAACCACCAGCGGCCAGCATCTGCACCAGCGGCCAGCATCTGGCTGCTTCACCCCATTTTGCTTCTTTTTTTTTTTACTTTGAATTTTCTTTTTTTTTTTTCTAAATGATTTTTTAATTTATTTTCTTTATTTTTTTACTTCATTTATTTAATTTATGATAATTATTATGAATAATATTTTATATTTATTGTATATAATAAATTTCTAATATTTTAATTACACTATTAATTTTTATATATTATAAAATTATAATTAATTTATTATGTTATATATGATAATTATTAATTATGTTTAATTTATATTAATAATATTTAAAATAATAATTTAATTTTATTATATTAATCATATAAAATAGTAATGATTTTATATAAAATTTTAAAATGATAAGAATTATATTAAAATACTACATATATGTTCCAAATGAAATAAAATAATTTAAGAAAAAAAGTAGTAATCACATATGTAAGTATAATAATGAAAATTCATGTGCTGCAGTTTCTGTTTTTTCTAATATTTGAACGGAGACCCATTTATCGTTTAATATTTTTACGTGTAATGTTCATCTGAATGAATTGCGATTGTAATAATGTTTAATTTATATTAATAATATTTAAAATAATAATTTAATTTTATTATATTAATCATATAAAATAGTAATGATTTTATATAAAATTTTAAAATAATAAGAATTATATTAAAATATTACGTATATATAAAATATTAAAAAAATATTTATTAAATATAAAAGTATATTATTATTATTATTATTATTATTATTGATAAATTTCTTTCATTTAAAACTTTTTTAGGTTATAATATTAATAATAATATTAAGCAACCTTTTAAGAAATAATAATAACATTTTATCGTAACTATAAATTAATATCATACAAAAATTATTTACATATATTCACAAAAAATAATAGCAATGTAATGAAAATATATAAATTATTATACATGTTCTAAAATTTATTATTATCAATATATTTAATATCATTTGGTACAAGAAAAATATTAACATGAAAAATTATAAACATACTTAACTAAATAGAATTAACATATTAAAAAAATTCATAGATAAATTTGAGTTTAAAAAAAAAAAAAAGTTGAAGTCCCAGTTTGTACCCTGGCCGCTTCTGCATGGAGCGGCCTGCTCCAGGCCGCTCCTCTGACCAGCGGCCTGGGGCAGTCCGCCCTATTAACTAGCGGACTTTTTTTTTTTTTTTTCAAAAAGTAATCTAAAATGGAAAATATTTTTGTAACAAATTTAAATTAAAAATTTTAAATAAAAATAATCTAAATTGAGAAATATTTTATAGAAAATACCTAAATTAGTAAAAACTCCTCAGATTGGATTAGAATTCATTATAAACACATAACTTTACTTTTTTTTTGTTTTTTTAAAAGATAACTTGAATCCTTGTATTTTAAAGAAGCGTTTGGTAAATTGTAATATAATATAATTTAATGTAATCTAATGAATTTTTAATATAAATTTATATTAAAAATTTATTTAATTATATTATATTATATCTTTTTACAAAGTATACTAAATGCTCTCTAAATATATTGGCTTTAAAAGTTCCTAGTCCTACTCTTGTTAAATAAAAATGCATATGTACTTATTATGTGTTTGGCATTGAGTTGAAAATATTTTTAGTAAATTGGTTTTAGATTTTATAGAGTTTAGAAAATCATGGTTTTGGAAGTTGGATTTTCTATCTTTTTTCAAACCATAACTTATGAAAAGCAATTAATTTTTTAAAAAAAATAAAAAATAATTTAAAACAAAAATTTCAAAAATAAGTCAAAACTCAATTCCAGGTAAACATTTTATTTAGTAGAATTTGATTGAAATATAATCAATTTCATAGAAATAAAAATTTAAAATTCTAAATAACCAATTTTTATATACCAACTATGAAAATATAAATTTATAAATAAATATTTTAAAATTTTGTTATCAATAAATAAGTTCTAAATTAAAGAATTTTCGCAAGTTTGACTTGTTAAGTTTTAATATGCATGACTTTTATCTGTTAAGAGCAAAGGATGTCTCTCTTAAGGAAAATGTGTGCATGTTGCAATTTCTTTTTTTTTTTGCCAAGGCATATTGCAATCTCATTTGTGGTGTATATATATTGGTAATTTGATTGACCGTTGTTGTGGGTCATATATAATTTGGAATAATATTTATATACGTAAGTCTGAATTTTCAATAACAAAGGGTACACCTAACCCCAATAATCTAACTTAAGTTTTGAACTTGCTTCCAGATATGATTAGACTCCACTTGTCTTTTCACTTTTCTTTTGATTAACTTTCTTTAGTTTTGACTTTATTTGTGATCTTGCACCAGGACGGCTATGATTTTCTATTCATCTTAGTCTTCGGAGCATAACTAGAATTTAAAATTTAGGAGAATTAAAATTAATTTTAAAGATTTTTTAAAATTTTGAGAGCTAATGCAATATATTTTTTAAAAAAAATTAAAAATATATAAGTAAAAAAATTAATTCTAGAAAGCTTGGGAGTGCGTGATTCCGTCCCTGTTCATCTACCTCAACTTTGTTGCAGACTTACAGGTTAAAAAATTCCAGTGCCATTGTTAATTTCTTAAAACACCCAAGAATAAAAAAATTATATAAATATTCCTCAATTAATAACTCCAAAAATCCATTAGAAAATAATAATAATAATAATAAGAAAATTTGGGTGTATAAACAAGATCATTAACAGTAATACACTTATACATAAGCTAATAGTAAATATATATATATATGGTTTGAATAATAAATTCGGATTTAATTTTCTCTTTTTACGCTCAAAGAAAAAAAAAAAAAAAAACAAAGATCATTAACAGCAAATCAAAACTCATCCACAATAATAAATAAACTTGCGGGTTTTGAATACTAACTCTTAGATAAGTGGCTGCCTGCCTCTTCTAGACATGAAATTTGATCAATTTGACATGATATTTGAAAGCAATGTTTTAACTAAAACCTTCAACATATATAGTAGTCTAGTCAAGTTTAAGAGGTGATGAAACTGACACATTTAGAAAATTATTAAATGGAACACTGAACAATATACACCCTTTATTTCTCATCGCATTAAGTACAAATTATATCTGTAAAAAGAAAAAAAAAAATCTATAATTCAGACAATTCTAAGCCCAATCTCATCCCTAAGGTAACCTATCAAAGTTTTTCTTGTCCAATTTTAAGTCTAACTTTAGGGATTTTATTTTATTTTTTTTGGGTAAAGTAATTAATTATATTAAGGGTATATTTGATATTGTTATTTGAGTCGTTGTAAATAAAAATATTATATATGTTGAAAATATTGATTAAATGAAATAATTAATAATATAATTTTTAAGAATAAATTTTACACGTAAGTGATATCTACGTCAAGTGATTAATAAATTTTACACGCGATAAGTGATATTTACACCAAGTGATTAATAAATTTTACACGCAAGTGATATCTACACCAAGTCAATACATTCATCAAAAGACATAACAATATAGAGAGTACAAAAAAATTTCTATATTTTTTTCACTTAGAAAAAAAATGAATGTGAGAGTAGTATTAATAAAATATTTTTTATCACATTGATTTGGGTATATGAGATAAAAATATATTCTAGGTGTAAGTAAGAATTTTTAAAATTTTAAAATTTTAAATGTTCTAACCTTAAAAACTTTAAATAAATTAGTTTTTAATTTTAATGACATCTAAAATGATTATTTCTTAGAAAAGCAATTTTAATTTCAATAATCAATACCAACTAGGTTCTAAATGTGAATTTTGGCTAGGCAAGCCAAATGATTGCTTCTCAATAAACCCTTATTTCTTAGCTTTCACAAGCAACTATGTTTTTATGTGGGTAATAGCACAGTAGACTGGGTAGCTCTTTAGCTAGCTTTAGGATGTTTGCCATCCAGATGGCTGTATGAGAAACCTCTAGGCTTCTCCAGTTGCTGTATGCACATGCATCTGTAGAGTTTCTTCAGTAATGAAAGTTATTCATTTAGTCGAAAAAAAAAGAAAACAGAAAAACTATGTTTTACATGCAAATCAACGCAATTAATGAAAAAAAAAAGAAAAAAGAAAAACTATGTTTTACATGCAAATCAACGCAATTAATTTGGTGCTAAATAACCAAAAAGTTTTTGTTTAATGATATTCGAGTTATTTCCATGATTATAAAGTTTTGAGTTTGAGTGGAAGATAAATTATTCAAAAATAAAGATCATCAATAAATCTAGTTTTTGGCATTCCATTAAAAGCAAATCATCCAATGTAAGGACAAGAAAACTCATAAGCAAGGGAGAAAAATGGGGAAAAATAACTACATTAAAATCGGACCTTAGACTTTAAACCATTATCAATAAAAATGCAAAATTGTGGATTCATCACTAACATTGTAGTTATTGATAAGATTGAACATATGCCTCCATTTTTGAAGTGTAAAAATGGAGGACTAATGGGTTAGAGTAAGGGTCGAGCATTTTAAAAGTCTAAAGAGATGGTAGTCAAGTGGTCCCTATAGACTATGTGTGGAGAGGTTGAGGATTCTTTGATGGGTGTAATAAGAAAGAAGAGACTGTCACAACAAAAAAACAAGTGATTTACCAAAGGAAAATTTCGTTAGTAAATCTATTAAATTCATCAATAAACTTGTTTACTGACGGATTAGGGACAGCAAAGATCTGTTAGTAAAATAGTGGTCAATGATTTTGTAATGATGGTTTACATAGTCTATCAGTAAATTTACTAATGGAAAGATGGTCATTATTTCTTATATATCTATCGGTAGTTTCATTCAAAAAATGAATTAAATAATTATACTGTCACAGCCCGACTTAGGGAGCTATGACGATCCTAGGACACGGGAAGATATAAGGTCACCCACACCCGTAGAATCTTTAGCTTATGTAAAATTACTTATCAAATACCCATATCTTATTCAATTAAATAAAAACTTATAAAATTTGCGGAATAAGCCCATAAACTTCTTACATCTTAAATACAGTTCTTATAAATTAAAGATAAAGGAAAGCATTTGAAGATAATTCAACAAAATAAAAGTCCAAATAATCTCAAACTTAAAAACATAAAACATCAATTTCCAATCGATTCTCAAGTACTTCGCTTATTACCCCCAGAACACTAAACTGAAGTTCACTATACAAATGAATAAAGAGAACTTTGCTATCTTCTAGGCAAAGCAACCACTCAAGTGGAGGAACAGACTTGAGTTAGTTACCTTGATCAATCTTATCATCCTGAAATATAAAAAATAGAAAAGGGTGAGTAGAAGACTCAGTGAGAGTAGATGCACACATAGGGTATGTAAGAAAATAAACATGGGCTCAATAACATAGCTTGGTTGTAAAAATGAGGAATAAATAATAGGGTAGCAGAAACAACTTATAACTTATATTAACTTAGGAGTAGGGACTATTGCTTTCTCTACTCAACTTATAGCATAAGACTGATCAGGTCCTATGGCTAGCAATATTAGACCCCTACTAGTCAAGGTCTGGATACTTTGCCCTATCCATGGACATACCTTGTGCACAAGTCCAATGTTCACCCCACATTGAGAAGGGGTGTTTCTGCAGGCTTGGAAAAGTAAACAATAACATATACATAGCAAGAGTTTAACTTATATTAGAACTCTTATGAAAGAGTCCTACTTAGCTTGAAAGACTTAGTTTAAGGTTTACAATGTCATTACATGTCATAATATAGCTTAATGTGAGTTTTGGGTTCAAATAATCAACTTAAGAAAGAGTCCTACTTAAGGTGGGACTCTTAAGCAAACATAGCTTATGAAATCATAGTCAATCAATGGACATGGAATCATTAAGCAAATTCTTCAATCTCAAAGAAATCATCTCATATTTGCAAAGAAATAAGAGTGTGCATTACAACTCACCTTAAACTCCTATGCTCCTAGTAAACCGAGCTAAATGGACCATAGGGCTTGAATCTCTTTATCCTTTACAGCATAAATCAAATAGTTTTTATTTAATTCATATAGTCAATAACTTATCATATTTATGCATATTCTTACTTAACTTAAGTGGTTGACTTGAACTAGAACTCCTAGTCCCACTATGAATCTTTAATCAAACAAAGTTAACTTTTAATATTTTTCCTTATTTTGACTTTTAATCTTGATGATTTAATGTTTTAATATTATTTTAATATGTTTAATAATATGTTTTAATTCATCTTAAGTCATGGTCAAACTTTTGACTTTGACTTTTTAAGGCCAACCCTATACTAAAGGTACATTCTAATGAAAGTCTTAATATTTGACTTGTTCATACTAATTGACTTCATAAATTTTTAATTTATTTATTTAATTATATAATTATATCCTTAATTTGATGTTTATATTTAATTTATTTAGAAACTCAATTCTTAGGTCTAGAGTTTACTCCTCAAAAGATTTCAACTTGCCTATCCTTCGATTGCTTGTGTTCTTGTTATCAATTTTAAATTTTATTGCTTAATTATTTAATTAATTTATTTAATTACATAATTTTAATTAAAACTAGGCTTAATTAACTTCAATTGGAAAGTTCCCAAATTTAAATTGTTCATAGATGTTTAAGAACATTTTAAAATTCCTTTTTGGATTTCTCAATAATTCGAACTTGGATTTTACTTCCAACAATTTCTATGTTTAATTGGTTCTAAACTCAACCAAAATCTACTAAAAAAAGAAAAAATACAGAACTTGGGAATTAATTTGCCCTTCTAGGCCAAATAGTTCTTGCATAAGTTTTATATATTTTTTTCAATTAATCATGTTTTTCACCATCAACCATATTTTTGTTTGCAATCAATTCCCTTTTTTATTCCTAGGCACAATTCTTTTCTTAATTCAACAAATACCTATCCTATTCTACTAATTAATTCAATCCAACACTACATTGCCATGATTTATAAACATTTTTAATTGCTGTAAAAAATAAAATGAAAAAAAAATTAAATTGAGAAAATAATTCTTCTCACCTTAATTCACAAGGATAATTTCACTCTCCTTTTACTAGCCTTGGCCAACCTTTCCAAGATTGAACAACAAAAATTTTAATTTAATTTAATTTTTTTTACAACAGATACAGAAATAATCAGCCCATAAGAATTAACAAGATTTAATGTAGAGAAATTTTACTTTGTAAAAATCTTGCTTTTTTGTTGTTGATTCTTGAATTGCTTGAGAGAAAAGGAAGAAGAAGAAGTTTTGTTTTGTTTTTTTTTTTTCGTTTTTTAGAGAAAGGAAATGGCGTGTACAGCAATTGAAGAGGGGAGGCGGCTGCTGGTTACTAAATATTCTAGGGTTCTTTTTTTTTTCATTTTATTAATTTTGAAAAAATAAAATACCAATTTTTAGGTTTTCGGTGTAATTTTCTTATGCTTTTGTTGAGAATTTAGAAAAATGTTCAACTGGACTTTAGTTTCAAATATTCTTAACTTTCATTTGGTATATTTATTTACAAATTTAGTCAAATGACCAAAATACGCCTGATCAGTAGCAGCTGTTAGGGTTATTTTCGGTATTTTCTTGATAACTTTTCCGTTTCTTATTCTTTTTTGTTCAAACGAAAAGCATTGCATTCTATGTAATATTTGGGATTTATTTTTAGTATTTTCTTGATTTTTAACTTAGATACCCCTAGTCCACCATCTTAGGGTCAAAATGACCAAAATACCCCTCTAGTCAAAATATCCCCTATTGCTATCATAACTTATTCCTTACATTATTAAACATCCTAAACATATTTTGAACATAAAATAAGTCACATTATACTATACTTAATGCACATTAGATCTTAAAATTGCTATCTTTAAGTAGAGTGTTACATATACGCTGTCAGTAATCCATTAATAACTTTAATAAAAATAATATTTTATTATTTCAAAATAGTCAGTAGTATGTCAATAAAATATTTTTAAAAAATAATTTATAATAAAACGGTCAGTAATCTGTCAGTAAATGATTTTAAAAAAATTAATTTAATAACATAAACGGTTAGTAATCCGTTTGAACATTATTGAAAAATGATATTTTAATGATTAGAAATGGTCAATGATCCATCAATAAATTGGCCAGTATATTTTTTTAAATATTTAATAAATTAATTTTATAAAATAGATATTAATTAAAAAATTATAAAAAATTATATATTATAAATATCAAAATTAAATATTATATAATGTAATATAGCTTACAAAAAAATATTGTATTGTATATCCTATAAGTATATAAAAAAAAACTAAACTAAAAAAAAAAAACTAATTGAGCTCCTCTGCATTATCATTCTCCTTATCCTTCTCATTGTGACCTTCTTGATCTTGCTGGCTATGCTCTAGATATAATGTATATGCATCACTAGCAGCAATAGCAACATTTTCGGCTAAAGGGTGTTGAGAAGTAGTAGAAGTTGATGAAGGAGTAATAGGAGGAACAACAACACTAGCAAAGTACCATGAGAAGAACTACTACATCTGCAACTCGACCTGCTAACAGACTTGCTTCTCGACCGTCTGCTGCATCTTCTACTGCATCTCCTCTCTTATATGAGCTACTTGCCTATTGATCTCTTATTGCATATGCTAAGTTGTAGGTGATGGTAGCGATGGTAGAGCTAAGAAAGAACTGGCCTGGGATGTTCGAATGATCGAGCCAAATAATCCATCCCATAGACTCATCATTTCTCCTAACCCCCGACTGCTCTAAAGTATAGCTCGAACTCATTTATCTAAGATGGCTCAGTAGATCCGAGGGCTGGATGCGGCATTTGTTATAGAGGTTTCTAAGACCCTCTTATTTTTTTTTATATAATATTAGTTATCATCAAAATTTGTAATTTAATTTAATAGAAAATTGGTAATTAAAACTTACATGAATCCGCTGGGAGCGCTGGTGGACAAAGATCTGTCTGTCTTCCTTCCTCGTGTGTGTGCGCAGGAAGACCTCCTCAGTAGTAGGGTCCTGATCAAGATCATTTCTCTGTTAAGAATTAAAAATATGAAACTAAAATTAGTAACTTAAAAAAATTATGAAATTAATAACTTTAAAAAAGTAATGAAATTAGTAAAATACGTACTAAAATTATAAACAAATTAATAACTTAAAATAAAAATTGACGTCTTACTAATTTTCTAACATGCTCAGCGGCAGGGATAAATCCTCAAGTATGCTTAGACAGTCTACTCACTGGATTACCTTTATCTGACTTTCTGTTTGGGATGCCTTTTAAGAGAGTTCCTTATGCTTGATAGAAGCCTAGTTTTTCTATCAAGCATCACATGTCTTCTAAGGGATCTATGTCTCTTTGTTCCCATTTCTCTTGACGACGTAGAGGAAGTTCTTGTACCTATTTGCAACATTCTTAAAGAAGACTGTCTTCACTGAGGCATTAATCGCTAGGTTCCAATAGTATTACTTTTGTAAAAAATAAAAAAAAATACAAGTTAATATATGAATAATAATAATAAATTATTCATTATCTGAAACTCCTTTCGGTACAACTCTTTAATCTCCTGAGGCACTGATTTTTAACATGTGCCCTCAGATTTCATCTGGTTCTTAAATATCTTGTTGATAATCTGCACCGTATCAAGCGAATACATTCTGCAACTAAAAGAATTAAATGTTAGTTATACAAAAAGCAAAATATAGTATAAAGTAAGAATTACATTAAAAAAACTATACTTACATATCTTCCTCCACTGTAAGATGTTGCCTATGACTCGGATCTAGTGGCGGTAATGGGTGGCTCTCATCATCTGCTGCTCGGGTTATGGATGGACCTACTCTAGTGGTAAAAGTGGCAACAAGGGTCTTAGTGGTAGGTGTAGCAAATGAAGAATGAGTAGATGGAGGAGTAATGGGTAAAGGAACACTAAATGGAGGAGTAACAGATGAAGGAACAATAAAAAGTGATGAAGATAAAGGACAAGTGGATAGAGGAGGAATAATAGAAGGGACAGTAGATAGAATAGTAGACGTATGAGGAGAAGTGGATAAAAGTATCTGTGTGGTGACAGTCGAGAGGGTAAATGTGGGAGGTATAGGAGGAGAGAGAGAAGGTAAAGGAGAAACAGTGGTGGGAAGTGATGAACTAGTGGTATGAAGAACACTAGTAGTAGCACACCCTTCTTGCACGCGACGCCATTGTCGAGACATGGATGTACTGCTACTGGGAGTATCTTACGGAGTCGACATCTTTATAATTCATTAATTCATATAAATTCATTTATTCTTTAATATGAAATAAAAATTAAAAAAAACCACAAATAACTTTAGGCAATTGAAATAACTTAATTGAGATATTATTGCTAATTTGGACAATTCGATATCCTCTCACCATCCGATGAGCGGAATACCAAATGGGATCTACGGTTAATCATAAATTTATTAATCATTTTGAATTAATAGCATTTTTAGGCATTTGATTGTCAAAATCCAAAAATAAAGTTAAAATCATTTAAATGTTTTCATTAACAAAAGAATAATTTTTTTTTTTACAAATAACAATTCTAACATCACAACATCATAACATATAATAAAAAATTCACAAAATAAATTTACAGAATAAATTCAAAGTTTATTTAATAACTCACAAATTCCTAAATGCATTATACTTTTTCTATTTTTAATCATATCGCAAATTTAAATATATATAATTTACTTAATAATAAAGATATGAAGAATATATTAGTCATTTTTTATTTTATTTAAGTAAAATTTATACTAAAATTTTTATTAATCATTTTAATTTTCCAAATTGTATTGATTTTCATATATAATTTTATATATTCTTATAATTTTAAATTTTCTATATTAAGTGCTCTTTCAATTCTTATGTTTTTTAATGTTTGAATTTTAATTATTTTTTCAGTATAATTATGGCATTTATGCTTAAGGCTATTTTTGAGGCTATTTTTCTCTTAAGAGGATATTTATCATTTATTTGGTATTTTATAAAATGCATTTTAAACTTCAATTTTAAAAGCACACACATATATATATATATATATATATATATATACACACACACACACACACACACACACACTTTTTATACCAACCATTTTTATACTTTGGTTTCTATTTATTGATGATTTAGTAATTGTTTTTTCACGACCATATCGTTATCTGTCAGTAAATTTATTAATTGCTACCAAAGAACTAGCGCCTAACTTACGACATTCCCATCCATTACTAATTGGTCAATAAATAATCAGTGATACTCTAATTTACTGTCTATTATGTTCGTTAGTAAATTCCATTAGCAATTCATTAGTAATGACCATAATTCATAAGTATTTCGTCAATAATGTCTATAATTATTTGTGCATATATTTTCATCTATATTCCGTCAATTTTTATTAACGAAATTGTATCATTCAGTAATTTTTCTTGGCAAAATACATGTTTCTTGTTGTATGTGGTGTTGCTATAACATTTGACAATACATATTGACTTATCTTTGGTATAATGTTGTAAGGTTACATGCGTTAGTGAGAGAAAAGTTAGCTATTGAAATTAGTGAGTTCAATTCCATATAAACCATATAATACTTTTATTTTTAATCTATGTAAGACTTGTTCACATATTTATAACCATAATTAAAACTTCTTTTGAATAACAACTATATCTTTATTGGCTGAAAGATTGCAAAGAGTTCAATGAATAACAAACTAAAAGTTACAATAAAGTGAAAATAAATTCGATGAAACTTAATTGAAAGCCTACTTAAGAAAAGAGTCTAATTAATACTTAACAAGTACTAGATTTTTAATGATGATCCAAACAGAACAAAACCTAAATATGTACACAATCACATATCTATCAATATTTTAGAGCTATACATGAATGGATTTTTTTTTCTATGATACCATATAATGATGTATGCTATAAGCATTTGAGAGAATCATACCTTAAAAATAATTGTTCAATTTCATATAAGTCATAACATTTTTATATGAATTTTCCACAAATTTATATCCTTGACCGTTTTGTACTACTATAACATCTTCCTCTTCTTTTGCAGCATCAGATCCAAGGCTTTGATATTTGATGACCAAATCGTACCTTTTAAAGAAATATTTTGTTGACAACTTGTGCTGCAATAACAACAACTAACTTTTTTTTTTTTATTAGTAGCAAATACATGGACACATCTTTAACTAGACTTCGCTAAAATTTGGGCCAACCTAAAAGTCCAAATTTATAGCTTTATCAAATTCAAAATTTAACATTTGGGTCTCAAATTTAAAAAATTGAAATTTCTACAAAAATGTCTAAAAAGAAAAAAAATCATATTTACAAATATATCACTTTCTAAATTTAACTTCTATATGTTGTGCTCTGTATTTATTACTTCTATGTATTGCAACTATACAAAACCCACTGCAATTATAAAAACCCATAACTCTCTAAAAATCTAGTATATAATCACAAGTTTTTGAAGAATCAACTCCGAAAATCTTTAGACAATGCTTTAAGCAGTACATGGACACAAAAAAAAAAAAAAAAAAAATTTAAAGATCTGTAGATTTTTGAGGATTATTAGCTCAATTAACAAAAATCCAATTTTTCAACTGTTATTAAGGTAATTCAAACTTCATCTATATATTTCAATAGAATTTTCTCTTCTTTTAACTATCATTATATTAAACATATTGAAATAAATCTGCAGATCTTCAAAATTCATTGAGCTCAAAGATAAAAACTTTATACTTGTTTTTTGACGTAATTCGAATTTCATACATATATTTCAAACAAGATTCATCTTCTTTTAACTATGATCTCACTAAAAATATTCAAACTGAATATATTATATGATTATTTTATGATTTTGAAATTTTTATAACATGAAATTTGCCTTACAGATCTTAAAAATGTAAAAAACCTATAAACCAAAGATATTTTAAAGCAAAACCCAGGAATTAGTATATCTGAGATATATATAAGTATATCATAGGTATATATTTTACTACATTTGATTAACTTGTGTTTATATATATATATATATATATATTTTGATATATATGTTTATAAATTTTTTGAATATTGAGTATTATATGGATACAAATATAAAACAATGATACATCAAGTATATATTAGGTTAAAAACTGTTATATTCTTAAAAAAAAAATAAATGAACAATTTTCATTATTAACTATAAACAATAAATTTTAAGTATGTTAAGAGTACATTTTAGGTATATTATATTGTCATTCTTAATCAGTTATGCTTATTTAAAGTTTAATAATTTCTTTCCAAAACAAATACAGACATAATATCCATTTTGATCATCATAATAAATATTAGAAAGAAAACATCAGAGATATTGATTTTGAGGTGATAAGTATACCCATACTAAAAGATAGTAGCTTTAAAAAACCCTTAGATATACTTTCAAAAAACTCTCCAAATCAAATTTGAAAAGACGATAATAAAAATAAGGTGTCAAGTTAAAAATGATTATCTACTATTAAAAATAGATAACAATGAAAATCTCTTATCGGCGAAATCTTTCGCCAAATATCCTTTGTATATAACTACTTCAGATATATAACCACAAATCAACTATTTCGCATCCAATTTAATAAGAATAAACTACAACTTGCAAAGAATGAAGATTCAACAGCAGTTTCAAAAAAACTCCAATACGACGTTCTTTGATTGAAAAAATCACCAATCCATTCATCAACTCAGGCTCTCCCTCCCCCTCTGTCAATCTCATCCTGCTAATCTCAACCCTTTTTCCCTTCCTCTTAATCATCAATTGACTCAATTACACCCATTCACAAAACCCAACTCTCTCCTTCTCTCTAAAAACAACATCAACCATCGCCTCTTCCTCTCTTTCTGATTTAGCTAGCCCTAAACCCGCACCTTCTCAATCTCACTTATTTATTTCTCACCCCTTTACTCATCCTTGCTTTGATTGTTTTTGAGACTATTGAAATGATTTGAGGTTTCAAATCATTCTCATCTGCTCTGGTTGGGACTATTGAAATGATGATTGGCTTTTTCTGTGGGTTTCATCTGGAATTTGGGTAATGGTTTTTGTTTCCCTGATTCTGCATTTTTCTTTAATTTAATTTAATTTATTTTTTATATATTTTATTGCATCTGAGCATGTTGGTTTGAAAATGAATATCCTTATGTTAAGTTTAATTCAGATTAATGAAAATGGAATTCTGTGTTTATTCTGTTGTTGTACTGGCCTTACAGATTTATGTTGAATTGAAATATGGGTTTGGTTTTATCATGATTGAACTTTGGGTTTGGACGTTTGGTTTATTATGATTGGATTAAATTCTTTATGTCTGTTTCTGTTTGTTGGAATCTGAATTGAAATATGGGTTTGGTTTATCATGATTGAAATTTGATCTGGTTTATTATGATGGGAATTAATTCTTTGGGTCTGTTTTCATTTGTTGGAATCTGAATTGGAATACCTATGTGTAAAATCGTTGGGTGTTGAAAGGAGATAAAAATGGATATATTTGTTTCCCTCTAGATGTTGGGATAGTTAATTGGGTCATGGTTTGAGCTTAATTGAAGATAAATTAAAGGTAAATTTTAAATAAGTCTGATTAATTTCATTGGCTAAGTTTTGCTCCAACCTTCGTCCACTTTTGAGTCCAACTAAATGAATTTGATGATCGTGAATATCTGAATTTGATGATTGTGAATATCTGTGTTAGAGGCAAAACTACTTTATTTTGTTTAAATTGGATCACACTCGATTTACAATATTGAATTTAATCCCTCTTCGGTATTTGATTTGAGAGTCGATTTCAATGTTTGATGAGGAGGGACCCTTTCTTCTTATTTTTGGGATTGTTTGCGCTTAGGGAAGAGGGGTATGAAAGAGGTTATGTTACTTTTTCCTCTTATTACTGGATTTGTGTAATTGATTGTTTGATTTTGACTTTTCATGTTGTTGTTTGGGCTGTGAGTGTTTGACATGGAGGGTAACAATATTACCATTTGAAAATGAAAAAAACAGTCGTATTTTGATATCTGTTAAGTTTAATGTAATACATATAGTCGTTATGGCCGTCTCGCTAGCCGATTAGTGAGCAAGAGCTAAGAGGTAGAGCTCGTTAAAAAAAATGGATTTTTAGGCATAAAACTAAAAGGATGCTTAATTTTTCGGCACTTTCCCATCTTATACCATACTTTTTGTACCAAACAGCACTTTTTCCAAAACTGGCTGGATTTCTTTTCAGATTGATTGCCTTTCTGTTCTAAAATTAATTCTGAATCTATCATCAGTAAACAATAATTTTTTTTGAACCTAAAAAGCCCTAAAAATTGACTAAGAAACTTGAAAATTGATAGAAAAATCACGAAAAATGAAAAAGTCGTAGGAACCTCAAGGAGGGCTGGTGGATCGCTGCCAGTCAGATGACGGATTTGGCTTGGAAGCCTCACAGATGCACTGATTTGCCTAGCAGAATCTGCCGACAGTCTAGAGACAATCCACCAATTAGCCTGGCAGATCCAACAGTCCAGAGACAATCCACCAACTAGCCTGGCAGATCCACCAAAGTTAACGGGCGGATCTGTCGGCTGCTCCAGCGACTAGCCCCCCTTGTTTTCTCCGAAATTTTGAAATTACCCCTCCATCCTGATTTTTTCAGCCATTTGCAGCCATACCTTTTTTGTAATTTCATACCTTACCTTTGCCTATAAATAAGCCTTCAAATCCCTCATTTCCTTTACCCCAAGAGTTAATATTGATAGCTATCTATTAGTTCTTCCTCCTTTTTTTTCCACCAATCATTTTCTAATTAATTAATTGATTCAACCAAACCTAAGTTAATATTTTTCATTAATTAAAAATTTCTTTTCAAAGTTAATCACTAAATTAATTAATCATTCATTTTAATTAATTACTTTCAAAATTAAAATCAATCTTCTTTTAATCGCTCCACCCATCACCTTAATTAATTAATTAATTAATCCTTTTTGTTAATTAATTAATCAATCCATCTATTCATCATCCATCAATTAGTTAGTTAATCAATTTAATTAATCAATTAATCTCCAATCAATCCAACCACATGTTATCGTTAAAACGAAACTTTTTTCAGGTAAAACACTCCATCCATCTCATCTACCGAAATCCAACGTATTTCTTATCAACCCAATCCCTAAATCAAAATTAATTTAATCAATCTGTAAAACTTCCATTTAATGGTGGAATGGACTATGTGAGTTTTGATTCATATTCAATAGGATATATAGGCACGTATGGAGTATAAATCCAAATCCAATTTAATCCTCCTTGCCCTTTTATTTTCAAATGTAATTATTTATTTTCTGATGCATTTATTTTCAATGCTATTTGTAAGGGAATTTTGTGGTTTTCCTAAAATCCTATGAGGACTAATGAAGACATCTCAATTTTAATTAATTTATGTAATTAATTTAATTAATTTGGAATTAAGGAGTGATTATGTGGTTTCTCTAAATCCATAAGGATTAGAGGAAACACTCTCCTTAATTTGTTTATGTTCACTTTAATTGTTCTATTAATTTTCCATGCACCCATAATTATGTCATGTATTTATACTATACCATGTTCATGCATTTAATAATTTTTCATCTTATAAATATCATTCACGAAATTAATTTTCCGAAGTCAAATTAAACTTAAGACCTAAATCGTGATTATTAAAATAAAAAACTTAGTCCTCGAGTTCAACTTAGTTTGAGGCTAATGATTTTATCCTTGGGTAAATTAATTAATTAATTAAAATTGATGAATTGAAGTCACAAATGAGCTTTTCCTTAATTTTTCCATTTTAAAAAATAAATTAGGGTGGCAATTCCTAAAATCATTTTCAAAACCACAAATCAATTTTCTGAGCAATAGCCGCTCCAATTATGAGCACCGCAGTTCTTTCTATAGCCTTCTTAAAAATTGCTTGCCTTTATTTAAAGCATTTTCTTGAGTGAGGGAGGGGCGTTAGGGTAAGGTTTCACAGTTGGTGACTCCATTGTTGACTGGTTGCCACATTTTTAATAAAAAAAGAAAGCAAATAAGAGGATTACTATTTTATTAAAAAAAAAATTTTCAAAATAATCTTCATTTGGCTGATTAAGTATAATTTGACTTTTATACATCACTTTGCATAATAAAAACCCCTTGTCTAATCATAGATTTAGGAAAACTTTTGATGGCGAAGTAGTATTGGCTCGACAATTCTCATTGAGTATATTGTTGGAAGATAGTGAAAAGCATTCCACCCCGCGATGAATCCCCAATCTTTTCGGTGGTGTAACGAGTATTCAGTACTGTTTGATCATGCGAGATTCCTTGACTCTGATGTAGTTAGGTATATCGATACTTTAGTGAGATGGGGATCCTAAACCAAGCTACCTTTCACCCTTATGTATGTAGTTGCCTTAGCCTTTAACCTTAGATTCTATATACCATAATAATCAAGACTATTTTATGCTCATGAAACTATTTTTGGTATGCATCATGATATAATCATGCATACATGACATAAGAAACTCGACAAGGTAAATCCTAAACACCTCAAAATCCTAAAACCGGTGGTCCATCACCCAAAAATACAATAACCTCACACACTCACTTGTTTGACCCTTAATCCCTATGACAACCTGTGAGACCTTACCCAACCATCAGTCCAATCAGCTGAAAGGGATCAAAATACTCATTTAGGTTTGAACTCATGATGGAATTCTCGATAGGTTGATTTTGAAAAGATGTTAGAGTTGTCACTTTAATTTTATTTTCATTTGAAAAAAAAGTTAAGGTAAAAATCTAATTAAATGACTCTAATTTTATTTCAATAGGAAAAGTGCACTAGTTCTCGATTACCAAAGAGGATTCGGAAACTAGACTTTTGGTTTATTTAAAAAAAGATTAGTTTAGCAAATTTAATACAAAATGACTAGAATTGGTTTCATGAACAATTTATATAATGCATTAACAATTTAATTTAATGCATGATATTCATTCATTCAATAATATAGTAATTAAGGGAAAAAGAAAGTAAAAGGAAAATATTAAATTTACAATAAAAATCTAAAATAGGGGATATTCCTTTAGTCCTTATGAGTTCTACGAAAGTCACATATTTCTCGAACTAAATCCTAAAGTAATGCAAACAAGATAAAGAAAATCCTAACTATGTAAAAAAGATGATGGGAAGAAGTTGCTTTATTTTAATTTGATTCATTGCTTAAACTAAGCATGCTTGCCTATCCTTTTGAATAGGAATAAGAACTTCCGCAGTTTTCCTTTCTTGTGAAAGGATTTATTTGGCCAAATCATTTTATCATATTTTGATTGATTAATTGATTGATTGATTACTAAGTTAAGTTAATTAGTTCATATTTTAATTATCCTAAGTGAATCAATTAAAAAAAAGGTAAGGAGCCTTAGAGGAAGAAGAGAGAATCCCAAGGAGTGAAAATAGTCAATAAATCCTAAGGAGAGAGATAATAAATAATTCTAAGGAGGGAGACAAAAAAATGAAATAAATAAATAAATAAAGAAAAGGAAAAGAGACTTACCTCGAACGGCAGGTGATGATTAGCCTTGGACGGCGGATGGCGGGTGGTAGCCTTCCTCAGATGGCGACAAACTTTTAACCATATGGGTTAGCTCAGAAAGTCGCCACGCAGCTTGCTTTGCAAAGCAAGGAGCAATAACAAAGCAAAAATAAAAATAAAAATAAAAGAAAATTTTAAAATAAAAAGCTCGTTCCTTGGTAGATCAAACTTGTGAAGATGGTTCACTTGATGCAAAAGCTAATCAAACAAGCCAAGAGAAAACTAGGTTAAGGAGCCTATATATATAGCAAAAGGATTGGGAGAAGAGTTTGTAATCTTCTGATGCAGGATTATTGCAAAAAAGTAAAGAAAAATCAATTTTCACCTGTTTTCGCTTGTTTCTCATCCGTTTTTTATGATTCTAATTTGTGAACCCTTAATTTTACACTCTCAACACCCAACCGTAGCCTTAGCACTTGTTGAATTTAACTCATTGCGTGGAGTTATTATGGTGGTCCCGCTAACCAGTTAGCGAGTAGGGGTTCGGGGACAAAGAAAATTTTTTAGACTTCATTTATATTGCCATCGAACATCCAAATTTCTCAAACTCCATACCAACAACCAATCTCTAAAAAAAAAAAAAAAGAACTGCCTCAAAAAATGTGCCAGCACCACGTGGCGTGCGGCGCCCCATCAGAGCTGTGCGGCACCGCATGCCCTTTGTGTGGCACGCTGCAAATATCTGATGCGGTGCCGCATAGGCTTGGTGCGACACCGCACTAGGCTCTGCGAGCTCTAGTCCATGTGAGCTCTACCTGCGCAGAAAATGACCCTTTTACCCCTTTCAGTCTAATTTTCAGCTATTTCTAGCTCTACCCCTCATGGTGTTTTCACATTTTCATTACCTAAACTACCCTCACCCACTTTTCCTATAAATACCCCCCTCTATTTCTTATTTCAAGACACCTCTTGAATTTGAGTAGATTGCTATCGTTAAATTCCTCTCTTCTTTTCCCTCCAATCACTCTCTAATTAATTAATTAATTTTTTTAATTAATTAATTACCTCACCCTAACCAAGTTAATTAATCTTTTTAATTAACTAAATTTTTTTTAATTAATCACTCTTTTTTCAAAAATCATTCATTTTTCAAAAATCAAATTAATCATTTTTCTCAATTCGCTTTTCATCCAAATTAATTAATTAATCTTTTTAATTAATTAATCCATCTATCTCTTTCATCATATTAATTAATTAATCATTTTAATTAATTATTTAATTAATCTTCCAATCTATCTAATCACTCGGTCCCGATAAAATGGAATTTCGGTCCGGTAAAACCCTTTGCCCACCAAAAGTCAAGGTATCAGCCTTTTTCCTCACTTTCAACACATCCAAACCAAAATTAATCTGATTAACTCCTAAACCCCTTCACTTAACCGTGAAATGAACTACATGAGTTTTGATCCCTATTCAATGGGGTACGTAGGCATGTTTGGAATCTAAATCCAAACCTCAAATCCAAATCCCAATCAATCCTCTTTTCCCTTTTTTTTAATTAATTTGTGAATGTTTTATTTTTACCATTTATTCATATTTTGTCATATTCATGCATTTTCTTTAAAATCATCTTATAAATGTCATTCATAAAATCCAATTTTTAAGTCAAATTAAACTTAAAAGGCAAATTTTGATTATTTAAAACTAAAAACTTGGTCCTTGAGTTCAACCTGATTCGAGGCTAGTGATTTTATCCATGGGCAAATTAAATTAAAAATTGATGAATTGGAGTCAAATGGGTTTTTCCTTAATTTTCCCATTTAAAAATAAATTAAGGTGGCGACTCCCAAAAATCATTTTTCAAAATCAACCAAATCCTAACCCGAGGGTTTCATCGTGAGACTAAATTCGAATGAGCATTCCAATTCCCTCTAGCTGACCGGGCCGGTGCTCGGGCGAGGCCTCACAGCTAGCGACTCCACTGGGGACTGGTTGTCACCTTTTTTTAATAAAAAGGAAGATAAGAGGATTACTATTTGGTTAAGGAAAATTTTTCCAAAATAATCTCCTTTTGGCTCATTAAGGATAATTTGACTTTCATGCATCACTTTGCATAATAAAGGCTCCTTGCCTAAACCTTAGCTTTAGGAAAACTTTTTGGATAGCAAGTAGCATTGGTTCGACAACTCTCTTTGAGTATGTTGGGAGATAGCGAAAGCATTCTATCCCGCGATGAATCCTCAATCATTTCGGTGGTGTAACGAGCAGTCAGTACTGTTGGACCCACGCGAGGCTCCTTGCCTCACATGTGGTTAGGTATATCGATGCTCTAATGGGACGGGGACCCTTAAATCAAACCACCCTTTACCCTTGTGCATAGAGTTGCCTTAGCCTTTGACCTTAGGTTCCATGTACCGTAATAATCGATACTTTGGCATATTCATGAAACCTTTTTCAACATGCATCACACTATAATCATGCATACACGACATGAGAAACTCGATAAGGTAAACCCTCAAACACCTCAAAGACCCAAACTGGTGGTCCGTCACCCCAAAAACACCTCACACACTCACCCTATCAACATAAAGACTCTATGACCAACCCTATGGAAGGAATCCTTTTCTCGACACACCTTCATATTCGTGCCATTTTTCCTTCACAAATATGTTTTCTTAACCATTTTTTTTTGTTTTCTATTTCAAGGTACCAATGGCCAATACCTTTAACTTTGATCAAGACGCCATGAGTGTTTTCTTCACCAGCCTCCTCAAGAAACAAGAGGAAACTTTTCAAGCTGCACTTACCACTACTCTTCAGACCCAAGCTGAAACTTTCACCAATGCTCTCAATGCTCAGTCTGCCACCTTTATTGATGCCCTCAACTCCCAACGCCAGTCCATCATCAATGAGGTTAAAGAAATGACCAATGCCACTGTCACTCCCTCTCCTGCTCGTGTTGATCCTGCATCTGCCTAAGCCGGGACTAGCCATGCTCCTACTTTTACTCCTCCTATTATCGATCTCACCGATAAAGGGAAAGCACCTGAGACTCCAACCTCTCTTACCATGGACTTAAACATAACCACTCCCTCTCCGACTATGAATCATTTTCAAAGTGGAGATTTCTTTAGCTTTCTCGAAGCTAAGAAATTGATGGAGAAAGTTGAGGTCATGGAAAAAATGCTCAAAAACATCAAAAAGCACAAGGACATGATAGATGTCGACTCCTTAGCTCTCTTCCCAAATGCACGAGTTCCACCAAAATTCAAAATGCCAGTTATGGACAAGTTTAATGGCACCACGTGTCTCAAAACTCATCTTAAGATGTATGTGGGTGCCATGAGACTTTTTGGAGTGGACGATGAGCTCCTTGCCCAGCTATTCCAGCAGTCATTGACCGAAGTTGCTATTAAGTGGTTACTAGATCTCGACAAAAATCACAAGAAGACTTGGGATTAATGCATTTGTCAAACAATACCACTATAGCATCGAGGCGGATGTCACCCGTCGAGATTTGGAAACCACTAAACAAGGGCCAAGAGAATCCTTCACCGCATTTCTTACAAGGTGGAGGACAAAAGCGGCTCGAATGGTGAACCATCCATCTGAAGTAAAGCAAATTGACATCATCGTCAAGAACCTCCTCCAAGATAGAGGATTTGATTCAATCAAGACGAATTAAGGATAAATCCTCTAGGTATCATAAAAACACCACCAACATTGCCAAAAGAGAGGGAGAGGTAAATGTGTGTCCTATCAACAGCTGATGAATTTGGAAACAAGGAGGACTTTCTCTAAGCTGGGCATGCCCCTTAGCGTTGTTTACAAAAAAGCCCTAGAGGCTAATCTGGTTAAGTCCTTAGATCCACGACCTCCTCCAAACCCCTTGCCTAAGGGTTATAATGATAATGAGCACTGCAACTTTCATCAAGGGCTAGGACACAAAATTGATGCATGCCAGGTTCTGAAGCATAAAATCTAAGACCGCATTGACAGTGGAGACATCATTGCTCCCAAACCCAAAGTCTAGCACCACCACTTATCCTTCTCTAAACCACCGACCACACCCGACTATCTCAAGCTTCATCTAATAATCGATATTTTGAGAAGAGTGCCAGTGCTATTGTGCCCCTATCTAAGTCCTTCGAGTCCATGTCCGAGTCGTTTGAGTTCATGTCTAAGTCAATTGAATCAAAGTCTATGTTAGAGTCTTTTAAGTTTGTTTTCTATTAAATTTTTCTTTTGAGTCTGTCAGATCTTGTCCTTCTGAGTTTGTATTTCGTCTTTTAGGCTTATCCTTTAATGTACTCATGATAGGACTTTTATCAGTAATAAAAAGTTTGAACTTTTTGATTTGCTTTAATTTTTTTTGGGACATTTAAAAAAAAAAAGAGAAAACAAAAAAAAAAAAATGAAATGAAAAATAAAAAAAATATAAAAAAAATGAAAAAGGCAAAAGGATCAACTAATTATGGCACAAAAAAATTTCATATATTGTATCTACATGACAGTAGTGAAAAAAATCATGAGCTATTATATACAAAGACAAGAACATGACACGGATACTCCAAGCATCACAATTTACAAGATCTTGACCTACAAGAAGTCTATCGAGAAGAAGCTGTGGAGGATGAAGACAAAGTAGGAAGATCCTATCCGACAGAGGCATTATCTTCACGGATGTGGACGGAAGTGAATTCTCCCATCTTGGCAACCCGGATCAGTTGAAAAGATACATCATCCGAAGATGACATCTACATTTCATTTCTATGTTTCATGCATATGTAATCAGAACTACGTGTACCTGATTCTCCCTAAAAGAAATAACCAACAGAAAAGTGATATAAGGGATACGTAGGCAGCCCATCTTAGGTGCGGTCCAAATCATAATACAAAATATTTTTTTGTATCGTATTCTCATTTTCTTTGTGCCTAGTACATCATTCACTTAATTCTTTTGCCTAAACAAAAAAAAAAAAAAAAAGAAAAAGAAGAAGAATAAGAAGAGAATGCTCACTAAGCTGAAAACCTGAAAAGGCGACTTAGGCAAGAATTAGAGCAAAAATAAAAGATTTCTCATTTAGTGATGATCAAATCTTGCAAAATACAAACCCATCATAAAGGATAGCCCTTTCATTGTCATTTATAGCTTATCCTGTTTCGTGTAGTTTTGTCAACCTGTAGTTACTTCAAAAAAAAAAGGGAAAAAAAAGGTCATGTCTGAAGTCATGGTCTAGCTAGTCTTCCTCTACCTCTTGAGATGCAAATCTCTCGTGTCCTCATCGGAGTCAAAGTCTATCGCAATCTTCTTTTTTCGAGTCACCACTGCAATATGTGATGTCGCACTTTCAGTAGATCCTCGAGTCTCCTTCAAAAATTAAGTCACCCTTCTGTCTATGTTGCAGTCTTTGTTCCACCAATAGCTTCTCTTGCAGCCCATCCTTCCTCAGCTATGTCACCCTCCGCAGGTAACTTGGTACTCTTTCTCAATTGGCCAAACCACCTTTATCAACCTCTATGTGATCCCAAGTGAAATCCCAAAATAAACAGCATGATAACTCCTCAGTCAGTCATCACCTGATAACTCTAGCAATAGAAGGTATGATCTACACAAACTCCAAGAAAGAAAAGCTAGGGGCACGTCCTGAGTCTATCCCATCTACCTCAAGACCTTTATTCCCTAGTGGAAAGTCATTCAAACTAAGTCCAACAGGCAAACCACTCAACACCCATGGCTCCCGGTCATGAGAGATCAAATCCTCTACAATTGGTAGTGCTAAAAATGTGTCTTCTGGGGGCAAGTTGTAAGCAATCATCCTATATGATATCTGATCGAGTATTAATAAAGCATGAGCAGACTGAAAAGAAGGGGCCACCACCTGAAAATGATCCATCAACCATGCTTTCGAGATAACCCAAAACCTGAAACAAACATCCACAAAGCACCCAAAGCGGAAAGGGTAAGAATAGACAAATTTTTATCATCGGGGAATAACTAGCAAGACAGTTCATCTCTCTAAATCCTTAACAAAGCAATTGAGGCTCATCAGTGTCTTCGCCAGCACAGCTCTAGCAACAAAATACCTTTGTTCTATCTGCCACTGTGGCATCACCCAAATCAATAGACTCATAACTGACACTCAAATAGAAAATCAAGACTCTCATGTTGAACCTCTACATCCCTCATATCTCCCTAGTCATCGGAATCATGGAACTTTTCAATCACAGCGGTCAAATTCACTTAACTATCACCAATCATCATTTGGCTTGCAACATCCTGAGGCAAGTCAAAAACTCTTGAAAAATTCAAAAAAATGCCAGACTTTGAACTCTGGCACCATTAGAGTTGTCTTTGAGTCGTAGCCAAGCCATATTCCCTATCTCCTTGGAATAGGCACAGCTCCTCCTCAGCAGCACCAAAATTGAAATCACGGGCCACCAGATTCTAAAATCTGAAGCAACTTCTCGAACTCCTCGTAATACCACCATGTCAACCATCCTATAACAACCCAAGTTGAATTACTCAGCTTTGTCGAGTTTCTTAGTCCATACATGCATCTCTCCACCCTCATGCATTCATGCAATCATTCATTATAGGCATCACTACAAATCATGCATGGCATAGAAGTCAAGCAAAAGGTATATGAATTCTAAAATATACATGCATCATCTGTGCACCAGCATCTATGCAATCATCTACAATCGTACATCATCATGCATAAGCTAAGCTAATAGCCTCACTAGCCTCTCCTTAAGCTTACAGTACTTCTTCAAAGCTGATCGATACCTCTTAAAACTAACCTATGCCTCTTTGAAGCTAAATGATACCTTTCCAGATCTAATCAACGAAGCGTGACTTCCAAAGTCCCTTTACTTACAGCAAAGTTCCTTTGAGCCTTTCAAAAGGCCCAACCCTTCATATTCAGAAGCCTAAGGCTCTTTGGCACAACCAAAATCTTGAGCCGATTAACCGTAAATCGAGGCTCTTCCTCGAAATCTCGCGAGCCGACTCGCCATAGGTCGAGGCTTTCTGTTCACCAAATTATCTTGTCCAAATCATCTTTTCCTCTAGCATTAAAGCCAAACAGATAGTTGTGATTGAGATTTGCCCGAATCTTCTTTACATTAAGATCAAATAGATAGCCTTGATTGAGATTTCAGACCTTTTTTATCTCCCACATTAAGGCCAGACAGATAGCCTTGATTGAGATTCACCCAAATCATCTTTACCTCTAGCATTAAGGCCCAACAAATAGTCTTCATTGAGATTTACCCCAAATCATCTTTATCTCTAGCATTAAGGCTAAACAGATAGCCTTGATTGAGATTTACCCCAAATCACCTTTACCTCTAGCATAAGGCCAAACAGATAGCCTTGATTGAGATTTACCCAATCTTCTTTACATTAAGGCCAAACAGATAGCTTTGATTAAGATTTACCCAAATCTTCTTTACCTTCAACATTAAGGCTGGACAGATAGCCTTGATTGAAATTTACCCCAGATCATCTTTACCTCCAACATTAAGGCTGGACAGATAGCCTTGATTCACTTCAGACTTTCTCTATCTCCACTATTAAGGCCGGATAGATAGCCTTGATTCACTTTAGACCTTCTCTATCTTCAACATTAAGGCCAAACAGATAGCCTTGATTGAAATTCACCAAACCTTTTCTATCTCCAACATTAAGGCTGAACGGATAGTCTTGATTGAAATTCACTAAATTTTCTCTATCTCTAATATTAAGGCTGGACAGATAGCCTTGATTGAGATTCGCCTCAAACATTCTTCATCTCCAACATTAGGGCCGAACAAATAGCCTTAATTAAAATTCACTGAGACCATTTTCGCAACCAACGTCAAGGTCGAACAGATAGCCATTGATAAAGTTTCATTTATGTTAGAGGTCCTCCTCCCAAAGGACATGATAAGAATACACAAGCTCAGAGTTTGACGTGGCACCTCTTCCCAACGTTCACTATCATCAGAATCACCTTTTATTCAAAGCCAATTCTGATGAGGGGGCAACTGTGAACCCTTAATTTTACACCCTCAGCATCCAACCGCAGCCTTAGCACTTGTTAAATTTAACTCATTGCGCGGAGCTATTACGGTGGTCCCACTAACTGGTTAGTGGGAGAAATTTTTTTAGACTTCATTTACATTGCCACCAGATATCCAAATTTCTCAAACTCCATACCAATATCTAATCTCTTAAAAAAAAAGAACTGCCTCAAAAAATGTGCCAGCGCCACGTAGCGTTCGGCGCCGCGTCAGAGCTGTGCAGCATTGCATGCCCTTTATGCGGCACACCACAAATGTCTGATGTGGCACTGCATAGGCCTAGTGCAGCGCTGCATAGGCTTGGTGCAGCGCCGCACCAGGCTCTGCGAGCTATGGTCCCTATGGGCCCCACCTGCGTAGAAAATGACCCTTTTACTCATTTCAATCCAATTTTCAGTCATTTCTAGCCTTACCCCTCATGGTCTTTTCACATTTTCATTACCTAAACTACCCTCACCCACTTTTCCTATAAATACTCCCCTCCACTTCTCATTTCAAGACACCTCTTGAATTTGAGTAGATTGCTATCCTCAAATTCCTCTCTTCTTCTCTCTCCAATCACTCTCTAATTAATTAATTACCTCACCCTAACCAAGTTAATTAATCTTTTTAATAAACTAAATTTTTTTTAATTAATCACTCTTTTTTCAAAAATCATTCATTTTTCAAAAATCAAATTAATCATTTTTCTCAATTCGCTTTTCATCCAAATTAATTAATTAATCTTTTTAATTAATTAATCCATCTATCCCTTTCATCATATTAATTAATTAATCATTTTAATTAATTAATTAATTAATCTTCCAATCTATCTAATCACTCGGTCCCGATAAAATGGAATTTCGGTATGGTAAAACCCTTTGCCCACCAAAAGTCAAGGTATCAGCATTTTTCCTCACTTTCAACACATCCAAACCAAAATCAATTTAATCAACTCCTAAACCCCTTCACTTAACCGTGGAATGAACTACGTGAGTTTTAATCCCCATTCAATGGGGTACGTAGGCATGTTTAGAATCTAAATCCAAACCTCAAATCTAAATCCCAATCAATCCTCTTTTTCCTTTTTTTTTTAATTAATTTGTGAATGTTTTATTTTCACCATTTATTCATATTTTGCCATATTCACGCATTTTCTTTAAAATCATCTTATAAATGTCATTCATGAAATCCAATTTTCAAGTCAAATTAAACTTAAGAGCCAAATTTTGATTATTTAAAACAAAAAACCTAGTCCCCGAGCTCAACCTGGTTCGAGGCTAGTGATTTTATCTATGGGCAAATTAAATTAAAAATTGATGAATTGGAGTCAAATGGGTTTTTCCTTAATTTTCCCATTTAAAAATAAATTAAGGTGGCGACTCCCAAAAATCATTTTTCAAAATCAACCAAATCCAAACCCGAGGGTTCCATCGTGAGTCTAAACCCGAATGAGCATTCCGGTTCCCTCTAGCGGACTGGGCCGGTGCTCGGGCGAGGCCTCACATAATTGCATTGTATTCATTATTCAATCTTGGATGATCTAAAGATGGTTCAGAGGTCAAAGGGATAGGTTTTAGTTGCTAGGACTCTATTTCTCGATTTTCCCATTTTAGCAATGGCTTTCGAAGGTCTACTTACTAAGCCTAAGTGTCTCTAAGGTTCAAATACAAACTAAAGGGTGCAAATTAAGAGTTTATAACTATCCTTTCATCAGAATTACCTTAACCGAAAGGCAATTCTAGTGATAGTGAATCCAAGGATGAGAGCTAAAAATTATGAACTGAAGGGATGTTTAAGTCAGAGCTTGGACATGTTTAGGTGAAAGGCATAGTTGAATTTTAAAGGTAAAGGGCAGGTGGAAAAAGGAACTATAAGGATATTTGAGTGCTTGTTTCCAAATATTTATGGGTCGAGTTGGTAGATGGATTTAATAGAGGCAGGAGAATGAACCATAGGGATGTCTAAGTGATCATTTCCTAAACATTTATAGGTGAAATATCCTAAGGCTATCCTAGGATGATCTAACTTTGAAAGAAAAACCTAATCTTATGCTAGGTTGATAATCCTAGGGTTGTCCTAAAATGGTTTGATTGTAAAAAAAAATGCCTAATTTAGATTTAAGGTATGGATCCTAAGGCTATCTTATGATGGATATCATTAAAAGAGATACCTAATTTAGATTTAAGGTATGGATCTTAAGCCTATCTTAGGATGAGTCTGATGTTGGAAGAGAAACCTAACCCTTTCCTAGGTTGATGATGATAAGGCTGTTGAAGATTATTTGATTCTGAAAGAGAAACGTAATTATGTTTTAAAGTATAGATCCTAAGGCTATCCTAGGATGGGTCTGATTCTAAAAGCGATACCTAATTCCGTTTTAAGGTATGGTTTAATGTTAGAGATGTTGATGGTCCCAGTCTTGGTTTGGGAACTCTGTTTGACAATTTATCAGTTTGATGATCCATCTTGCTTTAGTAATTTGGATTGATGATCTTTCTTGATTTGGACTAATGGTTCACCTTGCTTCGAGCATTTAGATGGATTGATGATTTTCTTGATTTAGGAGCTTGTTTAATGTAAAATACATATGATTATGCAATGATTGGATACCTTAAACTTGTAAAGGGTCAGCTTAGTATAAAAGTGTTTATCTTTTAGGAGAAAGATGCCCTGCATTTCAGAAAAGTAAATATTTAAAAGGGAGGTGCACTTTAGACATTTTATTCGGATAGACTAGCTTAAGGATGGTAGGGTCATACTTGACTTGGATTAAATATGAGGGTAGTTGATTAAAGGCTATCGATTTAGCTTTGGAAGAAGGCTAGGTTAAGAGATCAAGCTGATAAGCTTGGAAAGGCTTAGGCATAATTGGTCTTAGAGAATTTTGTTTTGGGTTCAAATTAGATGGCTAAGTCAAGTTTGGCTTTAGAGAAGATCATGAGTGAGGTCATCCTAGAAGGCTAGATTGGCCTTGGTTGAGGTAATTTTAGAGGGCTTGATCATATCTCAGCCATAAAGTCAATTTGGAATCTCAGTCTAGTTTGGCTACATAAAAGGTCAAAATAGGGACTTGGTTAGTTTTAGATTGGAAGGCTTAGTAAGGTTTGGTTACAGAGGAGATGAAATTGGCTTGGTTATGTTTTGACTTTTGGAGTGTTTATTTGAAGGGTCAGTTTAGGCTAGGTTAGATTTTGCTTTAAGAAAGAATCAATTTGGAAGTTTGGTCTGGTTTGGCTATAGAAGAAGTTAGATTGGAAGGCTCAATCAATTTTAAATTGGAAGGCTCAGTCAAGTTTTGTGCCTTAAGGCTAGATTAGAGAGATCAAGTTAAGATGCTAGACCTTAAAGGAGATCAAACTGGAAAGTTAATCTTGGCTTAGAGAAAAGGTCAGGCTAGAAAATCAATTTGACAGGCTCAGTCAGATTTGACCTTGGAGCAGATTATAGGCTTCATAAATAAGGCTTTTTAGGTTTGGGCTTCATGGTGAAGGCTTTTGGGTTTGGACATCATGGTAAAGGCTTTTCAGTTTGGACTTCATGGTGAAGACTTTTGGGCTTGGGCTTCATGAGTAAAGGCTTTTGGGCTTGAACTTTTTGATGAAGGCTTTTAGGTCTAGGCTTTATAGTGAAGGCTTTTGGGCTTGGGCTTTATGATGAAGGCTTCTAGGTTTAGGCTTCCTAATGAAGGCTCCTAGGTTTAGGCTTCCTGATGAAGGCTTCTTGGCTTAGGCTTTATGATGAAGGCTTTTAGGTTTAAGCTTCTTGATGAAAGCTTTTTGGTTTAGGCTTTATGGTGAAGGCTTCTTAACTTGGGCCTCATGATGAAGGCTTCTAGGTTTGGCCTTAATGATGAAGGCTTCTCGGTTTGAGCTTTATAGTAAAGGCTTTTCGGCTTTTTGGCTTTGAGGATAGTTTGTTAGCTTAGGCTTTTCAAGGGTGCTTTAGACCTTCTTTAAAGATGGTTGGCTTTAACTCATATATGGTGCTAATTATTTTAATCATAAGGAGACCGCATGCTCATAGATAAGGGCTTGCCCTTTGACAAGGTTGTATCAATTTAAGAGGACTAAATTGGGAATGGTTTGTAGGCCTAAGAGATTTTGTTCTTCGGGATTATACGTTTTGCTTAAGCGACTTAGTCCTTTCAAGGATATTGAGATGTTTGCCAAAGATGAATGGAATAGGCTTTGATTGGTTTAAGCCCTTCTTAATTAACTTGAGGATGATAGGACTTGGGCGATATTCCTCGACTTTGAGTTTGTCAAGAAAATTGACTTCAATGATGATGAATCTTAAAAGACTTGGGATTTTTGGTTCTTCCAATGATTTGCCAAAGAAAGGGTGGTATGAGGATTGAACTTTGGAAAGATGGTATGATTTTCCAATGAGGCTTAGGATGGAACAATATGATTTCATAAAGTTTGGGAATGGTTTAAAGGTAGGTAGGAACTTCTAAAAAGGGATCAGAGAGGTTGCATGGTATTATTATTTGTAGCATGATTCATGGAAAAGAGCAAGTCAAGCTTTCTTGCTTTTGAGATTGAATGGACATTTTGGGTGACACTCTATTGGCTTGAATGTAGATGACGTATTGGCTGAAGGGAAGTGCCTTCAGGAGTGGCTAAAGGACTAGTAAGAAGAGACAACTTAGGGATCATGCTCCTAGTAAGAGATAGGAATGTGATGGATGGGAGATATGCATATTCTTTAAGCTAATCAATGGGATAGATTGACAAGAGTTGATGATGTTTTACGAAGACATGCCCCTATTATAGGATAAAGGCATAGAAGACAATATAATTTTAAAGAGCAAGCCTCAAGTGAGGAAGGATGACTTTTAAGACAAGAGATAAGAGGATTGATTAAAGACGATTTGACAAATTTGGACATGAGGAAAGCTTAGCAAGCCTGAATTAAAGAAATTTGAAAGAAAACATTCCACCATAATTTGGGTTGCTCCTTTTCTTCATGTTGAATGGCTTTGACCTTTGAATTCTAGTTTGACAAAGGTCTTCTATAAAGTTATTACCCTTGGTTGAGGTGTATAGTTTGATTACCAAATGTGTAATACATAATTACATTTACTTGCTATTTTTCCTTCAACTATTTGATGAGAGGTCAATTACTTGACCTTCTTTGATTAGGAGCCAGTAAAGCGATTACTGATTAGTGAGAATGATCTATGCTAATTATGGTGGATTTAATAATGAAACTGATTGTTTGTTCTTCTCTCTTTCCTTTATTTTTCTTCTTTTTCTCTTCTTTTTTTCTTCTTTTTCTCTCTCTTTTTCTTCTTTCTTTCTTTTTTTTTTTTTTTCCCTAAGCTCATTTATGTTGGACTAAACAAGAAAGATAAAAAAATTAATGCATAAATAATGAAAAGAAGATGTAGATGCATTACTATAAAGGAAGCTTTATTACAAGATAAAAAAAAGGGACTGATATGGTCAACAAAAATACAGAAAAAAGAAAATAAGACAATAGACTCTGACTTAGATTTACATTCAGACTTTGAGATTTGGACTCAAACTCAGATTTAAACTTGAGATTTAACCTCATATAGGTTAGATTAGTTAGGCTTGAACTGTTCCATGTTATGTCACTCGTTGAGTTAAGGTGAGGTTGAGTTGGGTTTAGGTTCTTCATTACTGTTCGAGTTGGTGATGGGGAATTCTGGCTGAAATGATTCTCTTTGGATGCATTCTTCAACTTTTGATGCAATTGAAACTAAAGCTTTGAAGGTGGATAGATATTAGGTTAGGAAGTAGGCTTTGTAGGTTAGGAGTAGATTCTTAACAAAGATATCCACTTATTCTCCCTCAGTTGGCCTGTTTACCATTTGAGCAATTTTAGCCCTCCACTTAGTAAGGAACATGGAGAAGGACCCATTTGGAAACTTATTTAGCATTTTCTATGTTTCTTCTTGTGATATCCACTTCAATATTATAGTGGTATTACTTGACAAACACTTTGCAAAAGTCATCCAAGTCTGTTTTTGGGTGTCATCCAAGTCAATAAACCATCTCAAGGCATCATTAGTAAGATTTATTGAAAGAGTTGAGCACGGAGCTCGTTATTATGATCAAGTGGATGATTAGCCCTATATACATTTTCAAATGGATCTTGGGACAAGTGATACTATCAAATTTGTCCAAATTCGACATCTTGAACTTTGGTGGCAATAGGGCATTGAGGAAGAGGCTTAATGAACTTGTATCAATCATGCCTTTATTCTTCTTTAGACTTTTTATTATTTTTCCATGGCTTCTAATTTGGGTAGGAAGATCTTAAGCTTAGGGTTCCTTCCCTTAGTAAGGATCCATAGGAGATGAGGTGATTTGTGGTGGTTTAATAGGTATTAACTAGAAGAGTATATCAATTTTTAGGATATATGATAAGGGAAGTGATGGCTGAGGTACAGTTTCAAAAGTTAACTTAGAGGAAGAAGAAGCATGCACTTGAACCAATGTCAGATTTTAGTCCAGGTTGAGTGGATTTTGGAGAGTGGGATTTGGGGTTTGGTTTATGCCAGCCCGGCTTAGCATATCTTTGACATCATTTAGTATGGCCTCCCTTTGGGCTTGCAATTAGACCTGAATTTAGGCCACTCGTCTCTTGAACATCTTCTTATTATTTTAATAGCTTGGCTAGAAGCTTATCCATGACATCTTTATTGAATCCAGTAAACATCTTGGCAACCTTTGAAAGGGAAAAGGAGCTGGGTCAATATCAAGTTTTGAAAAATGGTTATGGTTGGGTATGAAGAACCAAGGGCCTTGGGTTTAATGGTAATGGATGATGGTGTCTTGTGGTTAGGTTGACAAGATATTTGTAAAGATGAAGGTAAAGGTGTATGATGTTAGCTAGGTCAGTATTTAGTTAGGGGAGCTAAGTCATATTTTAGCTTTAGAAACTAGGTTGGGATTTTGCTTTAAGTGGCTATGTTGAATTTTAGTTTTGAGTAGCTAGGTTAGATTTTAGTTTTGAGGAACCAAAGTTTAGTTAGGAAGGCTAGGTTAGAGTTTAGCCTTGAGTAAATAGGATTGCAATTTATGGATGGTTTACCATGGGCTTAAGGATGGAGGGACCATGGGTTTTACTATTAGGTTTATGGATGTACCATGGATTTGGATGTTGGGTGAATCACGAGCTTGATGACAGTTGGATAATGGGTTTGATTGGACTAGACCATGGGCTTAGATAGGCTATGGTTTTGGATAATAATACAAAAGATGAAGCCAAGTTAGCATTTAACTTGGGTAAGGACTATGAATAAGGATGAAGCTAGGTCAATGTTTAGCTTGGATAAGAATTATGGAGATGAAGGATAGGTCAATGTTTAGCTTGGTTAAGAATTGTGATGGATAAAAGCTAGGTCAGTGTTTAGCTTGAAAGGGGATTAAGGATTAGGATAAAGTAAAGTCAGTATTTAGCTTGGATAAGGATTGTGAGGGGTAAAGCTAAGTCAAATTTTAGATGCAAATAGAGGTACATTGGATGGGTTTATTTTTACCACGAGTTTGACATGGGTTTGAGTTTTTGATAATAGGTTGATGTGGACTATAAATTTGGGTTGTAAAGGTGTTTGGATGGAGGTGAGAGGGTTTAGAGTGAAGGTGAGGGTGTTAGGATAGAGGTGAGAGGTTAGGGTGAGGTGCTTTCATGTTAAATGCTATGGTCAATGGCATTTAAGGTTAAAGGTTGGAGGGAGGTACTTTAAAGTGTGTGGTTAAAATATTTAGGTTAAAAGTTAAGGTTCAGGTATTGGTATTTGGATAAAGGTTGCAGGGGATGGCCTTTTAGGATTGTGGAGGCAAAGGTGATTGGGATAGAGATGTGAGAGTGTTTATGGGGGAAGTGTTTGGATGGAGGTAATAGTGTTTAACCCCTCTTCGATTTAAGATTCGACCTAGACTTAAGATGAATGCATATTTTATTGTATAAAATGGATGCATGAAAAAAAAAAAATTTCATGAAGATGCAATTACACAAGGCTTTGATTATGGTACATACAACTTAAGGTCAGGATCTAGGTTCATTACATTAAAGGTAAAGGTGGCTTGTACAGGGTACCCATCACACTAGATTACATGTGAGTCAGGAAGCCTCACGTAGGTCCAAGAGTATGTGTTTGCTCTTTACACCTTCAAAAGGATCAAAGGATTCATCACGGGATGCATGATTTTGCTATTGGTAAATAGACGTGAGGAGTGTTATCCACTTGATGCTACTCACTATACATTGTCTTCCTATAAATAGGTTTGTAGGCAAAGAACCTATGCAAATGATGCATGAAAGCCATTTGTGATTTAAAAGTGCCAAATGTTGATTTCAAACCAATTATTGGTCCTCTTTTTTCTTTTATTAAAGAAAGGTGGTCCCCAGTGGAGTCATTAATTATGAGACTTTTCTTAAGTATTGGTCCAATCTACTGGAAAGGATCAAAATGCTCATTTAGGTTTAAACTAATGATGGATCTCTTGCGTTTAGATAGGTCAATTTTGAAAAGATGTTAGAGTCGCCACCTTAATTTTATTTTTATTTAGAAAAAAGTTAAGGTAAAAACCCAATTAAATGATTGCAATTTTATCTCAATAGAAAAAGTGCACTAGTCTCCAATTACCAAAGAAGATTCGGAGACTAGTTTTTTTTTTATTTATTTAGAAAAAGATTAGTTTAATAAATTTAATATAAAATGACTAGAATTAATTTCATGAACAATTTATATAATGCATGAATAGTTTAATTAATGTATGACATTCATTCATTCAACAATATTGTAATTAAGGGAACAAGAAATTAAAAGTAAAATATTAAATTTACAATGAAAATCCAAAATAAAGGACACTTCCTCTAGCACTTATGGATTATAGGAAAGTCACACATTCCCCAAACTAAATCTTAAAGTAATACAAACAAGATAAAGAAAATCTTAACTATGTAAAGAAGATGATGAGGAGAAGTTGCTTTATTTTAATTGGATTCGCTACTTGAACCAAGCATGACCACGTATCCTTTTGAATGGAAATCAGAACCCATACAGTTCTCTCTTCTTACGAAAGGGTTTATTAACCAAACCACTTTATCATATTTTGATTGATTGATTACTAAGTTAAGTTAACTAGTTTAGATTTTAATTAACTATCTTAAGTGAATTAATTAAAAAGAAAGGCAAGGAGCTTGGAGGAAAAAGAGAGAATCCTAAAGAGGGAAAAAATAAATAAATCCTAAAGAGGCAAACAATAAAATGAAATATATAAATAAATAAAGAAAAGAAAAAGAGAAAGGAAATGAGACTTACCTTGAACTGTGAGCGACAACTAGTCTTAGATGGCAGACGATGGCTTGTCTTAGATGGCAATAAACTTTTGACTAGTTGGGACTGTTGAGAAAGCTGCAACCTAGCTTGCTTTGCAAAGAAAAAATAAAAATAAAAGAAAACTTTAAACCTAAAAGCTCATTCCTTGGCAGATTAAACTTGTGAAGATGGTCTGCTTGATGCAAAGGTTAATCAAGCAAGTAAAGAGGTGAGGAGGAGTGGAAAATTGATCTAGGGGGCCTATACTTATAGTAGAAAGGCTGGGGGAAGAGTTTGTAATCTTCCAATGTGGGATTGTTGTAAAAAAGTGATGAAAAATTTATTTTTGCCTGCTTTTACTCATTTTTGCTTATTTCTCGTCCATTTTTTGTGATTCTAGCTACATTGTATTTGTTTTTTTAATCCTTGATGATCTAAGGGTGGTTTAAATGTCAAAGGGATAGGTTTCAGTTCCAGGACTCTGTTTCTCAATTTTCCCAATTTGACAGTTTTTTAGTAATTTTGGCTTTCGGAGGTCTGTTTATTGAGCCTAAGTGCCTCTAAGGTTCAAATGCAAATTGAAGGTGCAAAATTAGGGGTTTACACAACTATATGAAAGGAATTCTTTTTTTAACATACCATTACATTCATACCCCTTTTCCTTTCATAATTCTGTATTCTTACCTGTTTCATGTCTATTTTATGTTTTTCTTAAAGGTACTGATGGCCAAACCTTTCAAATTCTACTAAGATTCTATGAGCACCTTTTTACTAACCTCCTCAAGAAACAAGATGAGACTTTCTAAGCTGCACTCACCATCACTCTTAAGGCCTAAACCGCCTCTTTCACCGATGTCCTAAATGCTCAGTATGCCAACTTTACCATTGTTCTCAATACTTAATGCCAATCCATCATTAATGAGGTCAAAGAGATCGCCAATACCACCTTCACACTTCCTCCTACTCATATTGAACCCACTTCCACCTAAGCCCATACTAGTGATACCCCTACTTTCACTCTTCCTATTATCTATCTCACTGATAAGGGAAAGGTACTTGAAACTCTAACTTCTCATGCCTTGGATTTGAACACCAATGCTCCATCTCCCACTGCGAATCCTTTTCAAAGTGGAGATTTCTCTAGTTTTATTGAAGCTAAAAAATTGATGGAAAAATTCGAGGCTATGGAACGAACACTTAAGAACATCAAGAAACATGAAGACATGATAGATGTTAATTCCCTAACTCTCTTCCCAAATGTGCGAGTTCCACTAAAGTTTGAGATACCTGTGCTGGACAAATTTAAAAGCACAACTTGTCCTAAAATCCACCTCAAAATGTACGTGGGCATAATAAGACTGTCTAGTGTGGATGATGAGCTCCTTACTCAGTTATACAACCAATCTCTAACTGGGATGCCATCAAGTGGCTCTTAGATCTCGACCAAAACCATAAGAAAACATAGGATCACATTTGGAATATATTTGTAAAGTAATACCACTACAATATTGAGGTGGATATCATCTATCAAGATTTAGCGACCATTGAGCAAAGCCAACAAGAGTTCTTCATAGTGTTCCTTACAAGGTGGAGGGCAAAAGCAGTATAAATGGTGAACCACCCCTCTGAGGTAGAGCAAATTGACATCATTGTCAAAAATCTCCTCCCTTAATACCAAACTCACCTACAAATATAGTGCCTCCCTAACTTTAAAGCTCTCATTGCAACCGCCACCAACATTGAGGATTTGATCTAATCAGGATAAATCAAAGATGAATCCTCTAGTTCAAGGTATTACAAGAACAACAATTACACTTCTAACACCACTAAGTCCACTACCCAAAAAGGAGGGGAGGTAAATGTCATCTCTTATCACCTGTCGATGAGGTTAGAAACAACGAGGACTTTCTCTAACTTGAGCATGCCCTTCAATGGTGTTTACAAGAAAGTCTTAGAGCTAACCTATTTAAACTCTTAAAACTACGACCTCCTCTAAATCCCTTACCAAAGTGCTATAATGCTAATGAGTATTGTTCTTATCACCAGGAAGTGGGGCACTAGATAGATGTATGCAAGGCTCTGAGATATAGAATTCAGGATCTCATCGACAAAGGAGACATTATTACCCCTAAACTAAAGCCCAGTATTGCCGCCAATCCTCTTCTAAACCACTGAACTCATTTAACCATCTCAAGCTCCACCCAATAACCAGTATTTTGGGAAGAGTTTTGGCTCTGGTGTTCCCATATCTAAGTCTTTTTGAGTCTATATCTGAGTCCTCTGAGTCCATGTCTGAGTCATCTGAGACTGTGTCTATTGACCTAAGTTATTTTAAAACTTAGTCAAATCTCTATTTTGATATTGCTAATCAAATTGAAAGCTATTTAATGTGTGTTTAAGTGTCTATTTTGCATATTAGAATATGTTTGATAGATTGGATTTAAAAGAAACTCAAAATCTTCCTAAGTATGTTGCTTAGCTTTTAAGTGGCGACCATTATGCAATAATTACGACTACGACCACTAAATTGCGATCGCGACCTAGTTATTGTGACCAAGACATTCAGAAGGCAATTAATTCAAAATTCATATAGAACAAATCGCGACCTCCTTAGCGACCGCGACTCTGGGCACGATATTGGATTCGCAACTGCGACTTTCATATTGATTTCAAATGCTGCAACGGACATAGAAAGAAGCTAGCTAATAAAAGTCACGTGCCACTAGCCATTGTGGAAATTGGAGATCGCAATTGCGAAAATATAGTCGTGACAACAAAAATACAGTTGCTACTGTGAAATACTAGTAGTGACCACGACTTTGGTCAAAATGCAAATTTGAAGCAAGATCTTAAAGCTGTCATGAAATCATTAATTTCATACTATTTCTAATAGGAATTTGAAGAAGCAAATCATATAAATACCTTCTTCAAACATCCTAACAATAATAATAACATCCATTAAGAGCTAAATCTTTACAATTTCAAATCTCATATCTTATTCTTTTATTGTTATCATTTGATTATTGTAAGAGCATTGATTGCTCAAGTTAGGTTAAGTGTTAGCCTTGAAAACACAAAGTATTGGGTTAAAAGTGAGCCATTAGAAAACTTTTGGATAGGTTTGAGTGTGAGCGTAAGGGAAATACTTGTAAGGGTTGTGTGTGAGCTATTGAAACACATTGTGAGTTTGGAGTAAGCTTAAAAATCTTTGTAAGGATCAACTAGTAAGTAGAATACCTAATTGAGATTAGGGAGTGGATGTAGGGTTCGTTAATACCTGAACCACTATAAAATCGATTGTGTTCATTCTCTTTCCCTATCTCCTCTTTATCTAAATTTTTAATTTTCCACTAATTCAACCCCCCTTCTTGGTGCATTAGGGCAAACAAGTGGTATCAGAGCCTTGGTCTCATTCTTCAAACTTAATTGTGTGATAATAGATCAAAATGGCTAATGAAGGGATGCATCACCTTAAGTCATACTTTGATGGTACCGATTATGAGCATTGGAAGTATAGAATGGAGCTATATCTTGATAGTGATCTCATTGATGTATGGGATTGCATAATCAAAGAATGGAAACCTCCATAAAAAATAGTTGATGATGTTGAAGAATTGGTTCCTAGAGAGGAATGGGTGGAGGTATACAGAAAAGCCAATGGTAAAAATAAAAGAGCCATGGCAATTCTTCTTAGTGCACTCTCAAGAGAAGAATGTGGTAGAGTTCAACATTATTCAAGTGTGTTTAACATTTGGAAATCCTTACAAAACTATCATGAAAGAACTCAGGATGTCAAGGCTAAGAAGATTCAGTTGTACACAGTTAAATATGAGCTTTTCAAGATGAAACCCAATAAAAGCGTCACTGACATGACAAATAGGCTTCTAGCCTTGTCACCAATATGAAGAAATTGGGCAAAATATACACCTTGAATGATATAAACTACAAAATTCTCAAAACTTTTCCAAAGAAAGACTATAAAGCCAGAGTTGCTGGCATAGAAAAAGCTAATGAAGATCTTGGAAAGGTTCTTATTGATATCCTCATTGAAAAATTCCTTACCGAAGAAATGTCTCTATTATTAGAGAAAGAAGAGAATCAAGAGAAGGAGAAAAAGAAATCCTTAGCTCTCAAATCCTCCCTCAAAAGCAAAAAGGAATGTGAGAGCTGAAGTGAATAAGAGGAAAGTGAAGATGATGATGATGAAGAACTTGCTATGCTCTCAAAAAGGGTCAAAGACATCATCAAGAGAAGAAAGAAAGAAAAAAGGCCCTTTAGGAGATCATTATCAAATTACAACACCAACTCAAGCAAAGAAAAGAAGAATGACATTACTTGCTATGAATGTGGCAAACAGAGTCATATAAAAACAGAATGTCCCAACATCAAGAAGAAAAAGAAATGGGACAAGGAGAAGAAGAAGAAGAGTTTCAAAGCAACATGGGATGATGACTTCTTAAGTGATGAAGAGGAAGAGGATGTTGCATACTTATGTTTCATGGCCTTAGAGGACTAATCAAATGAGGTAAGCTCTAACTCTCAATCTAGTGATGATATTGATGATGATATGCATGATGAGGATGAGCTAATTAAAGCTATGAATTTTAAATGCAAAAAGTATAAATCAAAAATGAATTTTTTTAAGGAAAAGCATTCTAAGTTGGAGGAGAATTTTAAAGAACTAGAAAAACTTGTTTTAAGCTTGAAAACCTCTAACGTTAGTTTAAAAAGCTCATTGGAGGAAATCACCTCTAAAACCTCCTCTTTTAATTCTTTATATAAAGAAAACAAAGCTTTAAAAATTGAGGTTGAAGAATTAAGAAACTCAATCTCAAAATTTCACAAAGGAAAAGAAGCCTTCGATACTCTTATTGTATCACAAAGGCCACCCCTTGTGAGACATGGTCTTGGCTTTGATAGCTTATCTCCATCCTCATCCTCTCCCACTATATTCATAAAGGCTACAACTCCTCAAACCTCTAGCATTGAGGTAATTAACAAGGAAGTTAAAACACACACTAAACCTCTAAGTCTTAAAAAGACTCAAAAGATTACATTAGACTCAAGAGCTAAGCCTCAAAGAGTTAATCATGCATTTATGTATCAAAAGAGGTATGCTCAAAGGCACCCACAAGCACAACATAATACTTGTTCGTGTATGCATTCATGTCATAATACTATGAAGAGACCAAAATTTCATAATAGTATGGCAAATTTCTAAAGGACTTTCAAGTCTAAACTCATGTGTCATTATTGTATGAAAGATGGTCATATAAATTTATTTTGTTATATAAGGAAGGCTCAACTCAAGCTTGAGGATTCTTCCAAGGCTAACCTCCAAGGACCCAAATATATTTGGGTACCTAAAATAAGATGATTAATCTTTTCTTGTAGGTGTATCTCAAACCCACTACCAAGGAAAATAAATGGCATGTAGATAGTGGATGTTGAAGACACATGACCGAAAATTTAAAACTCTTCACAAATTTGAAAGAAAAGAAAGGTGGGAACATCATATTTGGTAACAATGCCAAAGGTAAGATAGTTGGCATTGGTACCATTAGTAAGGACAATCATTATCTTATTGAAAATATTCTTTTAGTTGATGGTTTAAAATTTAACTTGCTAAGTGTAAGCCAATTATGTGACAAACGTAATAAGGTTATCTTTGACTCTAAAGCATACATTGTCACCACTTTAGCTAATGACAATGTAGTGTTTAAGGTGAAAGGGAAGCCAATACCTACATGATTGACTTTGATGATTTGGCTAACCAAGATGTCAAGTGTTTCATGTCTATTAGCAATGAATCTTGACTTTGGTATAAAAGGCTTGGACATGCAAGCATGGAGCTTCTTCATAGTCTTTGCTACAATAAGCTTATTGAAGGACTTTCAAAGATCAAATTCTCAAAGGACAAGATATGTGGACCTTGTTAAATGGGAAAACAACACAAATCATCCTACAAATCAAAAAATATTATAAGTACTTCTAGACCCCTTTAACTTATTCATATAGATTTGTTTGAACCTAATAGAGTTGCTAGTTTAGGTAGAAAAATGTATGCCTATGTGCTTGTTGATGACTACTTTAGATTTACTTAGGTTAGTTTCTTGACTCATAAGAGTGATGCTTTTGATGCATTTAAAAGTTTTGCAAAAAGAGTTCAAAATGAGAAAGGCTATTTTATTTCCAAAATTAGAAGTGATCATGGAAAAGAATTTGAAAATGAACTTTTTGAAAATTTTTGCATTGAATATGGAATTTCACATAATTTTTCCCCTCCTAGAACACCTTCACAAAATGGTGTTGTAGAAAGGAAAAACAGAACCTTGATTGAAATGGCTAGAACCATGCTTAATGAATATGATTTACCAACTTATTTTTGGGCGGAAGCCATTAATACTTTATGTTACATTTCAAATAGAGCTTTTAAAAGATCCATATTGAATAAAACTTCTTATGAGTTATGGAATGGAAGAAAGCCCAAGATTTCATATCTAAGAGTTTTTGGTTGCAAGTGCTATATATTAAATACCAAGGATAATCTTGGAAAATTTACTTCTAAAACTGATGAAGGCATTTTTCTAGGATATTCCAACAGTAGTAAAGCTTATAGATTCTTTAACAAAAAGACTATGGTAATTGAAGAATCTATGAATGTTGTATTTGATGAATCTAGTAAACTTGATATTAGGAAAGGTAGTGTTCTTGATGATCTTATAGGTGAATTTGAAAAGCTTGGATTGAATCAAGATGAGAGTCCAAAGGAAGTTGAAGACCAAGTGAAAAACCAACAAGATCATGAGGATCAATCAAATCCACAAAAGAAAGATGTTCAAGAACTTCCAAAGGAGTGGAGATACCCCAAGAATCACCCCAAGGAGCAAATCATAGTGATCCATCTAAAGGTGTAAGTACTAGATCTCATTTTAAAGCCTTAGATAATAATCTTGCATTCGTTTCTCAAATTGAGCCAAGGACTATTGATGAGGCTCTTAATGATAAGAGTTAGGTGATTGCAATGCAAGAGGAAGTCAACCAATTTGAGAGAAACAAAGTCCCATTATAGGATGTAAGTGGGTTTATAGAAACAAGTTAGATGAGTAAGGCTTCATTACTAGAAATAATACTAGATTGGTTGCCAAAGGATAAAACCAAGAGGAAGGCATTGATTATGATGAAACTTTTGCTCCGGTAGCAAGATCAGAGGCTATTAGAATTTTTCTTGTATATGCATGTCATATGGATTTTAAACTTTTTCAAATGGATGTTAAAAGTGCTTTCTTAAATGGATTTATTGAGGAAGAAGTTTATGTTGAGCAACCTCCAGGTTTTGAACATCATGAACTTCCTAATCATGTTTTTAAACCAAAGCCTTGCATCGTTTGAAACATGCTCTTAGAGCTTGGTATGAAAGGCTAAGTACATTTCTCTTGAAAAATGATTTTGTTAAGGGCAAGGTTGACACAACACTTTTTGTAAAATGGCACAAAAATGACACTTTAATTATTCAAATTTATGTTGATAATATTATATTTGGTGCTACTAATGAACATCTTTGTGAAGAATTTGCCTAGTGTATGACTAGAGAATTTGAGATGAGTATGATGGGTGAACTCAAGTTCTTCCTAGGACTACAAATCAAACAATGCAAAGATGGCATCTTCATCAACCAATCCAAGTACACAAAAGAGCTTCTTAAGAACTTTGGCATGGATGGCTGCAAAAGTAGCAAAACTCCAATGAGCACATTAACTGAAATTGACAAAGATGAAAAGGGTAAGCCGATAGATGAGAAGAAATATAGAGATATGATTGGTTCTCTTATCTACCTTATGGCATCTAGACCTGATATAATGTATAGTTTTTGTCTATGTTCACATTCTCAATCATGTCCTAAGGAATCTCACTTGCATGCCGTTAAAAGAATTTTAAAATATTTACAAGGCACATTGCATTTAGGGCTATGGTATCCTAAAAACTCATCTTTTACAATAATTGATTTTTTAGATGCAAATTATGCCGGTAGCTTGCTTAATAGAAAAAAAACTTTTGGAACTTGCATTTTTCTTGGTGAATGTTTAGTTTCATGGTTTAGCAACAAATAAGTTTTGGTTGCCCTGTTCACTGCTGAAGCGAAATATGTGGCAGTGGGTTGCTGTTGCATTCAAGTTCTTTGGATGAAACAACAACTCAAGGACTATAGTCAAGTGATTGATCACATTCCCATCAAATGTGATAACACAAGTGCCATAAATCTTTCAAAAAATCCCATCCAACATTCTAGGAGTAAGCATATAGACATTAGGCATCATTTTTTGAGAGATCATGTGTAAAATAGTGATATTGTATTAGAATTTATTGATACAACTAACCAACTTGCTGATATTGTCACAAAACCCTTAAATGAAGAAAGATTAAATTTCATAAAAAGGGAAATTGACATGCTTGATGGGAGCTCATTGCCTTAGATTTTCAAAACTACATAAATTTTTTTTTATCTAAATTTTATACATTTTATGACATTATTATTCATATTTTATTTTAATATTTAATCTTGAATTGAGGTGACTCTTAATTCAATTAAAATCAACTTTTTAACTTTGTGCAATGTTCTTAAATTTTTGGTTGGATATTACTTGCTTTATGGTTGGTTTTTGGCATATTTAATTAAATTTGCTTGAATTTCTTTCTCATGATCAATTGATATCTTAGTCTATAAAATATACTTGCTTTATTACATTTATTTTGATCTTGAGTTATAATGCCATTTACATTGCATGCGTCTTTACTCAAATGTTTTCCAAAATTTCTAATTTTTGAAATTTGCGGTTGCTACAAGTGAACCGCAGTCACGAAATTCAAAATTATAGCCGTTACCTTTTAGCACCCTTAGTCCTGCTCACGATCTGTAAATTGTGAATGCGACTTTTGAAATTTTCAAAATTCATGGTTGCGACTATGAAGTCGCGGTCGCGATTTAGAGTTTGGCAGCCTTTAAAATTATAGCCGTTTTTCAATGGGCAAAATTGAAATTAATGCAAATTTAGCCATTTTATGAACATTTTAACTTATTTTTCCTATAAATACCCCATTATTTCAATTTTACACATTCTCTAACACTCCAAACTATTTTCTATCCAAAATTCTACTACTCTCCAACTCTCCTCTCATTTTAAAGCTTTTCTTCCTTTCTTTTCAAACACTTCTCCATCAATGGCTTCAAGAAGACCATTTAGAAAAGGGAAAGAAGTCCAAACCTCTCCAACAACCTTCTCCTCTTGAACTTATAAGGGGAATTACATAAGAAGAAAAACAAAATTTTCCTTAGAATCCAAGACAAAATCATTCTACCCACCAAAATACCAAGCCTTGTTTGTCTTAAAACCTTAGGTATTGAGGATAGCATTGTTGGCTATCTCAAAAGTCTAGAATGGGAAAAATTTGTTTTTGTTGATGATGAGGGGTATGATGAATTAACTAGGGAATTTCTTCTTACCCTAATTGTACACAAAAAGCTTCATCCTACCCGTGGCCATTATGCCATCGGCTTTTGCTTCTTTGGCAAACTCTATGAGCTTTCACTCCAAGATCTTGCTAATATTTTTAGGCTTCAAACTGAAGGAGCCTACACCATCAATGATTTCTCTTTTGAACTCAACTCTTTTTGGACCAAAATTTTCATTGAACTAAAATTTGATCCAAAATCCTCTCTTGCCAAACCTATCAAAACACTCTCCATTTGGGTTCTCCATAAGATCGTCACCCTAACCATAAATGCTAGAGGAGATGGTAATGAGAAAGTCTCCCAAAGAGATCTTTTCTTCCTTTATGGTCTAGTGAAAGGAAAGAGCATTCAAACCGCCTGATTCCTTGTTGATCATTTCCTCCACCTCTCCTCTACCAAAAAATGTGCAATTCTTCTCTCTTCTCATAACACCATAATAGCCAGGCATGTTGGGGCTCTTACTCCACCCAACAAAGCCATTCTCTAAAAAATGATTAAAAAATCCCTTATAGATTTCCAATACATGATCAATGCAAAAGTATTGAGAGAAAAAGAAGGGAAATATTAATATATTTTTGGAGATATTGGGATCCAAGGAAGAAATAGGAAAAGATCAAGAGTTGTTATAGGCGAACCTAGTCAAGCTCAAGAAGAAGAACCCTAAATTACTCCCATTGTCCCTCCATCTTAACCTCAAAATGAGACCAATAGACTTCTTCAAAAAGTCTTGACGAGAATATCTTTTTTAGACCACATTTGCCAAGACATATTTGATATGCAAGGTCATATGGGTCTCTCTCAATGTAACCTCCAAGATTGGCAATTTAGTGAAGAAGAGAAGGAGACACATGAAGAAGAACAAGAACCCAATGATGGAGGAGATGCTTCTTAATTTTTTCAAATTTTTTTTTATCTTACTTTATTTCAAATTTTTCCTTATGCTTTTATGCATTCTAATGTGGCATTATCTATCTTCAATTAATGCAATTATGAATTTTCTAAATTTTAATTTTGTGTCCTTAAGTATTGCTATTCTATTTTCTCCTTATGCAAAGTTCTTTATTTAATTCATGCCTGTCTGATATTGCCAAAGGGGGAGAAAATTTTAATAAGAACTTAAATATAAAAGAAATATGTTAAGGGGGAGAAATAATATGTTTATGGTTAATGATTCAAAATTCTTTTTGAAATATTTTTTAAATATGTTTATTTTTGCATCAATTGAGAGAGAGTAATCTCAATTTAATTTAATTTTAAGTTATATTATATTTAAATTAAATTTGATTGTCAAAATAAAAAAGGGTGAGATTGTTGACCTAAGTTATTTTAAAACTTAGTCAAATCTCTATTTTGATATTGCCAATCAAATTGAAAGCTATCTAATGTGTGTTTAATTGTCTATTTTGCGTATTAGAACATGTTTGATGGATTGGATTTCAAAGAAACTCAAAATCTTCCTAAGTATGTTGCTTAGATTCTGAGTCACGACCATTATGCAATAATCGTGATCGCAACTGCGACCTAGTTATCATGACCAAGACATTCAGAAGGCAATTAATTCAAAATTCATACAGAACAAATTGCAACCTCCTTTGCGACTGTGACTTTGCACACGATATTGGATTCGTGACCACAAAATAATAGTCGCGACCGTGATGTTCATATTGAATTCAAATGCTGTAATGGACATATAAAGATAGACATATAAAGAAGCTAGCTAATAAAAGCCATGTGTCACTAGCTGTTGTGGAAACTGGAGATCATGACCGTGAAAATACAGTCGTGACCGCGAAAACACAGTCGCGATTGCGAAATACTAGTAACAATTGCAACTTAGGTCAAAATGCAAATTTGAAGCAAGATCTTAAACTGTCATGAAATCATTAATTTCATACTATTTTTAATGGGAATTTAAAGAAGCAAGTCATATAAATACCTTCTTCAAACATCCTAACAACATAATTACATCCATTGAGGGCTAAATCTTTGCAATTTCAAATCTCATATCTTACCCTTTTATTGTTATCATTTGATTATTTGTAAGAGCATTGATTGCTCTAGTTAGGTTCAGTGGTAACCTTGAAAACACAAAGTATTGGATTGAGAGTGAGCCATTAGAAAACTCTTATATAGGTTTGAGTATGAGCCTAAGGGAAATACTTGTAAGGGTTGTGTGTGAGCCATTGAAACACATCATAAGTTTGGAGTAACCTTAAAACTCCTTGTAAGGATCAACTAGTAAGTAGAATACCCAATTGAGATTGGGGAGTGGATGTAGAGTTTGTTAATGCCCGGACCACTATGAAATCAATGGTGTTCATTCTCTTTCTGGATCTCCTCACTATCTAAAATTTTAATTTCCCACCAATTCAAACCCCCTTCTTAGTGCATTAGCGCAAATAGTGTCTAAGTCACTTGAGTCAGAGTCAGAGTCAGACTCAGAGTCTTTTGAGTCTATTTTTGTTAACTCTTTCTTTGAATTTGAGCCTATCATGTCTTGCTCTTTTGAGTCTGTATTTCACCTTCCAAACTTATCCTTTAATATAACTCATGATGGGACCTTTATCAGTAATAAAAAGTTTAAACTTTCTACTTTGCTTTAATTTTTTCTGATTCATCTTTGAATGAGACATTTAAAAAAAGAAGAAAAAGAAAAAGAAAAAAAGGAAGAGAAAAACAAAAATTGAAACATTAAAATAGACAAAAGAATCAATTAAATATGGCACAAAAAAATACATACATTGCATCTATAATCGACTATTCTGCATGGAAATCAAAGGACATGGTAAGGATAGATCTGGGCATTGTAGTTCATAAGATCCTATATACACTAAAATCCTGTAGAGCAGAGATTGTGAAGAATGAAAGTAGAATAGATTAGAAAGTATCACAACCAACTGAATGCGATAGATACCTTGTACAAAAACCAAGGTTACCAATACAAGACACTTCAATAAAAGGTGAAAGACAGAAATTTGTAAGAAGGAAATCTTATCTTGAAAGAGATTAGAGCTCCAATTCATGATCTAATAGGAAAGACCGAATATGATCAGACCATACATGCTCAAGAAGATCTTTCCAGAGAAGATGTCCTCCTATGGATGTAAATGGATTCTCCAATCCTTGCAACCTGGATCAACTGATGAGATACTTTGTCTGAGGATGATATCCGCATTCTTTTTATTTTTTCTTTTAATGCATTATAATCAAACTATGTGGATTTGATTCTCCCTAGGAAAAAAATTAATGAAAGAAAAATGATTATAAGGGATACGTAGGTAGCCCGACTTAGGGACAGTCCAAATCTTGATAAAAAAATATTTTTGTTTTCTCACAACAAAATATTACATTCTCATTTCCTCTATGCCCAATGCATTGCTCATTCGACTCTTTTGCCTAAAAAAAAATAAAGGTAAAAAAAAGAGAAGAGAGAAGAAAAGAAAAGAGGGAAGAAAAAAAAAGAGAGCTCGCTAAGTTAAAAATCTGAAGGGCGACTTAGGCAAAAATTAGAGAAAAAAAAAAGATGTCTCATATAATGATCATATCTTACAAAATATAACCCATCATAATGATAAATGGACAACCTTCCTTATATCAAATATAGCTTATTCTGTATCATATAGTCCTATTAACCTACAAGTGTATGCAAAAGGAAAAAAATCTTAAAAAGCAAAAGGGTCATTGTCTACCCAATCCTCTTTCTCCTCATTTTCTCAAGGTGTACACCTCTCACCTTCTTGTCAAAATTAAAGTCCACCACCATCTCTTAATCTCTATAGCCTCCTCTATTGTTGTAGTAGAAATACTTGCATAACCAGCGGCTATATCAGAAATCCTCTTTGGAGTACTCAACGCTTCTAGAACTACTCCTAGATATCCTGCTCTGTATAGTGGTATCTTGGAAATTGCACCCTACTGTAGTAGCTAAAATAATTCTCTATACTTTAGAAACTTCAACCCTCCTCTTTGCCCATATTGTAGAAGTTTTTTTTTTCTTTCTGAACCACTATTATAGTGTCATCCTGTCTCTTCAGCATAATCACAATCTCTTCTGTCATTGCCACTGTAGTATGAGTCATCAATGTAGCCTATAGTGTTGAATCCTTAATAGCTTTTATAGATTCCTCTATAGGTCTATTAATTCCATCTATTTTTATTATCACTCTCTTGTCTCCCTCTTCTCAACTGTGTCACCCCTTATCTCTTTCAGCAAGGCAGGGAAAGGCAATCTAACTACTTAATAGAACTGATAAAGGAAGCATTAAATAGTTTGATGGTCTCTCTCAACTAGTCAAACCACCTTTGTTAGCCACCTACTATATCTCTTTATAGAGCAAAAAAATAATATCTAGCCATACAGCTTGAAGAGTCCTTAACTAACCACCTTCAATGGCCCTAGCAATAGAGATTGTGATCCATACAAGCTCTATGAAGGGTATGATTGGGGACACATCTTGAATCTCACCCATCTGCATTAGTGAAAAATAGTCGAAGCCAAAGTTAAAAAATAACACGAAACCTAAAATTAGACACCCATATAACACTCTTAAAAGGAAAGCCAGAAAATCGATAAACCTTTGTTACCTTAAGAATAACTAGAGGGATAGTCCACCACTCCAAACCTCAAACAAGATAGTCTAGGCTCAATAGTGTGTCTATTAAAATAGCCCTACCTGCAGTATGACTCTCTCTATCCATAACACCAAACTACCATTCTGGCATCACCCTAACCAACAGAGCTAAAAAGCAGATATTTGATCGTGAAATAGAAAACCAGCGCTCTCATACTTATCCTCTGCCTTCTCAAATCTCCCTAGTTTGTAGGATCTTAAAACTCCTCAATCATTGTCATCAAATTCACCTAGCCATCAACCGTTATTTAACTAGCAACATCTTGTGCTAAGTCTAAAAACTCTTGAAAAATCCAAAAATGAACTCTGGCACCACCAAAGCTGCCTTGGGTCATAGCCAAGCACGACACTGAACTCTATGAAAGTGGGGCACAGATCGTTCACACCAACACTAAAGATAAAATTTGGCCATTGGATCCCAAAGTTTAAAGCAAGCATCTAGAAAATCCTAGTCAACACATACTCCCTATCATCGACACAATACCATATTGCTTAAATTAATCCTCTTTGCTTTCTCGAGTTACTCAGTCCATAAATGCATATACTAGATAAAAATATATCTCTATAGATGCAAAAGTCATAAGAAAAATTACATTCACAAAGCAAACTTATGAATCCACTCACTTCTATTCATGAAGTCATCCATTACATGCATTCATAGCAAATCATAATTGGCATAGATGCTAAACCAAATGTCTATAAATCTCCAAATATGCATACATAAACATGCATCATTTATCCAATATCTATGCAACCATCTGCAATCATGCACCATCATGCATATACCAAGCTCATGGCCTCTATTTCTAGAAGAAACTGACTGGTACCTACTCAAAGTTGACTGATGCCTTTAAGAAATTGACCTATGCTTTTCACGAAGTTGATCGACACATTCATAAAATTGACCAAGGCCCTCTCAAATATGATACCTTTTAAAGCTGACCGATACCTCCTTGAAGCAAAATGATACCTCTCCAAACCAAAGACATCGATCATCAACCAAATAGACTTTTTGAACCAAAACTGGGACTATCAACCAAATAGACATCTCAAACCAAGATTGGGACCATTAGTCTAAAGCCAGCCACCGCTTGCCATCTAAGGTAAGCTTATTTTCCCTTAGTTTCATTGTCTCTTTTAGTTAGTTAATTAAATTGATTCATCTAAGTTGTTAGCTAATCAATTCAGTAATTAATTAAATTAATTAATTAACTCAATCCTCTTTTAATCAATCAATTAAAACATGATAAAGTGGTTAGGCTAAACTAACCCCTTCGCAAGAAGGGAGAACTGCATGGGTTCTGATTCTTATTCAAAGGGATACGTAGGCATACTTGGTTCAGGCATTGAATCTAATTAAAACTAACTCTCCCCCTATCACCTTCTTTACTTACTTTTATTTTGCTTTTCTTTACTTTGTTATTAGACTTTAGTTTGGGGAATGTGTGACTTTTTTAAAACCCATAAGGGCTAGAGGAGGTATCCCTTAAGTTTGGGATTTTATTTGTAATGTTAACTTTCTTTTGGACTATTACTTGTATTTATTATTGGATATATGGAATCAATGATCATGCATATTATAAATTATTTATGCATTTTAGTTTGTTCGTAAAATATATTTTAAGTCACTTTTGGATTAATTGGCCAAACTTATTTTGTTAAAATAAGTCGAAAACCTAGTCTCTGAATCCTTTTTGGTTTCGAGGCTAGTGATCATTTTTCTTTGGGTTATAATTGGAGTCAAATGGGTTTTTTTCTTATATTTTCCCAAATAAAAATAAATTAAGGTGGCGACTCTTAAAAACAATTTCCAAATCTATCAAAGATAAGCCCGAGGGCTTCCTCGTGAGTTCTTTCCCAAATGAGCATTTTGATTCCCTTTAGTGGATCGGACCGGTGCTCGGGTGAGGCCTCATAGCTGGCGACTCCACTGGGGACTAACTTTCTTTTAATAAAAGAAAAAAATAAGTAGACTACTAATTGGTTTAAGAAGATTTTGGCCTTTTAATATGATTGTGACTTTGCATGCATCACTTATATAGGCTCTTTGCCATTTAACCTAGTTTTAGGAAAATAATAGATAGTGAGTAGCATCAAGTGGGTAACCCTCATTAGGTCTATTCACTGATAGTGAAATCATCCACCCCGCAATGAATCCTTTGATCCTTTTAAAGGTGTAATGAGTATGCACGAACTATTGGACCCATGCGATGCTCCTTAACTCACATATGGTTAGGTATATCACTGGTCTAGTGTGACGGGTGCCTAAATCTAGCCAACCTTACCTTTTCATATAATGAACTTAGATCCTAGCCTTAGGTTATATGCACCATAATTAAAACCTTGCATTTTTTCATCTTCATGAAATGTTTTCCTCATGCATATCATGAATCCATATCGTATAACAAAACATGCATTCATCTTAAGTCTAGGTCGAACCTTGAACCGAAGAAGGGTCAAACATTCTTATCTCCATTCAAATACCTTACCCATAAACACTCTCACCTCTATCCCATTCACCTTTGCCCCCATAAACCTTAAGCCATAACCATAAACCTTACCTCTTTACCTTTATCTTTAACCTAAACACCAATACCCTAACCCTAAACCTTACCCCTTTACTGTAGCCTTTAACCTAAACACCAATACCCTAACCCTAAACCTTACCCCTTTGCCTTAGCCTTTAACCTAAACACCAATACCCTAACCCCAAACTTTACCCTTTTACCTTAGCCTTTAGTCTAAACACCAATATCCTAACCCTAAACCTTACCCCTTTACCTTAGCCTTTAACCTAAACACCAATACCCCCTTTACCTTAGCCTTTAACCTAAACACCAATACCCTAATCCTAAAACCTTACCCTGTTACTTTAGCCTTTAACTTAAACACCAATACCCTAGCCCTAAACCTAAAATCCATTTCCCTAGCCTTGACCTCAAACACCTCTAACCTTAAACACTGTTATCTTAACTTTACCTAAAATGTCTTCGCCCTAAATTGTAACCTAAAAACATCTCTACCCTCCTCTTACCCATACATTGCCAACTTAGCCACGAGACACCATAGCCCAACATCCTTGGCCTATTACCTTCAAAACCAATCCATTATCCCTAGATTGATAGATGCCTATAGCTTATGCCCCAAATCATCAAGACACTATCCTAAACCTAATACCTTTGGCCTAACACACTACCCTAAGCACCTTTGACCCAATATAATATCCTTAAGCCTAATACCTGTGACCCATCACCTTTCAAAACCAGTCTGTTACCCTTAAGCCTAGTAACTTTGGGCCAACAAACTACCTTAAACCCAATACCCTTGGTTCAATCTACTACTATAAGCCCAAAACATCTGCCCCATCATACCTTAAGCCCAAAAAATGGTTGGCTTATGACACAATAAGGAAGCCTTTTCTCTTAGGATTTGCATGCCTATACCTTTATCACCTCTTATGTTCTATACCCGTCACTTACCTTGTTCCTTTAGTTTGAAGGTACTAATGGCCCACCCACTTGATATGGCTTCCTTGACCACACTTGTGACTAGAGTCCTTAAGAAGTAAGAAGAACATTTCCAGGCTATCCTAGATGCTCAACAAGCCCAATTTGAGGAACAAAGGCAATTCATCATTGAGGAAGTTCGAGCTATGATTAACTAGGCCACCCTTAGCCATTTTAAACCAAGCCTTATCTTAAATCGGATCAATCCTAGCTAAACCAATTCACATTTAGACCAAGGTGGGGAAGTTTTCTCTTATCTAGACACTAGATTGCTTATGGAGAAACTTGAAGCCATGGAAAGAACTATCAAATCCTTAAAGCACTCTAATGATCTAATTAATGTGGACAATTTAACCTTATTCCCTAATGCCAAGCTTCCTCTTAAATTCAAAATGCCTGAGCTAGAAAGATTTGACGGAACCACTTGCCCCAAGACCCATTTGAAGATATATGTGGAGGCAATAAAATCTTTAGGAGTTAACGATGAGCTTCTTGCTCAACTACTCCAACAATCACTAACCAGTGTTATTAGAAGATGGTTCCTTTCACTAGACAAGAGCAAGAAAAGGACATGGGATGATATCTACCATGCCTTTGTTGAACAATATCATTATAATAGTGAAATGGATGTCACTAGACATGACTTGGAAACCATCAAGCAATTTCCAAAGGAGTTTTTCTCCATGTTCCTTACAAGGTGGAGGGCTAAAGTTGCCCAAATGGTAAATAGACCAATCGAGCAAGAATAAGTTGACATCCTTGTCAAGAATCTACTTCCAACCTACCGATCCTACTTGTTAACCCAATACCTACCCACTTTTAAGGCTTTGATTGCAACTACATTGAAGGTTGAAGATTGCATCCAAAGTGCATCATTTCAACCTAAATTCCTCACCACCGACCTGAACAGTGATGAAGAACCCGAACCTAATTCAACACCACCTTACCTCAGCCCTAAGTGGCATGACATGGACGAGTTCAAGTTCAGCTAATCTGACCTATCTAAGATTGAATTCCAAGTCTGAGTCTAAATCTCTAAGTCTGAGTCCAAATCCCAAAGTTTGAGTCTAAATTTGAGTATAAGTCTGTCATTTTATTTTCTTTTATTTTTCGTTAATCATGTCAATTTCCTTTTTGTTGTCTTGTAATAAAATTTTTCATTGTAATAAAACATTCACATCTTTTTAATTATTTATGCACTTGTCTAAACATGGATAAGCTTTGAGGAAAAAAAAAGGAGAGAAAAAAGAAAAAAAAGAAAAAAAAAGAAAAAAAAGAGAAATGAACATCAATTAAATTCACCACAATTGAGGTGCCATCAATAATTACTTTGCCAGCTCCTAAACAAAGTAGGTCAAGAAATAGACTTCTCATCAAATAATTGAAGCACAAAATCAAACTATACACCCCAACAAGGGGGCAATAAGATTCATCAAATCTAAAATTCAAAAGTTAAAGTGCCTTAAAGTGAAGGAAAGCAGCAAATTATAGTGGAATATTTTCTCCTAAACTTCATTAATCCAAGTTTGTTAAGTTGAAAACCTGAAAAAGGCAGCTTAGGCAAAAAAAAAAAAAAAAAAAAAAAAAAGAGAAAGAGAAAGAGAAAGTTCATCCTAGTTATCTTCCTTCATATCATTCAAAGTTTGTCAAATCAGGTTCACTTAATTAATCTCATCTCATGTCTTTAAAGTCATCTCTCCTCACTAGCTTGCACATCCTTTAAAGTGATATTGTCTTCTACACCCTTATCTCATAGTAGGGGTATGTCTTTCTAGGTCATCATCATTTAATGTTAGTCTGCCTCGTCATTTAGCTCAAAGAGCTTAGACAAAATCTCTCACATTGTTAGTCTGTCATGTTCTTATCTCTCATTGGAAGTAAAAATCCCCAAGTTGCCTTTTCTCATTAGTCCTTCAGCCACTCCTTAGGGCACTTCCTTTCATCCAGTCTGTCGTCTACATTCAAGGCAATAGAGTGTCACCCTAAACTTCTCTTCAATCTCAAAATGACAAGATTAGATTGGCTTGTTCTTTTCCATGAATCATGCTACAAATAGCAAAATCATACAACCTCCTTGATCCTTTTCAAAATTTCCAACCTGCCTTTGAACCATTCCCCAACTTTAAAATGTACCATTCCATCTTTTCAAGCTTAAGCCTCATACCACCCTTTCCTTAGCAAAATTCCATCATCTTTTAAGGGCCAAGTCCATGGCCAAAACCAAAGGTCCTAAGTCTTTCAAGACTCATCATCCTTAAAGCCAGTTTTCTCTAGCATGACCAATATCAAATCATGTCTTGCAAAGCTTAAGAGGGGCTCGAACCACTGAAGTCATTCCATGTCTCATTGGCAAAATTTCATCCTTGAAAAGACCAAGCTTCTTTGGCAAATTACAATTGAGTCAAAGCTTGCCAACCATTCGATAGGCATTGAAAATCTAATATAACCATGACAAAAGGGTAAACCCTCTTCCATGAGCCTGCAACCAAAACCCTTACCACCATTCTTAAGCCAAAGCCAACCATCAAAAGCACACTTATGGAAAAAAGCCCAAGCTGACAAAGCCTTTTGACCAAAAGCCTTCAAGCCTTTAAGCCTTTACCATGAACCCTAAGCCTAAAAGCCTTCACCATGAAGCCTAAACCAAAAAGCCTTTACTGTGAAGTCTAAACCAAAAAGCCTTCACCATGAAGCTTAAGCCTAGCTTTCACTATGAAGCCCATTCGCAAAAAGCCTTAATCTCCTCCAAGGCCAAATCTCACCGAGCCTAACTAATTTCCTAGCGTAAACTTTCCTCTAAGCCAGACCTAATCAAGCCTAAAGCAGAACTTGACCGGGCCTTCCAAATGAACTCCCCAAAGGTTATAACCTGACCATGCCAAAGTCCCAAAGCTAACTAAGCCTTCCATCTAAACTTTTCTGAGGACAAGCCTTACAAGCTAACCTTCCCCACACCTTCCAACGATCCTGACCTTCCTGATCCAGCTCTCTAATTCAGCCTCAAATCAAAGTCTGACCTAGCTATACTGAACAGTTCAATCTTTTCCAAGACCACACTTTGCTTCTTCCTAGGCCAAACTAATAGCCATTAACCAACCAATCTCATACCTAACATGCCCATCATCACCTCTAAGCTAGCCAATGAACTAAAAACCAAATGACCAAATCATTTTCCTCTATCATTTTAAAGTGGGGGCACATCTCTTCTAAATATTCACCTTTTTGAAATGGGGGCATTTTTCTCCCAAAGATCAACACTTTTATATCAAGCTGACCCTTCACAGGTTCAAGGTATTAGATCATTGCATAATCATCTAGTATTTTTGCATTGAGCAGGATCATCACTTTTCATTCTTACCAGAAAAGACCACTGCTGTTCCTACTAGACAGGACTATTATCTTTACCATTTCTACCAGACAGGATGGTCATCTCTTGTTGATCCTACCAGACAGGATCATCACTTTCATTCCTACAGAAAGGACCACTATTGTTCCTACCAGATAGGATAGTTATCTTTACTATTTCTACTAAATAAGATGGTCATCTCTTCTTGATCCTACCAGACAGGATCATCACTTTCATTCCTACTAGAAAGGACCACTACTGTTCCTATCATATAGGACAGTTATCTTTACCATTCCTATTAGACAAGATAGTCATCTCTTTTTGATCTTACCAGACAGGATTATCATTTTTCATTCCTACCAAACAGAAATATCATTTTCTTCCTAACGCTCCCAAATATACTAGGAGTATCCTCTTCATTTCAAAGTTCACATTTATCAAAACTACCTGTATCTCCCAAATATACTGGGAGCATCCTTTAAACTACCTGGCGCTCCCAAATATATTGGGAGCATCCTCTAAACTTTATGTCACTCCCAAATATACCAGAAGCATCTTCTAAACTTCCTGCTACTCCCAAATATACTAGGAGCATCCTCTAAACTTCTTGCCGCACCCAAATATACCGAAAGCATCCTTTAAACTTCCTGCTGCTCCCAAATATACTGGGAGCATCCTCTACATTTTTTATCATTCCCAAATATACCAGGAGCACCCTCTAAACTTTTTGTCACTCCCAAATATACCAGGGGCATCCTCTTCAGAACTTCGTGTAGGTCCCAAATATACCGGGAGCATCCTTCTGCCGCTCCCAAATATATTGAGGGCATCCTCTTTAAAACTTTTTGTCGCTTCCAAATATATTGAGGGCATCCTCTTTAGAACTTCCTAATGGTCCCAAATATACTGGGGGCATCCTCTTTAGAACTTCCTAATGGTCCCAAATATACTGGGGGCATCTTCCTGCCGCTCTCAAATATACCAGGGGCATCTTTTTCATTTCACACTTATCAGAATTTTCTGCCGCTTCCAAATATACTAAGGGCATCCTTTTCATTTCACACTTATCAGAATTTCCTGTCGCTCCCAAATATACTGAGGGCATCCTCTTCATTTCACACTTATCAGAATTTCCTGCCGCTTCCAAATATATCGGGGGATCCTTTTCATTTCACACTCATTAGAACTTCCTGTCGCTCCTAAATATACTGGGGGCATCCTCTTCATTCTAAAGTTCACACTCATCAGAACTGCCTATTAGGCAAAGATAATTCTGATGAGGGGGCAGTTGTGAACCCTTAATTTTTCACCTTCCAATATGTGTTTGAACCTTATAAGCACTTAGGCTCGGTAAACAAACCTTCAGAAATGAAAAACTCTCAAAATGGAAAAATCAAAATATTTCTTTTTGATAGTTGAACTCTTTCAAATCATCTGGGACTGAGTAACGATTATAACACAACTAGAATCATATAAAATGGATGAGAAACGAGCAAGAACGGGCAAAACGGGCGAAAGTAAGGCCTGTTGTCGTAGAGCTCTACGGCACTGTCGTAAAGCCCTCTGCGGAATCATAAAGGTCTGTATGGCATTGTCGCAAAACCTCTGTAGTGTTGCAAAGGCATCAGCAGCAACTTTGGTGAAACTTTGATTTTTTGCAATCCCACATTCGAAATTTGTGTTTTCTATGCTTCAAACCTCCTCCTATATATAGAGGGCCTCACCACACTTCAAAAGACCAACTTCTAGAGCTTGAAAAGCATTACTTCAAGCAAAATGCTTTGCATTTGCTCCTTGTTCCGCAAAGCAAGTTAGGGCGTTTCTCCTTGATTCTTACCCGACTAGTTTAAGGCTTTCCGCCGCCTACCTATTTGAGGTAAGTCTCTTGCCCAAGGCTCGTGTCCGTCACCCAAAGCTAGCCACTGCCTGCCATCCAATGCCAGCCACTGCCTATCATCCAAAGATAGCCGCCGCTTGCTGTCTAAATTTAGCCACTGCCTGCCATCCAAGGTAAGCTTATTTTCCCTTAATTTCATTGTCTCTTTTAGTTAGTGAATTAAATTGATTCATCTAGGTTGTTAGCTAATCAATTTGGTAATCAATTAAATTAATTAATAACTCAATCCTCTTTTAATCACTCATTCAAAACATGATAAAGTGGTTAGGCTAAGCTAACCCCTTCACAAGAAGGGAGAACTGCGTGGATTTTGATTCCCATTCAAAGGGATATGTAGGCATGCTTGGTTCAGGCATCAAATCCAATTAAAACTAACTCTCCCCTTATCACCTTCTTCACTTACTTTTATTTTGCTTTCCTTTACTTTATTATTAGACTTAGTTTGGGGAATGTGTGACTTCCCTAGAACCCATAAAGGCTAGAGGAGATATTCCCTAAGTTTGGAATTTTATTTGTAATGTTAACTTTCTTTTGGACTATTACTTGTATTTATTATTGGATATGTGGAATCAATGATCATGCATATTATAAATTGTTCATGCATTTTAGTTTGTTCATGAAATATATTTTAAGTCACTCTTGTATTAATTGGCCAAGATGGAAATAAGAAGGATATACTCATTTCTATTTGGGAGCTGTTCGAGTTGTACTCTCTTTTCATGGGAGAAAAGGTTTACCTGTTACAACAAAGATGAGCTTGCTAAACACTAGATTGTTAATTATGAGCATGCTATAATTGGGACCGTGTTGAAAACTTTCCATGTTAGCAGTATAGTTCTTACTTTTTTCCCTAGCTTCAATCATTCTCTTAAAGATCCAAATCTTTCAACAACCTTTAAAATCTAAGTGCAAATCACTAGTGCTGCACATATTTCTACTTCAAAGGTTGCTACACTTCATCATTAACTTATTTTTAGAGTACAGAATCATGCTCTTGATCTTCCTTCTCATGGCACTTCCTTAAATGCCTTTTACTTTTGGCTAATAGAGATGATGATATTCCCACCATTGTGCAAATTCCCAGATAGATTTTCAAAGATGATTTCAGTAAGCTCATGCCTCTTGAATGGCTTACCAATTATGAAAAATTCCATCAAGACTCTCAGCATGTTAAAACAATGTCTTCTTCTTTTTAGAAGAGGGAAGATGGGACAATAAAGACAATCTTTCAGCCTCCCAGAGTCTCCACTTCAATGATGATTTCTCTAGTTTCTCAACCTCAAGAGAAGAACATTCCAATTCACAGTTTCTCTCCTGAAGGATACTATATTTATGTCTCAAAAATTAAAGGATATTTTATATGGGATGCTCTAGGCAGTGGAACGTGTGATTCATCATGTACTTGCCAAGATGACGATGAGAATGAATGTTTAGAATCCAATTCTCTTATTCCCCCATTAGTTATCCCAACTATTCAGCCCTGCATGATGTTCACTACTATAGATCCATAAGATTTTCCTCCTTGAACGAAGATAGTCAATTTTCAATCGAGAACAATTTATGCCCCCTATATTGTTCCATAGATTGTCACTCCAAGTGGTCAATATGAAGAACCAAAACCATTTGAAACTGTTTTGAACTGGGATATTAATAATTCCAGAACTCACAATAAGTTCCTTCAAAAAATTGACCAGAAACTAGATCATTTTACTCTACAACAAAACAATCAAACTTCTTTTGTCCAAAAAATCCATAAGGAGCTTTCTTCCCAAATTGGACAATTGGATAGATAGCTTCATCATCTTATTCATCAACACAAATTTGGCATAGAATTTATGCAAAGGAAGCTAAAATTAGAAGGTTAAAAGCATAATTGGCAAAAGTAGAAGCCGATATGGCTAAAACTAAACCAATGCCTACTTCTTCAGAACCTTTTTTTGAACCTTCAAATCCATTTTACCAATCTTATTATCCTCCACTTGTTGATTCCCATAATCCATTCAAAATGACTTATGAAGCTTTTCACCAGCCTCTTCCTCCTCAAACTTAACCAACAATGAGTTTTTCATTCTCTGAATCCATTGATGTAGAAACACATTCTCCAAAACAAAAATAGTCAAGAAGAGATAAACAATCTATGTTTTCTCAAAACATGGTCTCTTTTGTAAAAGGAGATTGTGATAGCTTAGAAGAATCCTCTCAATAATTGGCTGATATAATCTAGATTCTTGCAATTGAAGAAACTTCTTCTAATAATCCTTAGAGGAATACTAGAACCACATTTGAGGAGACTCCTCATTCAGCAGAACAGTCTGCTACTCCTAATCTAATCCCTATGGAAAGCCAGCTAGAAAGTTATATGGAGTATCTAGATGATTATTTGCCAAGCAAACCTATTTCAAGACCATGGTTTAACTTTGATTCATTACCTCTACACAAGTGGAGAGATGTCATTCATGAAATGGGTGCTTGGATTGATTTGTAAATGACAAGGCTTGATGCACATTGGAAAGAAGTTTTAAAGGAGTTTGTCTCCAAATTCACTTGAACTCTCAGGGAATGGTATCAAACTCTAGGTACATACATTTTCCCAGTGCCTGCCAAGCTTTGGGTGAAATTCATAAGTAGTTTGTTGGTGATTTTACTCATTTCAAGAAAAGAATGAAACAAGAATTCTTTGATATGAAATGTTGTTCTCTGAAGCAAAAAGACCTTGATTTTTATTATCAAAGAATGTCCAAAAGATATTACTTTTTGAATGGCTACAATGATCCTAATCTCAGATATATATACATTTTTTCACTGCCTTCTGAATTGCCACCTGAGATACAGAGGATGATTACTTAATCAAAGAGGCCTATGTCAGACATATCTCTTGGGAAAATTTGTCAGTTCACATTATCAGCTCTTGAAAAGCTTTGTGAACAGCAAAATTTTCTTCAGAATATCATTGCTCACAAGTCTCTTACAAAGTCCGCTTATAATAAATCCTGGCTGGGGATTAAATGCAAAGATAAAAATTATGAACACAAGACTCATAAGAAGAAGCATCATTTTCAAAAATTTCAAAAATCTCAAAAGCACGGGAAACATGCCAAGCACAAAAGATTTAAATTTTTCAAAAGAAAGCCCTCATGCGGGAAAACCAAAAACTTAGACAGATGCTTTATCTATGGTCAGAAAGGACATTTTTAAAAAAATTGTCCAAATAAACCTCCAAAAGGCATAAAAACTTGTCCAGTAACTTTCGTATAGTCTTGCTGATGCAAATGTTGAATCTTTATATGAGACAAAAGGAAGGAAATAATGAAGTAGTCTTTGCTCTTGAATATGAAGATAATGATTCAAGTTCTAACTCTTTAGATATCTTTGGAGATGAATTTTTCTTAATTTTTTCTATTCAAGAAAATTCAAGTGGAACTACTCCTCTAGTGAATCTTTCCATTCTGCCTTCCAAATATTACTGACCCATTTCAGTTGTTGGGCTTATGGACACAGGAGCTCAAAAAACTATGATAAATTGATATGATGCAAATATGTATATCTAAACTAATCAATTAATAGTTAAATTTTGTGTTTGTATGCATATATTTTATCTTTAAAGTGGTGTTTTTAATCTTGTTTTTAAGTGTTCTTTAAGCAATCTAGGTAACTATCAAAGGTTCAAGGGTTCTTTGCTCAAAAAGGAAGAAGTTTTGCAAGGATTGGCCAAGACAAGCATGTGCCGACTCATGCCCATAGGTGCCGAGTCGTGACAGAACCACATGGTGTCGACTCATGCCCTATGGTGCCAAGTCATGCTAGAACCACATGGTGCCATCTCATCCCAGCTTGTCTTGAGTAGTTATGGTGCCTTTTCATCAAAACACTTCCCAAAAGGCTCCTTTTTGCAATGGACATGACTTGGGACACCTAGAAATCTATAAATAAGAGTGTTTTCTAGAATTTTGGATATGTGATGTTAGTATTATTCATATATTAAGTTAGTAATTAAGAGTGTAATTCAAGTGTTCAAAATTAAAACAAGATTGAAGAGTTACCAAGGCATTCAAGCAAGCATTCAAGGACACTTTTCAAAGTAAATTTCTAGAGCAAGGATTGAAGAAAAAATCATCAAAGTTTCCTTTCCCTTGTCATTTAATCTTTGTTCCTTAATGTTCATCTTGTCTTCTTATCTAAACTTTGTCATTTACACTATGAATATACACTAGTTTGGTTTCTTTGAATTTCAATAAAATATTGGTTTTAATCATTCTATTTCTTATACGCTTTGCATGATTTAGTTTTAATTGTGTATTTAATTAATGTTGTATGTGCTTGGTCACCATGTATAACATGTTAGTCAAATTATTCACAATGAGAGTTGGGATAAACTGATGGAAGAACAATTAAAATTACTTAGAGAATAGGATAAGCACTTGGAGATAAGCAAATCCACTCTAAGGGGAATTATAGTATTGGCATGAATATTTATGGTTCTGTTCTATCTCTATGATGACATGAGAATGCTTATAGACTCTAGATCAAACACTTATAATTGACAATGAGAGTTGCTTTTAGGAATTATAAACCATACTCTCAATCATTGCATGTATGTAACACATCTTATTAAAATCAATGTAATTCAATCTAATCAACATCCTTAATCACAATATTAGTATAGTAGCATATAGTTAGTTTTAAATCTCTTATTTAATATCTTTGCCTATCCATCTTAGTAACTATCCAATTAATATAAAATTCCAAGTTCCCCATAGTTCGACACCCTACTTATCCTATATTAATCCTTTTGGATTTGGGTCACCCATAGTAGGCCTAACAAATTTTTGGCGCCATTGCCGAGGAATTTATTTGTTATTTTTATTAATTTAGAATAGTGAAAAGTTATTTTAGGTTTTTGTTTTTGTTTTATAATTTTTATTTTTTTAATTTTAGTTTTTATTTTTTTTTATTGAACATACGACAAAGTAGAAGCTCTAACGATCTTCTATTTGATCTTGAAATTGATCGAACTTTTCATGCTTTGCGTAGGAATCAAAGATAAAGAGAAGACGATCAATGCAACTTAAGAGTAATGGTCGGAGAAAGATGAATGTTAGGCGACTTTGCCATGCCCAACATCACAAATTGTATGAGGGGAATAATGGCTCCTTCCATTGCAAGCAACAACTTTAAAATCAAACCTATCATCATTCAAATGGGCAAAATAATCAGTTTGGTGGTTTGCAAAGGAAGGATCCATATGCACACATCATGACATTCTTGAACGTATGTGCAACATTTAAAATAAATGGAGTGTCGGATGATGCAATTTGATTGAGGCTCTTCCCATTTTCAGTTAAAGAGAAAGCTCAAATATGGTTGGCAAGTTTACCAAGTGAATCAATCATCACTTGGGATCAATTGAAGCGAGCCTTCCTACAAAAGTACTGCCCTCCACACAAGACTGCAAAGTTCTGTAATGAGATTGCCACCTTCAAGCAAAATCCAAATGAGACGATTTATACTTCTTGGGAAAAATTTAAAGAACTCCAAAGGCAATGCCCACATCATAGATTACCCGATTGGATGATTCCTCAAATTTTCTATAACGGATTAACAAATGAGAATCACAACATAGTCAATGCTGCATCTGGAGGTAAATGGACGGATAAGACAGTAAGAGAGGCTATCACTTTACTTGAAGAACTTGCATCCTAAGGATATATAGGAGATGAGACAACCATGGCAAAAGCAAAAGGTATCTTGGAACTTGACACTATTAACCTGCTAACAGCAAAGGTAGATGCACTTACCAAAATGGTAAGTAAAACACAAATTAATTCTATTGAAAATATTGATGTTGTTTGTGAACTATGTGGAGGTCCTCATCCTTATTTCCAATGTATTTCAAATGAGGAGGTAAATTATGTCCAAGGGGGGTATAACCAAAGAATGGGTATGAACTCAAACACATACAACCCTTAATGGAAGAACCATCTTAGTTTTTCTTGGTCTAACCCATCCTCCCAATTGAACCCACATATTAACCAAAATCTCAAACCAAATAACCCACCAGGTTTTCCTATGAAGTAACCCTATATTCCTACACCACCTAAATCTAATCTAGAGACCCTTCTAGAGTAGTTTGTAGGAACATAAATATCCATTAATAAACAAAGTGAGGAGCAATTTAAACAACTTAACTCTAAAATTGATCAACTTCCTACTCACAACAGAATTTTAGAAACTCAAATTGCCTAACAAGCCTCTTCCTCTAACCCTAAACTGGTAGGTAAGTTACCTAGTCAACTGGAATTTGTTCAAAGAGAGACTTGCCAAGCAATTACTCTAAGAAGTGGTAAGATGGTTGAAAATATTGCTAATAAGAATAAAAATGATATAGTAGGTGGTGAAGAAATAAACTTAGAAAGTAATCAAGAAAGTAGGGTTAAAGGTAATAATAAAAATGAAAGTATCATACCACCTAAGGTCAACGATCCTAAAGTAGACCTTAAGACCTTACCCTTTCCTCAAAGATTCATAAGAAGGAACCTAGATAAACAATTTGGCAAATTCCTAAAGTATCTTAAAGATATTACTATTACTATTCCATTCTTAGATGCTATAAGGGATATGCTGGCTTGGGGTAAATTTTTAAAAGACATGGTCTCGCATAAAAGTAAACTAGAAGACTATGGTCTAATATCTTTAGTAGAAGAGTCAAAGGCCATGTTTTCTAAGTCCTCTCCTAAGCAAAAAGATCCAGGATGCTTCACTGTCCTTTGTTTGATTGGAGGTAAGTATTTTGATAAAGCTTTATGTGATATTGGTGCTAGTGTCAATTTAATGCCTTATTTTATCTATTTAAAACTTAATTTGGGTGAACTTAAGCCTACTAACATGTGTCTCTTGATGGCTAACAAGACTATTACCTATCCAATTGGCATTCTTGAGAATGTGCCAACAAAAGTAGGTAAATTTATAGTTCTTGCAGATTTTGTTGTCCTAGACATAGAGGAAGACCTTGAGATCCCTATCTTGTTTAGAAGACCATTCTTGGTAATAGTGGGTGCTATCATTAACATGAAGAAAGGTAAAATCACATTTGAGGTAAACAATGAATTCATGGGGTTTGACGTGTTTAAAATGATAAAATCCTCTCCTATGGAAGGAGTATGTAGAATTGATTCTATTGATTTGATTGATGAATGTATAGATGAAGTTAATATGATTGTATGAGTCAAGATCATGTTCACCCTTACTAAAGGCAAGAAGAAGAAATAAATCAAGTATCAAGCCATAACTCTCTTAGACCTTCTACGTTTGAACCTTTAGAGATAGATGATAATAAAAGTTCTTCTTCTTCTAAAGAAATGAATCTAGAACTCAAGCCTTTACCATCTAATTTGAAATATGCATTCCTTGATTCTGAATCTAAATTCCCTTTTATTGTGAATTCATCTTTATCTTTAGAAAATATCAATCTTTTGTGCAATGTGTTGCTTAAACAAAGAGAGTCCATTGGTTACTCTTTGAATGACCTAAAAGGTATTGGCCCTAATATTTGCATGCATAGGTTGATCTTAGAAGACAATGCTAAGCCTTCCATTGAAGGTCAAAGGAGACTTAATTCAACTCTTAAAGAAGTGGTAAGAAAAGACGTCACAAAATTTCTTGATAATGGTATCATGTACTCAATTAGTGACAGTAAGTTGGTAAGTCCTGTCCAAGTTGTCCTAAAAAAGGGTGGCTTGACTGTTATTAAGAATGAATCAAATGATTTAATCCGTACTAGGACTATCACTGGATGGTGTATGTGTATAGACTATAGAAAGTTGAATAAAGTAACTAAAAAAGATCATTTTCCACTACCATTTCTTGACCAAGTGTTAGAAAAATTAGCAAATTATTCTTATTTTTGTTACTTGGATGGTCTTAGTGGTTTTTATCAAATACCTATCTACCCCGAAGACCAATCAAAAACCACTTTTACATGTCCCTATGGCACTTTTGCATTTAGATGCATGCCATTTGGTTTATGCAATGCACTTGCAACATTTCAAAGATACATGTTTTCTATCTTTAGTGACTTGATAGATGATTGCATTGAAGTTTTTATGGACGATTTTAGTGTTTATGGTACTAACTTTGAAAATTATCTAAAAAATTCTCTAAAGTTCTTGACAGGTGTAAGGAGCATGGACTAGTACTTAATTAGGAAAAGTGTCATTTTATGGCACAAAAAGGAATAGTACTAGGGCATATGGTATCCAAAAGGGGTATTGAAGTGGATAGAGCCAAGGTTGAAGTGATCACAAATTTGCCACAGCCCAAATGTGTTAAAGACATTCGAAGTTTCTTAGGATATGCCGGGTTCTATAGACGGTTTATCAAGGATTTTTCCAAAATTGCCAAGCCATTGTGCAAATTGCTTGTGAAGGAAGCTACCTTTAAGTTCAATGAAGCATGTCATGAAGCTTTTGAGACCCTAAAGAAAGCTCTTACATCCACACCGATTCTACAGCCACCTAATTGGGAGCAACCCTTTGAAATTATGTGCGATGCTAGTCATTTTGCGGTTGGAGCAGTCCTTAGGCAAAGGAAGGAAGGTAAGCCTTATGTAATTTACTATGCAAGTAAGCTACTTGATGATGCCCAAATCAACTATACAACTACGGAGAAGGAACTATTAGCCATAGTTTATGCGTTTGATAAATTTAGAGCATACTTGGTAGGTCAAAAGGTAATTGTATATTCTAACCATGCTACTCTAAAGTACCTCTTAAGTAAAAAGGATGCTAAACCTAGGCTACTAAGGTGGATTCTTATGCTCCAAGAATTTGATTAGGAAGTAAGGGAAAAGAAAGGAAGTGAAAACCTTGTGGCAGACCATCTCTCTAGACTTGATCAAGAAGGTTTGAGGAAGCTTGATGATAGAGTACCAACACATGAGACCTTCCAAGGTGAGCATTTGTTTAATGTTGTATCACAAGAAATTCCATGGTATGCTGACATTGCTAACTTTCTTGTAAGTGGTATTCTACCTTATGGTTTAGATTATAGGCAAAGAAAGAAATTTTTGCATGATACTAAATTTTATTATTGGGAAGAACCTTTGCTTTATAAAAGATGTGCAGATGGGCTAATAAGGAGATGTATTCCTCAAGGTGAGATTCAAGATGTTTTGAAACATTGTCATTCCTTAGATGTGGGTGGACACTTTGGTGCAACAAAAATAGCTTCTAAGGTATTACAGTGTGGTTTTTGGTGGCCTTCTTTATTCAAAGATGCTAGAGAATATGTCCTTACATGTGACAGATGTCAACGAATGGGTAATATATCTAGGAGAAATGAGATGCCTTTAAATGGCATTCTTGAGGTAGAACTTTTTAATGTATGGGCTATGGACTTTATGGGTCCTTTCCTTCATTCTTTAGGCTATAAATACATCTTAGTTATGGCAGACTATGTGTCTAAATGGGTTGAAGCAATACCTACTATTACTAATAATGCTAAGGTAGTCAAGAAAATGCTTAAAAAAGTAATTTTTCCTAGGTTTAGCACTCTAAGTGCTTTGATAAGTGATGGAGGTTCCCATTTCTATAATAATATCATAGAAAGTCTGCTTAAAAAGCATGGAGTTACTCATAAAATAGCTACTCCTTACCATCCACAAACAAGTGGACAAGTTGAGGTAAGCAATAGGAAAATTAAGTAGATTCTAAAGAAGACTGTTTCTTATTCTAGGAAAGATTGGGCATCAAAGCTAGATGATGCCTTATGGGCATATAGAACTGCTTTTAAAACTCCCATTGGCCTCACCCCATATCAATTAGTCTATGGTAAATCTTGTCATTTGCTCGTTGAACTTGAACATAAAGCGTATTGGGCAACTAGGGCTTTGAACTTTGATATGGACAAAGTAGGTAAGAAAAGACTTTTACAACTCAATGAACTAGAAGAACTAAGGTTAAGTGCATATAAGAATGCAAATTTATATAAAGATCGTACTAAGTTATGGCATGATAAGAATATTCTTAATAGGGATTTCCAAAAAGGTGAGCTTGTTTTACTCGATAATTCAAGGTTAAGACTATTTCCTGGAAAACTAAAATCAAGATGGTCTAGACCTTTTAAAATTGTTAAAGTCCATCCATATGGAATTATTGAGATTGCTAATGACGAAGGTGAATCTTTTAAGGTAAATGACCATCGTCTTAAACCTTACTTTGTTGGTGCACCATTAGAACAATCAAGGTCGGTAACCCTCTTTACTTAATAGTATGTTCATCTAATACATAGTATGTTTATTTATTTTAAAGTTTATGTTTCTTTATTTTTGAATTTCATGTTTATTTAATATAATGTTTAAGTTTTGATGTTTAATATTGATTTTATTTCTGATTTTATAACACATACACATGGTATATATAAAAAGGAAGAAAAGAAATAAAATTTTTAAGATTGAATCTGTGCCGAGTCATGCCCATAGATGCCGACTCGTGACAGAATGCATCCATGCTGAGTCGTGCCCTATGGTGCCGACTCGTTACAATTAACAGATTTTGGAATACTCAAATTTTTGAGTTTTTACACCAATTCTTTCTTTCTTTTCATTCCTAATTCAATTGCAATTTATTTCATTCTTATTTTTGGTCAAAAACTAACTTATTCAACACTCTTTTCCTAAAACAAATCAATGAAAAGTTGTATCTTTTCCAAAAAGAATCACACCTCTTCCCAACATATATGACTTTTCACATCACACTCTTACACACCTATATAATCCTAACCCTTACAACACCATTCCCCTACTCTTTCTTTTTAGATTTTGAAAATACAAGTCCTAATATTTCATAATTCTTTCTTCTATTTAAACATCATTTTCTTCATTCATCATTCACATACTACACTATATTCACTCATAGTTGCAGATTTTTTTTTTTGTGTTTTTCTTCTTTATTCTCTAAACACAAGCAAGTATAGGCAAGACCAAAGGATCAACTTCTTCAAGGCCCCAAGAAGAACACCAAGAGGAAGACCTTGCATTGATGTATGAGTCCTCCTTCCCCATTCACTCACATGAAGAAGGAGCCAAGTTCTCTAAAATCAAACGTAGAGAAATTGTATCTTGTAAGTATTTTCCTCCCTCTTTAATTCATGATGTTGGCATGGAGGAAGTATTCAATCAAGTTCTTACTTCTTGTGGTTTAAAAAAGCTTATAAGTATACAAGAGCATTCCTATGGCAATCTTGTCTATGAGTTCTTTAGTACACTTGATATCAATGATACAAATTCTCAAATTCTGGAATTCAGATTGCTTGGCCAACCTTACCAATTAAGTTACAATTTTATGCAAAAAGTTTTTGGCTTTAAAAGAAGTGGTGTTTGTGATATCACTAATGATTTTAGTGTTAATGACTTTTGGACATTCCTAACTGATATAGAAACCCCTTTTGAACCTAAAAAAGGGAAAGTGATGTTCATCAAGGATTTGAAATTTTGGATGTTGCATAAAGTCATTGCATGTGTTATTTTTAGTAAAACTAAAACAAATCGAGTAACTGTTTAAGAGCTCTTTTTAATGTGGTGTGTTCATAAATCAAAGCAAGTGTGTTAGACATATTGGATTTTTAATCAACTCCTTATATGTGTTACACGTAAGGAGCATCCATTAACACATGGTCATATTGTTACAAGCATTGCTAAGGGGTTTCATATTAATTGCTCAAACTTTCCTTATGTTTTTAAATACTCATATTTTACAAAGCAGGCCTTCGTAAGAGGCGAGGCTGTGGATGAAGATTTTAACCATGTTGCAGCATATACATGATCTTATTGGAAGGGGTTATGTCACCCTATTTATAATTCGGATGAAGACTCCGATGATGATGTTCCACCACCTAGAGACCCACCACCACCAAGAGCCCAATCAATGATTTAACTTGTATTGCCACCATCATCCTCTACTCAAGGAGAAGCAAGTGGCTCCACTCTTAGTGATCACCAACTTTTGGAGGAGATCTTGGCAAACCAAAGGAGTATGCAACGTCAACTTACCACCTTAGAGGCTAGGAACCAAAGAATGGAGTGCACACAATATAGTATGGACTATAAATTGTGTAAGTTCTTTAGCTACTCCGAGTATGACATTCCTTCACCACCACCACCTAATGCTCAATGAGGTATGTTTTTCTTCCTTTCTCCATCATCTTTACTTTTCTTCATATTGGGGACAATGTGAATTTCAAGTATGGGGGGTGATCGAATGTTGAAGTTTGAAGTTTGTTTTATTTTGTTTTGATGTTTTATTTTGTTTTTATTTTTCATTTTTTGCATTTTTAATATATTTTGCATGTTTGTTGTTTTGTTTAGTTTAGTATTTTACAATTTGCATCAAGAATTTTTATCTTTTTACTTGAGTTTCTCCATGTTATTTTTGATTAAGCTTTCTCATTCTATTTTCTATATAAATTTGATGATCATTTTTTATAATGCCCAATTGGTAAAATTCTTAAGTCTTTTTTATTTGTTAAGATTTTGTCTTTTTATCTCACTCTTATTGCTTCTAAGGTTTCTAATTATCTAGTCAATTTTCTAGTTTTGCTTAAATTGTCAAAATTGATATAAGTTAAGTCTTTGAATTTGCATGATTTAAGTTGCCTAAAGGAAACTATAGCCATAATACGAGTTATGCATTAGTCAATAATGGATGAGGATACTAAAAGATCTATATTGGTTTTAATAAAAGAAAAAACACTATGCATATCAGGTAAGTTGTGTGCGAATGAGTTTGATCCTTAGTTGCATTCAATTCGAAAGATATGTATGGTATGCCTATTGAATAGGTATATTGAGTAAGTCGTATGCGAATGAGTTTGCTCCTTAGTCAAGTTTGATTTGAAAGATATACCTTATTTAACTATATGAAAAAAAAAAAGAATAAGCAAACTATGTATCTAAAAATGCCATGAGATTTATTGCATTCTCGTGTGTGCTTACTCTTGTCCCAAAGAAGGCTACTCGAATCTATTGAATTCTTGACTTAATGCATGGACATTTTGACTAGAAAAGCATGGTTAGGTCCTTGACTAAATAATTAATAACTTTATTACTAATAGGGATGAGATAATTACACAAAGCTCAAAGTTTATGCTATAGGACTTGTCATCCTTGACCATTGTTGGGCACTAAGAACTATATCATCAATGTATTAGCCAAATACTCCTTAAATAAACTTGAAGATTGCTTAATCATGATTGTTTCATAATTGTCTTAGAGAAACTGAGTAATTTCTTTGTCTTTTCCCTCTTTGTCTTGCTTGAGGGTAAGCAAGGTTTAAGTATGGGGGAATTCGATATGATGCAAATATGTATATCTAAATTAATCAATTAATAGTTAAATTTTGTGTTTGTATGCATATATTTTATCTTTAAAATGGTGCTTTTAATCTTATTTTTAAGTGTTCATTAAGCAATCTAGGTAACTATCAAAGGTTCAAGGGTTCTATGCTCGAAAAGGAAGAAGTTTTGCAAGGATTGGCCAAGACAAGCATGTGCCGACTCGTGCCCATAGGTGCCGAGTCATGACAAAACCACATGGTGTCGACTCATGCCTTATGGTGCCGAGTCATGCCAGAACACATCGTGCCGACTCATCCCAGCTTGTCTTGAGTAGTTATGGTGCCTTTTCATCAAAACACTTCCCAAAAGGCTCCTTTTTGCAATGGACATGACTTGGGACACCTAGAAATCTATAAATAAGAGTGTTTTCTAGAATTTTGGATATGTGATGTTAGTATTATTTATATATTAAGTTAGCAATTAAGAGTGTAATTCAAGTGTTCAAAATTAGAACAAGATTGAAGAGTTACCAAGGCATTTAAGCAAGCATTCAAGGACACTTCTTTAAAGTAAATTTTTGGAGCAAGGATTGAAGAAAACATCATCAAAGTGTCCTTTCCCTTGTCTTTTTATCTTTGTTCCTTGATGTTCATCTTGTCTTCTTGTCTAAACTTTGTCATTTACACTATGAATATACACTAGTTTTGTTTTATTGAATTGCAATAAAGTATTAGTTTTAATCATTTTATTTCTTATACGCTTTGCATGATTTAGTTTTAATTGTGTGTTTAATTAATATTGTATGTGCTTGATCACCATGTATAACATGTTACTCAAATTATTCACAATGAGAGTTAGGATAAATTGATGGAAAAACAATTAAAATTACTTAGAGAATAGGATAAGCACTTGGAGACAAGCAAATCCACTCTAAAGGAAATTATAGTTTTGGCATGAATATTTATGGTTCTGTTCTATCTCTATGATGACATGAGAATGCTCATAGACTTTAGATCAAACACTTCTAATTGACAACGAGAGTTGCTTTTAGGAATTATAGACCATACTCTTAATCATTGTATGCATGTAACACATCTTATTAAAATCAATTCTGACTTGTAATTCGAACTAATCAACATCCTTAATCACAATATTAGTATAGTAGCATATAGTTAGTTTTAAATCTTTTATTTAATATCTTTTCCTATCCATCCTAGTAACTATCCAATTAATACAAAATTCCCAAATTCCCTAGAGTTCGACACCCTACTCATCCTATACTAATCCTTTTGGATTTGGGTCTCCCATAGTAGGCCTAACATAAATCCATCTATCCTTCTTAGTTCTTCTTGGGAAATCCATCATGAATATTTTAAGGCAATTGATGGCCATGTGTTTTCCACTTCTCTCAGAATGAAAAGGCCCATTGGAATTCAATTCTTTCCTGAGTGCACTATTTGGATCAAAGTTCTTGGTTTAGCTCTTCTAAATAAAGATATTCTTGTTGGGTTTGATGTTTACAAGATGGCAAAAGATCTCCAAATTCTTCCTAAGGGAATCAAGTTTAAGAGATCAATGAAACCTTACACTTTGACCCTAAAATTATTCTCAATGAGGTTTCTCATAACTTTGAAAAAAATCAGAGATCTCATTAAGTAATCATGTGCTGACAACCATACTCAATTTTCTCATCCTTTACCCTTAAGGAAAAATAAAAACTTTTGCATTCATCTTCCTTTTAAACTTAATGAAGACATCAACCCTACAAAAGACTCTCATTCAGGAATGACTCCTTCTAACCTTCTCATGGCCAGAGAAGAATGTGCTTAATTGATTAAACAATGTTTAACTGAACCAACTACTTCACCATAGGCTTGTTAAGCATTTTATGTGTCGAAAAGATCTGAGATTAAAGGTGGGAAAGAGAGACTTGTGATTGATTACAAACCACTTAATCATTTTCTCAGAGATGATAAGTTTCCTCTTCCTAAGATCAATTCTCTATTTACCCACCTTAATAAAGCTTATATTTTTTCAAAATTTGATTTAAAGGTGGGCTTTTGGTAATTGGGAACCCATCTTAAAGACAGATACAAAACTGCATTATGTATACCAATGGCCTAATACCAATAAACAACTGTTGAGATTAAAGGACTAGTTTGCAAAATATGATTTTTTAGTCGAACATATAAAAGGAGACCATAACCTCATCCCAGATTTATTATCCAGACCTCAACAAATACCAATCATCACAACCTTTTCAATGTTCCCACTTGTTTTCATGGCATCACCAGCTACTCTCAATTCCTCCTCCAAAAAACAATTTCCTGTAGACACTCATTTTACTACCTTTGACCATATCCGAACATATGCCAAAAACCGTATCTTTCTTTTTCTCTCTAGAGTTTTGGAACACAAAAAAATTCCTATTGAACCATCACCTTTTTTCAAAGATTATTCTTTTCTCATTACTTTTCACCTCAAACCATCGCAAGGACTTCTTTCATCAGAATTATGTTGTATTTAGTGCTTAACTGTCCTGTACTCCATAGCTATGGAAATTCCAGTCATGGAAATGTTTCATTTTCTTAATGAAGCTCAGGAATGTGATTCTCTTATATGGACTCTATTAGAATGGTTTGCTCTATTATTTTGGTGGCGCAAGGACCTGCAAAGAATTATTGAACAAGAATGCTCATGCATATGCTCAACTTCCTATTTTAGTACTTGTACAATTTACATTCTATACCGTCTATATTTTCAAAGTCCTTCCAAAGAATTTTAGACTAGTAATAAAGCCTATGCTTGGAGGAATTTTTTTGAACCCATCCATGAAGACCAGGACAAAAAGAGAATAAAAAATTTTCTCTATTGTTTGAATGGTTATGATTGTAACATCTAGCCAATTGCCACCACATCATTGTATCGTGCAGGACTTGTCACCATACAGATGTTACCTTCATCAATTCTTATTCAGGACCACCAACTAGTAAAAATCAATAAGGAAGCAAGACCTTCTTTTTCGAAATCACCACCGAATGAAACAATCAATACATAGCCCTCTGCACATTTTCAAGATTCCTAGGAGCCATATGAACAATCCATCATATGGTGGAAAACTCTTTATAGAGATATTGGTTCAAATGACTCAGACTATGACAACTTTAATCTCTCTCCTAATCATCATATTTAAAGATTGTCTGCCATTATGTTTGCCACTATTGTACTGTTGTATAATTATGCGTGTTTGTAATAATTAAAGGGTTTCTATCCCTTTCTCTTTTATGTAATCAGTTTCTTTATCTGTTCATAATGGCCTCTAATCTATATAAAGAGGCTTCAGTTTGAGATGTATTCAGACTAAGCTTTCCTTTGTTAAATAAACTTTCATAAATAAAATGTCTTTCTAAACTTTCTTTGTCTTTCCTAAACACTAAATAGTATTAATATTATAATTCCATTTATCTCTAATAGATTAGAGTATGCTCTATGCTTGCCTCAAATAGAGGATCCCGTACATTAGAAATAATCTAGAAAAGATCCATTTAATGGTCTCTTCAATTTCTTAATAATATTACAAAAGGATCTTTGCCATAGATAAGCTTATTTGAGAATAATTTTTGGCTTTGTTGGCATTTGATATGAGTAATATTGTTGAGAGAAACATTGAGATCTTAATACATTTTTGCATTAAAATTCATTTTTATTTAAATAAAAGGTAATTTTCTTATTTAGATATTTATCACATTTTCTTTTTACCTTTATTTTGGTCTAGAAGTACTAATACAATAAATTAATTTAAAATAATCATTTTGAGTCTAAATCAAAATTAATTTTTTTAATTAAACTCATTATGGATTCAATTCTTGAAATAAATAAATGAATTAATAAAAATTTTTATTTTTCATGTTTAATTAAGCAATAATATTGTGCACTAAATAAATAATAAGAGATAAATATTTTAAGGCTAATTTAATATTTTGAAAATTAATGTTTAAGGTACCTAACTGTCACATCCCAACCTTATGAGATACGACGGTTCTAGAACATGGGGAGACGTAAGGTCACCAACGCTCGTAGAACACATTAACATATAACAATCATGCATAGGATCTTACCGAACCTCTTTCATTAACTCATTTAAAAATATTTAGATAAATACCATAATTTGCGGAAGACTTAATGTAAATCGTTACATATAAATTCCATAAGGAAAATAATATAAATCTCTATAAGTATCAATTAACATTCCCGGACCATCTAAAGACAAGACTTCATAAACATAGTATTATTGATAACTCGAACAAGGAATTTCCCAAGCGAAGTAGGATGCTTGAGCCATCACCTTGTCTCCTCACATTTGCTCACATGGAACCACACAAGGAAAAGGGGTGAGATAGATGATCTCAATGAGTAAACAAAAAGGGCTCATACATTATCACATATTCCTTTGAAAGAAAACACATAGCTTATACACATAGTTCATGGTTTATAACTCATGAATCAGGTTGCAATTTAAGCAAGGTTCAATTTAGCAAGTTTGCATAAATCACACTTATAACACTTATAGAGTGGATACACTACTCAATCCACTCTAAATACATCGAGGAGAGGTGGTCTTTGCCAAATTCCAACTCCCATCACTTATAAAGCGTGAAACTGATCAGGCTCCACGGCTAGAACTGCCCCTTCTAGCTGAGGTGGATACACTACTCCTATCCATCGGGTTAAGACCATGTGCACAGGTTCCGATGATTACCCGCATCAGCACGAGGATTTTGCATAAAGGGTAAAGGTACCATAGCTAGAGTTATTGGTGAACACAATTAACAATATCACATATGGCAACAAAAACATATATTTCAATAACAATAGTAGTTTGGCTTTCAACAATAACACAATGAAAGTGTAGTTCCAGAAAGAACACAAGTTAGGGTGTTTATCACAAAAAGATGTTCTCATCGGATAAGCAAAATAGTTTTGGATCAAATGTCCTTTGGCAACCCAAGCTTAACAAAGAAATCATGTTATAAAATGAAAATGGAAAGAACTTGGGTTTCAAAGCTCACAAAGGTTCACATATCAATATATCACATTCTTAAAGCACAACATGATGTTGTTCACATTTGTAACAAGAACATTGCGTTTATTCACACTTGTATCAAAAGCATTGGGTTTACTCACACTTGTGAACATAGTGTTTACTCACCTTGGAGTTCCTTTACTCCTAATACTCGTAGTCCTCTTTGCACTTCTAAGGCTCCTCAAACTCTAACATAATATTTGATTTAATACTTAGTATTTATTTACTCATGATGTTCCTATCCCATAACTACCCATACACATATAGCATACACATTAGAGTTCACTCATAGGTGTACTCATCACTTGCACATATCACGTTGACTTAAGAGTCTTGCATACTTAGACCTTATAGGCTCACATGAAAACATATTGCCATCATATCAATACCTTTTTAAGGTCATTACATTATCATTACCTCAATATCAATTCACTTATCAATCATCTTAATTCACTTTACACTTCCATACATGTCAGCTTAATAATTAATCCTTCAAACATCATGCTTAACTCTTATGATCTCTTTCACTTCATTAACTCATAACCATATATTTATCATCAAGTCATCATGACATCTAGTTCCAAATTCCTCAATCACAATTGCATTCTAACCACAATATAATATTTAAGATACCTTAAGTATACCTTAAGTATACCAAAACACATTTAAGCTTATCTAGGATCTTACCTTCAACTAACATGCAATTTCATCATTTATTATACATACATACATGTCAACAATCACCAAAACACATCACATTAAATTTATAAACATTTGGACACAATGGTCCATGTACGCCGAATGCATCTTTAAGGTGAAAACCAAATTCTTCTTCTTTTCGTGTTTTTCCGTCTATTTCAGAAATATGTAAAAACATGGTTTAAACCAAGATTTTTCATGTAAACATAACAAAAATCATTTTAGAACTCAAATCCATAAGAATTGGCCACTATTGGTGCCATTGATATATAAAAATTCAATCTTTTGCATTATAGTGCACAAAACATGAGTTTTCTTGTTTTCGGTATTTTCCGGTCATTTCATAAATATGCAAATTAAACCATTATTTCCCATTCAATCATTGAAAATATTAGTTTAGAACACATTATCTCACAAATCGGCAGCCATAGGTAAGGTTTATACAAAAAAATTCTAAGTTCAAAGGCTTAGGTGAAAAATCATGAGTTTCTGCGCTTTCCGCGCATTTCGTTTATTTCAGCGATAAACAGACACATGATTCAAGTCATTATTTTTCATCTAAAAAAAACAAATATCACATTAGAACATCAATTCACACAAATCATGGAAGAATAGAATTTTCCAATTTCCAAATTCTAACACGAAAATCTTGAATTCCTTTGTTTTTCGAAACTTTTCGGTCATCACAAAAATATACAGAAATATTATTTCATGCAATATTTTCATCAAAACAAATCAAAAATTAGTTTAGAATGAAAATTAACACAAACTGCCACCCCCCCCCCCTCCCCTTATGATGTCTATGTAATAAAATTGTGATTTTAAGTTATAGAATTCACCTTTCGAGAAATCTTGCGGAAAGAATCGTGTTTTCGGTAGAAAATAAATTTTCTCTCCCAAAAATTCACTCAAACAGAATTGAATCTATAGAAATCAGTAATCAAATAGTTCAAAATAATTTTCCCATAATTTATTTCATAGAAAACAGTTTAGAAATCGAAAGAGATTAAAAACTTATGATTACGGTCACAAAATCGCGAAACGGTAAGGCGTTGTCGATATTTCAGTAGAGAGAATTATTTTGAGAGGTTTTTCTGCCAGAATACAGAAAGAATGAGGGAGTGGCTGCTGGAAAACCCTTGCTGGCCAAAAATTGGAATATATATTAGGGTTCGAGTGGAATTTCCACTATTACCCTTAGTGAAATAAGTTAGGTGCATTTTTGTGTAGTGAGCTTTTGGGTATCGGGCCTTTTTCTTTAAAATTTTGGCTGAAGTGTTTTAGAAATGAAAATAATATTTTTATTTTTAATTCTAGAATATTTCCCTCAAAATATTTATTTAAAAATATTTTAAAAATACTCATAAAATTATTTTATGCTAAAAAAATTGTTTTATGCATGAAAATTCATTTTATTTAAAATAAATTCTTTTATGCAAATGCACTTCATGTAAGTCATTTATTTCACAATAGCAACACATATTATGCATAATAAAATTAATTTAATATGCCACATACTCATCAATCACTTAGATCACAAACATTCACACAAGCACACATTTAACCTTATAGATTCTAATTCAAGCAATTTATCACGAAAATTCCTAGGGTGGATGTGGGTTGTTACATTCTCCCCCCCTTAAAGAAATTCATCCTCGAATTTAAACCCTTACCTAGTTACTCTTGAAAAGCTGAGGATGCTTCTATCGCATTTCCTCCTCCGCTTCCCTAGTGCACTCGTCTATCCCATGATTTCGCCATTGAAGCTTAATCATGGGTATCTCCTTATTTCTTAACTTCTTTACTTGTCAATCCACTATAGCTATTGGTGACTCCTCATAAGATAGTTGTTCATCTAACAAAATGTCTGGGGGTAAAAGAACGTGCTATGGATCCGACACATATTTCCTTAACATGGAGATGTGGAACACTGGGTGTACATGTGCCAAAGTTGGAGGCAGGGCAAGTCTATAAGACACTTCTCCAACCTTATCTAAGATTTTGAAAGGACCTATGAAACGAGGTGATAACTTTCCTTTCTTGCTAAATCTCATAACTCCTTTCATTGGCGAAACCTTTAAGAACACATGATCTCCCACGACGAATTGGACTTCCTTTTGCTTAGGGTCTGTGTAACTCTTTTGTCGACTGAATGCCATCTTCAGTCTATCTTGAATTATTAGTACTTTTTTCTATCTTGAATTATTGGTACTTTTTTCATGGTCTCCTTAAGCAATTCAGGCATTTCTATATGCTTGTCTCTAGGTTCAATCCAACAAATTGGAGAATGACACTTTCTTCCATACAACGCTTCGTATGGCACCATGCCAATAGATGAATGATAGCTGTTGTTGTAGGCGAATTCCATCAGGGGTAAATACTTATCCCAGCTACCACCAAAATCCAAAACACACATCCTTAGCATATCCTCGAGTGTCTGAATCATTCTTTCAGACTGGTCGTCCGTTTGAGGATGAAACGCCGTACTAAAATATAATTGTGTTCCTAACGCTTCTTGCAACTTTTGCCAGAACCTTGAGGTGAATTACGTTCCTTGATAAGAGATGATGGAAATTGGCACTTCATATAGTTTCACGATCTCATCTATATATAACTGTGCATACTGAGTGGCAGAATAAGTGGTCTTAACTCCTAGGAAATGGGCAGACTTAGTCAATCTATCTACTATGAACCATATAGAGTCATATCCTTTAGAGGTCCTAGGTAAACCAACAACGAAATCCATAGTGATGCGCTCCCACTTCCATTCGGGTAGTCGAATCTCTTGGAGCAATCCTGAGGGTCGTTGATGTTCATACTTGACTTGTTGGCAAGTCAGGCAGGATGCTACGAACTTAGATATATCTTTCTTCAATCCAGGTGACCAATAATTAGCTTTCACATCGTGGTACATCTTGGTAGTTCCAGGATGAGCGTAGTAAGGTGTCTGATGTGCTTCCTTCAATATCCTTTCCTGTAGTCCATCCACATCAGGCACACATACTCTATTCTTACACTTTAAAACTCCATTGACTATCTCAAATTCAGGGTTCTTTCCTTCTCTCGTCTCATCCTTCAACTTCATCAAGTATGGGTACCTATCTTACGAATCCCTTATTTCTTCCATTAACTTAGATCTTACTTCGAAATGAGCCAATAGAACTCTTGTTCCTCCAATCTCCAGTCTCAATCCTTGATTAAACAATTCCATTAGCTCCTTCACATTCGGCCTTTTTCTCACATCCACATAGGTTAGGCTTCCCATCGACTTTCGACTCAAGGCATCTGCCACTACATTTGCCTTCCCGGGATGATAGAGAATCTGACAGTCATAATCCTTTAATAGTTCGATCCATCTCCTTTGTCTTAGATTGAGGTCTCTTTGGCTCAAGATATATTGAAGACTCTTATGATCCGTGTAAATCTCACACTTCATCCCATACATGTATTGTCTCTAGATCTTTAGAGCGAACACTACCGTAGCTAATTCTAAATCGTGAGTAGGGTAATTCACTTCATGTCTCTTTAGTTGTCGTGATGCATAGGCGATGACTTTTCCTCTTTGCATCAGAACACATCCAAGTCCTACTCTCGAAGCATCGCAATATACCGTGAATCCTTCTTCTTCTTTGGGTAATGTCAAAACTGGTGCCGATACCAAATACTCTTTGAGTTTCTGAAAACTCTTCTCACAGGACTCTTCCCAATTGAACTTAACTTGTTTTCTTGTCAACTTGGTCAATGGGGCTGCTATTTTAGAAAAGTCCTGCACGAATCTATGATAATATCCCACCATGCCCAAGAAACTTCGTACTTCAGAAACTATTGTGGGCCTTGGCCAATTTGCTATTTCTTTAACTTTCTTAGGATTAACTTGAATTCCTTCCTTACTTACTACATGTCCAAGAAAATTAACTGACTCCATCCAAAACTTGCACTTAGATAACTTAGCATAGAGTTAGTGATCACGTAACGTTTATAGTACGATCCTCAGATGTTCTTCATGTTCCTCTTTATTCTTTGAATAGATCAGGATGTCACCGATGAACGCGATCATGAATTTGTCAAGGAATGGCTTGAAAACTTGATTCATCAAGTCCATGAAAGCAGCAAGAGCATTCGTCAAACCGAATGGCAAAACCGTGAACTCGTAGTGTCCATATCTAGTATGGAAAGCGGTCTTGCAGATATCTTCTCCTTGAATCTTTAGTTGATGATAGCCAGACCTTAAGTCAATCTTGGAGAAGTGACCAGCTCCTTGCAGTTGATCAAAAAGATCATCAATCCTCGGCAACGGGTATCTATTCTTCACAGTGACTTTGTTAAGTTGACGATAGTCAATGCACATTCGAAACGATCCATCTTTCTTTTTCACGAACAATACTGGAGCGCCCAATGGGGAACTACTTGGTCGAATGAAGCCTTTATCGAGCAATTCATGCAATTGCATCTTTAACTCCTTTAGCTCCATTGGTGCCATATGATATGGCGGTATCGATATCGGTTGCGTACCGGGTAGCAATTCGATGTTGAACTTGATCTCACGATCAGGGGGTAATCTGGGTAAATCTTCTGGAAAGACGTCCATGAATTCATCCACTATTGGAATGCTCTTGTCTCGAACGATAGTTTCTTTGTCAGTGTCAACTACGTGAGCTAAATACGCTTAACATCCTTTCCTTAACATCCGCCTCGCTCCTAAGGCTGATATCAAGTTCAAAGGATTCTCATTCCTATCTCCTTGGTACACGAACTCCTTCCTGTCTCTAGTTCAAAAGTCGACAAGTTTCTTCCTATAGTCGATACGAGCTCCATGCTCATACAACCAGTCCATCCTTAATATCAGATCGAATTCTAGTACATCCAATTCTAGTAATACTACCGGAAGTGTTTGTCCATTAATGTCTACATCACATCCCTTATACTCATACTTCACTTCCATCACTTCCCCTAAAGGAGTTGCTATTACTAAAGGTTCACTCATCAATTCCTTATTTATACCCAAATACTTAGCAAAACAAGGCGACACAAATGAATGGGTAGCACCAGAATCAATTAAACATTTTACGCTAGAACTTTGGATGGGGATGATACCTGTGATGGCGGTGTGCAAATTGCGAGCCTCTTGTGGATTTAACGTGAAGACTCGACCCTTGCCCTTATTCTCTATCGTTGGTGCATTCCCAACCATTGGTCTTTTATCCTTGACTCCTTGTCCCTGCTTTTGGAATGGCTTAGGTTGTGGTCGTACCGTGGTCCCATTCCCTTGGCTCCTCGTCTGAGGGTAGTCCTTTATGAAGTGTCCCATTTGCCCACACTTAAGGCAAGCGTTAGTATCTCTTCGGCAGACTCCAGGATGTTTCCTTCCACATTTGCCACATGTGGGAATCTCTTGCCTAGTTTGACCATTTCGTGGTCCAAATGATGGAAACTCCTTCCTTTCCATTTTCATTTTATATAATGATTTCTTTGTTAAGCTTGGGTTGCCAAAGGACATTTGGTCCAAAACTATTTTGCTTATCCAATGATAACATTTTTTTTGATAAACACCCTAACTTGTGTTCTTTCTAGAACTGCACTTTCATTATGTTATTGTTGAAAGCCAAACTACTATTGTTATTGAAATACATGTTATTGTTGCCATATGTGATTTTGTTAATTGTGTTTACCAATAGCTCTAGCTATGGTACCATTACCCTTTATGCAGAATCCTCATGCTGATGCGGGTAATCATCGAAATCTGTGCACATGGTCTTAACCCGATGGATAGGGGTAGTGTATCCACCTCAGCTAGAAGGGGCAATTCTAGCCATGGAGCCTGATAAGCTTCACGCCTTATAAGTGATGGGAGTTGGAATTTGGTAAAGGCCACCTCTCCTCGATGTATTTAGAGTGGATTGAGTAGTGTCTCCACTCTATAAGTGTTATAAGTGTGATTTATGCAAAACTTGCTAAATTGAACCTTGCTTAAATTGCAACCTGATTCATGAGTTATAAACCATGAACTATGTGTATAAGCTATGTGTTTCCTTTCAAAGGAATATGTGATAATGTATGAGCCCTTTTGTTTACTCATTGAGATCATCTATCTCACCCCTTTTCCTTGTGTGGTTCCAGGTGAGCAAATGTGAGGAGGCAAGGTAATGGCTCAAGCATCCTACTTCACTTGGGGAATTCCTTGTCCGAGTTATCAATAATACAATGTTATGAAGTCTTATCTTTAGATGCTCCAGGAATGTTAATTGATACTTATAGAGATTTATATTATTTTCCTTGTGGAATTTATATATAACGATTTACTTTAAGTCTTCCACAAATTATGTCATTTATCTAAATGTTTTAAATGAGTTAATGAAAGAGGTTCAGTAAGATCCTAGGCATGATTGTTATGTGTTAATGGGTTCTACGGGTGTGGGTGACCCTATGTCTCCCCATGTTCTAGGACCGTCGTATCTCATAAGGTTAGGATGTGACAAAGGTGGTATCAGAGCCGTAGTTTTTAAAAGTCTAGTTTAGGCTTGTTTATGTGAGTTGCTTAAGTAAATTCCTGGAGCATAGGAATTTTCCTGTCATGTCACTTGTAGTCTATCGCTAACGTAGTTCCGCAAAATCCTAGTAGACTAGTAATCCTTATTCTTGTTTGCTTGCCTTACGATTCTTGTGGCAGATGACCAAGAAGATTACACCTGCTTGATGACCGCGACCTAGAGCACCCCGTGTGACTTATAAGAGGACTTGGCCAGAGATGCTCGAGAAAGTTGTAACTGTGATTCGCCCCACGAGAGAGAAGACCCCTGATGAAGAAGAGGACCCCGAGGAGCGCTTAGACCCTGATTGGGTATATAGTAAGGTTCAGGAATTAGAGGATAATTGTTCTTACTTGAAAAAGGAAAACCGATGTCTTAAGGTAATGATTCAAGCACTAAGAGAGGATATGGAGCAGCTCATATCAGGGATTGTCGAGCATAGAGGAGACTACTCACCAGTGAGGTCTGCATCTTAAGCTAATCGCCGTCAAGATAGAGATCTCCTTTGCTATCGATGTGGCAGTAGTGGCCATGTCGCTCTTGATTGCTAGGGAGATGGACACGATAATTAGGTTGAGTAGATATGATGATCGACATAATGGCTTAGCACTTTATATGATATGAATGATTTTTCTTTGATTGCCTAGTTACCTAGGATGAGATGATTTCCTTCATTATCATGCTATAGTGTGATATTATGAGATATATGCTATATGACTATGATATGTGATATGTGCAACTATGTGATATGTGATTTGAATATGACATGTGCTTAGTGATGTGACATGATAAATGCATGATAATGTGTGCTAGGATAAAGGGGAGGTTAAATGGGTTAGGATAGGGGATTAGTACTAAATTCCCTTATTATGATAGACAAAATGCCTCCCAAGAAGAAGGTTCGCACAGTCACCTAATCTGTTAGGGCTAACAATGATGTTGTATCGGACATCGCATCGAATGATGCCTCTGTACCGATACGGTCAAGAGAAAGATCCAACTCGAGGGCACCGACCATAGGCTCTAGTGAGCAAGCGACTTCGCAAGAAGTACATGCCATGCGCGAAGCAATGAGTTGCGCAAAGAACTGGATGAGCTATGAGCTCAAAGGCGGGAAGCACCGCCAACTCAAGAAAGGAATGGAGTTGTGCCACTTGCGGTGGTGACACCTGCTCGAAAAGAGAGGAAACGACTACCCGATAAGGGAATGACCATGGCAGAATTTAAGAAGCTGCAACCGCCTACTTTTTATGGTGAGGAAGGAGATGACCCTCACGAATTCTTGGATGAGATGGATAAGCTAGTCCGTCGTTTATCTTGCTTAGATGCCTAAGTGATTGAGTTGGTAGGACTCCAACTCAAGAAAGAAGCTTGTTACTGGTATGAGAGGAATATCAAGGAACGACTTTATGGCACTGACCCACCTACGTGGGCAGAATTTAAGTAAGAAGTAATGGACCAGTTCTTGCCAGAAGGAGAAAGGCAAGATAGGGCATTGCAGTTCGAACAACTGAAGTAAAGACTAGGGATGTCTGTGTCGGATTATGCTAAGGAGTTTAACCGACTTAGTCATTTCGCTGTCAACATCGTCCCTACCGAAGCAAGTTGCATCAATCGTTTCCTTAGAGGATTGATTACGCCTCTATTTAACTCGTTGGCAGCAACTGAGTTTCTGACCTTAGCCAAGCTCCTAGACAAGGCTAAGGTCATGGAAAAGAGATACAAGGTAGAAAGAGCCGAACGAGAGCAGAAGGGAAGGCATAAGAACAAAGGTCATAAAGGACAACATGGAAATGGAGGGGAGCAAAGGAAGGAGTTTCCATCATCTGGACCACGAAATGGTCAAACTAGGCAAGAGATCCCCACATATGGCAAATGTGGAAGGAAACATCCTGGAGCCTGTCGAAGAGATATTGGTGCATGCCTTAAGTATGGGCAAATGGGACATTTCATAAAGGACTGCCCTCAGATGAGGAGCCAAGGGAATGGGACCACGGTACGACCACAACCCAAGCCATTCTAAACTCAAGGACAAGGAGTCGAGGACAAAGGACCAATGGTTGGGAATGCACCAATGACAGAGAATAAGGGCAAGGGTCGAGTCTTCGCGTTAAATCCACAAGAGGCTCGCGATTCGCACACCGCCATCACAGGTATCATCCCCATAAGAATCTTCAATACATCTTGAGCCAAAGAGACCTCAATCTAAGACAAAGGAGATGGATCAAACTATTAAAGGATTATGACTATCAAATTCTCTATCATCCTGGGAAGGCAAATATAGTGGCAGATGCCTTGAGTCAAAAGTCGATGGGAAGCCTAGCCCATGTGGATGTGAGAAAAAGGCCGATTGTGAAGGAGCTAAAGGAATTGTTTAATCAAGGATTGAGACTGGAGATTGGAGGATCAAGAGTTCTATTGGCTCATTTCCAAGTGAGATCTAAGTTAATGGAAGAAATAAGGAATGCACAGGATAGAGATCCATACTTGATGAAGTTGAAGGATGAGATGAGAGGAGGAAAGAACCTTGAATTTGAGATAGTCAATGGAGTTTTAAAGTGTAAGAATAGAGTATGCGTGCCTGATGTGGATGGACTACAGGAAAGGATATTGAAGGAAGCACATCAGACACCTTACTGTGCTCATCCTGGAACTACCAAGATGTACCACGACGTGAAAGCTAATTATTGGTGGCCTGGATTGAAGAAAGAATTAGCTAAGTTTGTAGCATCCTGCCTGACTTGCCAATAAGTCAAGTATGAACATCAATGACCCTCAGGATTGCTACAAGAGATTCGATTACCCGAATGGAATTGGGAGTGCATCACTATGGATTTCATTATTGGTTTACCTAGGACCTCTAAGGGATATGATTCTATATGGGTCATAGTAGATAGATTGACTAAGTCTGCCTATTTCCTAAGAGTTAAGACCATATATTTTGCCGCTCAGTATGCGCAGTTATATATAGATGAGATCGTGAAACTACACGGAGTGCCAATTTCTATCATCTTCGATCGAGGAACGCAATTCACCTCAAGGTTCTGGCAAAAGTTGCAAGAAGCGTTAGGAACACAATTAGATTTTAGTACGGCGTTTCACCCTCAAACGAATGGCCAGTCTAAAAGAACGATTCAGACACTCGAGGACATGCTAAGGATGTGTGTTTTGGATTTAGGTGGTAGCTGGGATAAGTATTTGCCCCTGATGGAATTCGCCTACAACAACAGCTATCATTCGTCCATTGGCATGGCGCCATACGAAGCATTGTATGGGAGGAAGTGTCATTCTTTGATTTGTTGGATTGAACCTAGAGACAAGCATATAGAAATGCCCGAATTGCTTAAGGAGACCATGGAAAAAGTACCAATAATTCAACATCGACTGAAGCCGGCATTCAGTCGATAAAAGAGTTACGCGGACCCTAAGCAAAAGGAAGTCCAATTCGCCGTGGGAGATCACGTGTTCTTAAAGGTTTCGCCAATGAAAGGAGTTATGAGATTTGGCAAGAAAGGAAAGTTAGCACCTCATTTCATAAGTCCTTTTGAAATCTTAGATAAGGTTGGAGAAGTGTCTTATAGACTTGCCCTGCCTCCAACTTTAGCGCATGTACACCCATTGTTCCACATTTCCATGTTAAGGAAATATGTGTCAGATCCATCGTATGTTCTTTTACCTCCAGACATTTCATTAGATGAACAACTATCTTACAAGGAGTCACCAATAGCTATAGTGGATCGACAAGTAAAGAAGTTAAGAAATAAGGAGATACCCATGATTAAGGTTTAATGGCAAAATCATGGGATAGACGAGTGCACTTGCGAAGCGGAGGAGGAAATGCGACAGAAGCATCCTCAGTTTTTCAAGAGTAACTAGGTAAGGTTTAAACTCGAGGATGAATTTCTTTAAGGGGGGGAGAATGTAACAACCCACACCCACCCTAGGAATTTTCGTGATAAATTGCTTGAATTAGAATCTATAAGGTTAGGTGTGTGCTTGTGTGAATGTTTGTGATCTAAGTGATTGATGAGTATGTGGCATATTAAATTAATTTTAATATGCATAATATGTGTTGCTATTGTGAAATAAATGACTTACATGAAGTGGATTTGCATAAAAGAATTTATTTTAAATAAAATGAATTTTCATGCATAAAACAATTTTTAGCATAAAATAATTTTATGGGTATTTTTAAAATATTTTTAAATAAGTATTTTTGAGGGAAATATCCCAGAAATAAAAAGAAAAATATTATTTTTATTTCTAAACACTTCAGCCAAAATTTTTAAAGAAAAAGATCCAATACCCAAAAGCCCACTACACAAAAATGCTCCTAACTTATTTCATTAAGGGTAATAGTGGAAATTCCACTCCAAGCCTAATATATATTCAAATTTTCGGCCAGCAAGGGTTTTCCAGAAGCCACTCCCTCATTCTTTCTGTATTCTGGCAGAAAAACCTCTCAAAATAATTCTCTCTACCGAAATATCGAAAACACCTTACCGTTTCGCGATTTCGTGACCGTAATCGTAAGTTTTTAATCTCTTTCGATTTCTAAAATTTTTTATATGAAATAAATTATAGGAAAATTATTTTGAACTATTTGATTACTGATTTCTACAGATTCAATTCTGTTTGAGTGAATTTTTGGGTGAGAAAATTTATTTTCTACCGAAAACACGATTCTTTCCGCAAGATTTCTCCAAAAATGAATTTTGTAACTTAAAATCACAATTTTATTGCATAGACATCATGGGGGGGGGTTGCAATTTGTGTTTATTTGCATTCTAAACTGATTTTTGATTTGTTTTGATGAAAAATATTGCATGAAATAGTATTTCTATATATTTCTGTGATGACCAAAAAGTTTCGAAAAACAAAGGAATTCAAGATTTTCGTGTTAGGATTTAGAAATTTGAAAATTCTATTCTTTGATGAATACATGGCTGCCAATTTGTGTGAATTAGTGTTCTAATGTGATATTTGTTTTGTTTAGGTGAAAAATAATGACTTGAATCATGTGTCTGTTTATTGCTGAAATAAACGAAATGCGTGGAAAGCACAGAAACTCATGATTTTTCACCTAAGCCTTTGAACTTGGAATTTTTTTGTATAAACCTTACCTATGGCTGCCGATTTGTAAGATAATGTGTTCTAAACTAATATTTTCAATGATTGAATGGGAAATAATGGTTTAATTTTCATATTTCTGAAATGACCGGAAAATACCGAAAACAAGAAAACTCATGTTTTGTGCACTATAATGCAAAAGATTGAATTTTTATATATCAATGGCACCAATAGTGGCTGATTATTATGGATTTAAGTTCTAAAATGATTTTTGTTATGTTTACATGAAAAATCTTGGTTTAAACCATGTTTTTGCATATTTCTGAAATAGACGGAAAACACGAAAAGAAGAAGAATTTGGTTTTCACCTTAAAAATGCATTCGGCCTACATGAACCATTGCGTCCAAATGTTTATAAATTTAATGTGATGTGTTTTGATGATTTTTGACATGTATGTATGTAAAGTAGATGACGAAAATTGCATGTTAATTGAAAGTATGATCCTAGATAAGCTTAAATGTATTTTGGTATACTTATGGTATACTTAAGGTATCTTGATATCATATTGTGGTTAGAATGCAAATGTGACTGAGGAATTTGGAACTAGATGTCATGATGACTTGATGATGAATATATGGTTATGAGTTAATGAAGTAAAGGGGATCATAAGAGTTAAGCATGATGTTTGAAGGATTAATTGTCAAATTGACATGTATAGAAGTGTAAAGTGAACTAAGATAATTGATAAGTGAATTGATATTGAGGTAATGATAATGTCATAACCTTAAAAAGATATTGATATGATTGCAATGTGTTTTCATGTGAGCCTATAAGGGCTAAGTATGCAAGACTTTTAAGTCAATGTGATATGTGCAAGTGATGAGTACACCTATGAGTGAACTCTAATGTGTATGCTATATATGTATGGGTAGTTATGGGATAGGAACATCATGAGTAAATAAATACTAAGTATTAAATCAAATATTATGTTAGAGTTTGAGGAGCCTTAGAAGTGCAAAGAGGACTACGAGTACTAGGAGCAAAGGAATCCCAAGGTGAGTAAACTCTATATTCCTGCTTCTAGTGTGAGTAAACATAATGTTCTTGTTATAAGTGCGAGTAAACATCGTATTCATTCTTCAAGTGTGAGTAAACACTATGTCCATGCTACACGCGTGAGTAAACGCAATGTTCTTGTTACAAATGTGAACAACATCATGTTGTGCTTTAAGAATGTGATATATTGATATGTGAACCTTTGTGAGCTTTAAAACCCAAGTTCTTTCCGTTTTCATTTTATAAAATGATTTCTTTGTTAAGCTTGGGTTGCCAAAGGATATTTGGTCCAAAACTATTTTGCTTATCCGATGAGAACATTTTTTTTTGATAAACACCCTAACTTGTGTTCTTTCTGGAACTACACTTTCATTATGTTATTGTTGAAAGCCAAACTACTATTGTTATTGAAATACATGTTATTGTTGCCATATGTGATATTGTTAATTGTGTTTACCAATAGCTCTAGCTATGGTACCTTTACCCTTTATGCATAATCCTCATGCCGATGTGGGTAATTATCGGAACCTGTGCACATGGTCTTAACCCGATAGATAGGGGTAGTGTATCCACCTCAGCTAGAAGGGGCGGTTCTAGCCATGGAGCCTGATCAGCTTCACGCCTTATAAGTGATGGGAGTTGGAATTTGGCAAAGGCCACCTCTCCTCGATGTGTTTAGAGTGGATTGAGTAGTGTCTCCACTCTATAAGTGTTATAAGTGTGATTTCTGCAAAACTTGCTAAATTAAACCTTGCTTAAATTGCAACCTGATTCATGAGTTATAAACCATGAACTATGTGTATAAGCTATGTGTTTCCTTTCAAAGGAATATGTGATAATGTATGAGCCCTTTTGTTTACTCATTGAGATCATTTATCTCACCCATTTTCCTTGTGTGGTTCCAGGTGAGCAAATGTGAGGAGGCAAGGTGATGGCTCAAGCATCCTACTTTGCTTGGAGAATTCCTTGTCCGAGTTATCAATAATATTATGTTATGAAGTCTTGTCTTTAGATGCTCCGGGAATGTTAATTGATACTTATAGAGATTTATATTATTTTCCTTATGGAATTTATATGTAACGATTTACTTTAAGTCTTCCGCAAATTATGGCATTTTTCTAAATGTTTTAAATGAGTTAATGAAAGAGGTTTGGTAAGATCCTAGGCATGATTGTTATGTGTTAATGGGTTCTACGGGCATGGGTGACCTTATGTCTCCCCATGTTCTAGGACCATCATATCTCATAAGGTTGGGATGTGACATTCTGAGAGGTCAAGCATGGTGTGGCCTTAGAGAATATTAGGCTGGTGAGTTCAAAAGACTTACATAGGTTTGACTTTGGAGAAGATCTATTTTGAGGCTGGATTAGAGAGCTTAATTAAGAGGGTCAAGTCTTTAGAGATTATTAGGTTGGAAGGTTTAGGAAGGTCAGTTTGTTAGGTTTGTCCTTAGAGACATTAATGTAGAAGGCTCAGTCAGGTCTGACACTTTGGCTTAGTCAGGTTATGACCTTTAGGGAGTCCATTTGGTAGGCGCAGTCAAGTTTTAGAAGGCTTGGTTAGGTTATGGCCTTTAGGGAGTTAATTTGGAAGACTCAGTTAGATTTTTCCTTAGGACTAGTATGGGATGATCGACTTTGTTGGAGGTCAAACTGGGAGGCTAAGTTTAGGTTAGAGGAAAGGTCAGGATAGGAAACTAGCTCGGGAAGGCTTAGTTAGATTTTTTATTAGGATGTTAGATTTTGTAAGATGTAGGCTAGCTTAGAGGAAAGGTCAGACTAGGAAACTAGCTTAGGAAGGCTCGGTTAGGTTTTTGCCTTGGAGGAGATCATAGGCTTCATAGTGAAGGCTTTTAGGAGTGGGCTTCTGTTAGGCCTTGCCTGAGCACTGGTCTAATCTACTAAAAGGAATCGAAATGCTCATTTGGGAAAGAACTCATGAGGAAGCCCTCGGGCTTATCTTTGATAGGTTTGAAAATTATTTCTTAGAGTCGCCACCTTAATTTATTTTTATTTGGGAAAATATAAAAAAAAATCTATTTGACTCCAATTATTACCCAAAGGAAAAAATATCACTAGCCTCGAAGCCAAAGAGGATTCGGGGATTAGGTTTTTGATTTAATTTAACAAAATAAGTTTGGCCAAGTAATATAAAAGTAACTTAAAATATATTTCATGAACAATTAAAATGCATGAACAATTTACAATATGCATGATCATTCAATCCATAAAGTTCATACACAATTAGAATTCAAAATAAAAGAAAGTCAATATTACAATGAAATCCAAACTTAGGGGATATCTTCTTAAGCCCTTATAGGTTCTAGGGAAGTCACACATTCTCCAAACTAAACCTAATAATTAAGTAAAGGAAAGTAAAATAAAAGCAAGTGAAGAAGGTGATAAGGTGAGAGTTGGTTAATTTTAGTTAAATTCGATGCTTGAACCAAGCATACCTACGTATCCCTTTGAATGGAATCATAGTCCGCACAGTTCTCCCTTCTTGTGAAGGAGTTAGTTTACCCTAGCCACTTTATCATGTTTTGATTGATTGATTAAAAGAGGGTTGAGTTAATTAATTAATTTAATTGATTACTAAGTTGATTAGCTAACAACCTAGATGAATCAATTTAATTAACTAACTAAAAGAGACAAGGAAATTTAGACAATAGAAAATTAAAAGAAAAGGGAGCTTACCTCATACAGCGGGCAACGATTAGCCTCAGATCGCAAGTGGTGGCTGTCTTAAGATGGCAGGCAGCGGTTGGCTTTGGATGGTGGGCAGTGACTGGACTCGGATGGTGGGCGGCAACTACCTTTGGATGGCAGGCGGCGGCTGGCTTTGGATGGCAGGCAGCGCCTAGCCTTAGACAATGGGCGACGGCTGGCTTCAGATGATGGGCGGTGGCTAGTTTCAGATGGTGGGCGGCGGCTGGTGTGAGGCCTCACTCGAGCACCGACCTAGTCCACTAGAGGGAACTGAGATACTCATTCGGGTTTAAACTTATGATGGAACCCTTGGGTTTGGATTGGTTGATTTTGAAAATGATTTTAGGAGTCACCACCTTAATTTTATTTAGTTGGAAAAATATTAAGGAAAAACCCAAATTGACTCTAATTCATTAATTTTTAATTAATTTTCCCATAGATAAAATCATTAGCCTTAAACCAGGTTGAACTCGAGGACTAAGTTTTTGGTTTTAAATAACTAAAATTTGGCTCTTAAGCTTAATTTGACTTTGAAAAATTGATTTCATGAATGAAAAATATTATAAGATGATAATTGTAAATAAGATGCATGAATATGACATGAGTACAAGGAAAAAATTAAAATAAAATATCCACAAATTAAAAAGGGAAAAAGAGATTGATAGAGTTTTGGATTTAGATTCCAAACGTGCCTACATACCTCATTAAATGGGGATCAAAACCCACATAGTTCATTCCATGATTAAGTGAAGGGGTTTAAGGGTTGATTAGATTGATTGATTTGATTTGGGTTTGAGAGAAAAAGGCTGATACCTTGACTTTTGGTGGGCAGAAGATTTCACCAGACCGAAGTTCTGTTTTATCATGATCCGGTGATTGGATTGATTGGGAGATTAATTAATTAATTAAAATGATTAATCAACTAATTAATATGATGAAAATGGTGGATGGATTAATTAATTAAAAAGATTAATTAATTAATTGAGTGATTAATTTTAATTAAAAAAAGAGTTTTAGTTAATTAAAAAGATTAATTAACTTGGTTAGGATGAGGTAATTAATTAATTAAAAAGATTAATTAATTAATTAATTAGAGAGTGATTGGAGGGAGAAGTAGAAGTGAAGTTGATAGATAACCATCTATATCAACTTTGGAGGTGTGTTGAAATGGAGGAAATGGGGAGGTATTTATAGGAGAAGTGGGTGAGGGTAGTTTAGAAAGTGAATAGATTAAAAGGGTAGGGCTAAAAAAATACTGAAAAATCATATTAGGAGCATTTTGGGAACTATAAAAAGGGTAGCGGGGACCCCGCCACCCGGCCTCTGGGCAGCACAGCCTAGACTATCGGAGGCGCTACCGGCTGCTCCAAAGGCAGCTGACGTGGCGCCTTTTTTTTTTTTTTTTTTTTAGAGATTGGTTGATGTGGAGTTTAGGAATTTGGATGTCCGGTAGCAATGTAATTAAAGGCTAAAACAAATTTCTTTTGGGGGCTCTGCCCTCGAACCTTCACTCATTAATTAGTTAGTAGGACTACTATAATGGCTTCACATAATGCGTTAAACTCAGCAAGTGCTAAGGCTGCGGTTGGATGATGAGGGTGTAAAATTGAGAGTTCACAATTGCCTCCTCATCAGAATTGACTTTGAACAAAAGGTAATTCTGATGATAGTGAATGTTGGAAAGAGGTGCCATGTCAGACTCTAGGCTTGTGTGTCCTTGTTAGGTCCTTTAGAAGGAAGCCCTCTAGGATAAATGAGGTTTTATCAATGGTTATCGGTTCAGCCTTGATATTGGATCGAGAATGGTCTTGGTGAATTTCAATTAAGGCTATCTGTTCGACCCTAATGTTAGAGGATAAAAAAGGTTTGGTGAATTTCAATCAAAGCTAGCCGTTTAGCCTTAATGTTAGAGATGAAGAATGCTTAAGGCAAATCTCAATTAAAGCTATCTATTTAGCCTTAATGTTGGAGGTAAAGAAGGTTTGTTGAGTTTTAATTAAGGCTAACTATTCGGCCTTAATGTCGGAGATAAATAAGGTTTGATAAATTTCAATTAAGACTGTCTGTTCAGCGTTAATATTGGAGATGAAGAAGATTTGAAGCAAATCTCAATCAAGGCTATCTGTCCGGCCTTAATGTTAGAGGTAAAGAAGATTTGGGTAAATCTCAATCAAGGTTATTTGTTTGGCCTTAATGTTAGAGGTAAACAAGATTTGGGTAAAAAAGCTGGAAAATGGAAACATATTAATGTCTAGGTGATCATTTCTAGACATTTATGGGTGAAATTGATAGATTTGGATAGAAGCAATGGAAAAAGAACCACATGGATGTCTAGGTAGCTGTTTCTAGACAATTATGAATAGAAGAGAATTTTAGACAAGATATTTTAGTAAAAGGAGAGACTCAACCTATGATGAATCGGCTAGACAGATTTTGAAAATGTTTTGATAAAGAGAAAAGCCTCAGCCTATGGCCAGTTTGCTCAAGAAATTCTAACAAGATTTTGGTTGTGCTAAAGAAACTTGGGCTTCCGAATATGAAAGGTTGGGCCTTTTCGGAAGGCTCAAAGGAACTTTGCTGGGAGTAAAAGGGGATTTGGAAGTCACACTTCATTGATTAGATCTGAAAAGGTGTTATTTTGCCTCAAAGACACATTGGTTAGCTTTAGAAGGTGTCAGTCAGCATTGAGGAAGTACTAGTCAGCTTTAGGAGATGTCAGTGAGGCTATTGGCTCAGCTTATGCATGATGATGTATGATTGCATAAGTGCTAGTGCACAGATGATGCATGCATGTTTCAGAATTCATAGACCTTTTATTTGACTTCTATGCCATATATGATTTGTGATGATGCTTATAATGGATGATTGCATGAATACATGAGGGTGGAGACATACATTTGTGGACTGAGAAATTTGACAAACTGAGGAATTCAACTTGGGTTAGTATGAGATGGTTTTTATGGTGGTATTACAAGGAGTTCGAGAGGTTGCTTTAGATTTTGAAATCTAGTGACCTATGGTTTCTGTTTTGCTGCTACTAAGGAGGAGCTGTGCCTGTTCCAGTGAGATAGGGAATATGACTTAGCTATGACTCAAAGGCAACTTTGGTGGTGCCAGAGTTCAAAGTCCAGCATTTTTTGAATTTTTTAGGAGTTTTTAACTTACCTCAGGATATTGCAAGCCAGATGATGGTTGGTAATGGTCAAGTGAATTTGACCACTTTGATTGGAACTTCTATGATTCTGGTAACCAGGGAGATATGAGGGTTGTAGAGGCTCAACATAAGAGTCTTGATTTTCTGTTTGAGTGTCAGATATAAGTCTGTTAATTAGGATGATGCCAGAATGGCAAATGGAGTAGAGGTACTGATGAGCCTTGATTGCTTTATTTAGGATTTTGAGAGATGAATTGTCTTGCTAGTTATTCACCAAGTGAGAAAACTTTGTCTTACCCTTTCTATTAGGGTGCTTTGTGGGTGTCTGTTTTAGGTTTTGGGTTATATTGGAAGTGTGGCTTATGGATCATTTTTAAGTGGTGGACCATACTTTTCAATCTACACATGCTTTATCGATACTTGGTCAGAGATCGAATAGGATGGTTGCTTGCAACTTGCCCTCGGAGGACATATTTTTAGCACTGCCAATTATAAAGGATTTGTTCTCTCATAATCGGGGGCCATGGGTGTCGAGTAGTTTGCTTGTTGGGTTTGGTTTTAATAACTTTCCACTAGGAGATAAGGGTCTTGAGGTAGATGACGCAGATTCAGGATATGCCCCTAGTTTTTATTTTTTATTCTTGGAGTTTGTGCATATCACAGCTTCCATTACTGGAACTATCAGGTGGTGGTTGGCTGAGGAGTTATAAGGCTATTTATTTTAGGATTTCACTTGAGACCACAAAGAAGTATGCTAGATAATTGAGAAAGAGTACCAGGCTGCCCTACTGAGAGGAACAGAAGATGGTGCAGTTGAGGAAAGAGAGACTATATGAGGAACCATTAGTGTCAAAAAGACTGCAACATAAACAAAGAGGGCGACTCATTCTTTGAAGCAGACTTAGGGATCTATTAGAAGTGCGACACCATGTGTTGTAGTAGTGACTCAAAGAAGGAGATTGTGATAGACTTTGACTTTAATGAGGACACGAGAGATTTGCATCTTAGGAGATAGAGGAGGACTGGCTAGACCATGAATTTAAACATGACCCTTCTTTTTTTTAAATAATTATAGGTTGACAGGACTATACGAAACAGGATAAGCTATAGACGACATTGAAAGGGCTATCCTTTATGATGTATTTGTATTTTGTAAGATTTGATCATCATTAAATGAGACATATTTTATTTTTGCTATAATTTCTGCCTAAGCTGCCCTTTCAGGTTTTCAACTTAATGAGCTTTTTTTTTTTTTTTTTTTTGGTTAGGCAAAAGAATTAAGTGAATGATATACTAGGTACAAAGAAAATGAGAATGCGATACAAATAAAATATTTTATATGATGATTTGGAATGCACCTGAGATGGGCTGCCTATGTATCCCTTACATCACTTTTCTATCGATTATTTCTTTTAGGGAGAATCAGGTTCAAGTAGTTCTGATTATATATGCATGAAAAATAGAAAATGAAATGCAGATATCATCTTCAGATGATGTATCGTTTCAGTTGATATGGGTTGCTAGGATGGAAGAATTCATTTCAGTCCACATCCATAAAGATGATGCCACTGTCGGATAGGATCTTCTTAAGCATGTCCAGCCCAGTTTAGTTTGAACTTCCTCTTGGATCATGAATAGGGCCTTTGGATTTCTTCTAGAACTGGATTTCTTTCTTTCGACCTTTTGTCTTTCACCTTGTAATTGAAGTGCTTGGCTAGTCTCCATTAATGATAGCCCTGAATTTCATACAGAGCATCCATTCTCTTCTTTATTAATCACATTCAGCCGGTCATGATATCTTTCGATCTATCCTATCTTGTAGCTTATCCTCGACAGGCTTCTTACAGGTCAGGATCTTGTAAACTGTGATGCTTGAAGTATCCCTATCATGTTTTTGTCTTGTACCACACAGTTCATGAGTTTTTCCACTACTACCATGCAAATGCAATGTATGTGATTTTTGAGTCTTTTCCTTTGTGCTATAATTAATTAATCCTTTTGTCTTTTTCATTTTTTTTATTTTTTTTATTTTTCATTTATTTTTTGCTTTTTTTTTAAAGATGTCCCATTTAAAGGTGAATCAGAAAAAAAAAATTAAAGCAAATCAGAAAGTTCAAACTTTTTATTACTGATAAAAGTCCCATCATGAATAGATTAAAGGATAAGCCTAGAAGGCGAAATACAAATTCAAAAGGACAAGACCTGACATACTCAAAAAGAAAAATTTAATAAAAAATAAACTCGAAAGACTTTGACATAGACTCGGAGGACTTGGATGGGGGGCATAGTAGCACTAGCACTCTTCTTAAAATATCAGTTATTGGATGAGGCTTGAGACAGTTGGGTGAGCTTGGTGATGCTAGACTTTGGGTTTGAGAGTAATGATGTCTCCACTGTCAATGAGGTCTTAGGTTTTATGTTTTAGAGCCTGGCATGCATAAGTTTTGTGCCTCGACCTTTGATGAAAGTCACAGTGCTCATTAGCATTATAACCTTTGGGCATTGGAGGAGATCATGGTTCTAAAGGCTTAACCAGATTAGCCTCTAAGGCTTTCTTGTAAATGACACTGAGGGGCATGCTCAGCTCAGAGAAAACTCTCCTTGTTTCTAACTTCATTGGCTAGTGACAGGAGATAACATTTACCTCTCATTCTCTTTTGGCAGTGGAGTTAGTGGTATAATTGTTGTTCTTATAATACCTCGAACTAAAGGATTCATCTTTGATTTGTCTTAATTGGATCAAATCCTCAATCTTGGAGGCAATGGCAATGAGAGCTTTGAAGTTGGGGAGGTAGTGTGTTTGCAAATGCATCTGGTATTCGGGGAGGAGGTTCCTAACAATGATGTCAATTTGCTCTACTTCATATGGACGGTTCACCATTTGAGTTGCTTTTGTCCTCCATCTTGTAAGGAACGCAGTAAAAGATTCTCTTGGCCCTTGTTTGGTGGTTTCCAAATCTTGACGAGTGACATCTACCTCAATGTTATAGTTGTATTGCTTAACAAAAGCATTGCAGATATCATCCCAAGTTTTCTTATGATTCTAGTCGAGGTCTAGTAACCACTTAATAGTGGCTCTGGTCAAGGTTTGTTGGAATAACTGAGCAAGGAGCTCATCCTCCACACCAAAAGGTCTCATGGCACCTACATACATCTTGAGATGAGTTTTAGGGCATGTGATGCCATTAAACTTGTCCATAATTGGCATTTTAAATTTCGGTGGAACACATGCATTTGGGAAGAGAGCTAAAGAATTAACATCTATCATGTCATCATGCTTTTTGATGTTCTTGATTTTTCTCTCCGTAGCCTCAATTTTCTCTATCAATTTCTTAGCTTCGGGAAAGCTAAAGAAATCTCCACTTTGAAAAGGATTTGTAGTGGGAGGAGTGTTGCGTTTAAGTCTATGGCAGGGGAGATTGGAGTTTCAGGCATTTTCCCTTTATCGATGAGATCGATAATAGGAGGAGTAGGAATAGGGGTATGGCTAGTCACGACTTAGGTAGATGCAAGCTTAACACAAGTATGAGGGGAAGTGACAGTGACATTGGTCATTTCCTTGATCTCATTGATGATCGACTGGCGTTAGGAGTTCAGGGCATCAGTAAAGGTGGCAGATTGGGCATTAAGAGCATTGGTGAAAGTTTCAGCTTGGGTCTGAAGAGCGGTGGTGAGTGCAATTTGAAAAGTATCCTCTTGTTTCTTGAGGAGGTTGGCAAAAAAGGTATTTATTGCTTCTTGGTCAAAGGGGCTGGAGGTGTTGGCCATCGATACCTTTAAACAGAAAATAAATAGAAAAAAAGGGTAAGAATACAGAATTATGAAGGGGAAAATGGCATGAATGTAAAGGTGTGTCAGGAAAGGATTCCCTCCACATGGTTGGTTACCAGGTTCACATGTTGACAGGGTGAGTGTGTGAGGTGTTTTAGGGTAACGGATCACCGATTTGAGTCTTTGACATGTTTAAGAGTTTACCTTATCGAGTTTCTCATGTTATGTATGCATAATCATGACGTGATGCATGTTGAAAAGGGTTTCATGGATATGCAAGAGTATCAATTATTATGGTATATAGAACCTAAGGTCAAAGGCTAAGGTAGCTATATGTACAAGGGTGAAAGGTGGTTTGATTTAAGGGTCCCCATCCCACTAGAGCATCGATATACCTAACCACATACGAGGTAAGGAGCCTCGCGTGGAAGAGTACTGATTGCTCGTTACACCATCGAAATGATTGGTGATTCGTTGCGGGGTGGAATGCTTTTGCTATCTCCCAACATACTCAATGAGAGTTGTCGAGCCAATGCTACTCGCCATCCAAAAGTTTTCCTAATGCTAAGGTTTAGGCAATGAGCCTTTATTATGCAAAGTGATGTATGAAAGTCAAATTATACTTAATGAGCCAAATAGAGATTATTTTGGAAAAATTTTTTCTTAACCAAATAGTAATCCTCTTATTTTCCTTTTTATTTTAAAAAAGGTGGCAAATAGTCCTCAGTGGAGTCGCCAGCTGTGAGGCCTCGCCCAAGCAATAGCCTAGTCTGCTAAAGGGAACTGGGATGCTCATTTGGGTTTAGACTCACGATAAAACCCTTGGATTCGAATTATTTGATTTTGAAAATGATTTTAAGAGTCGCCACCTTAATTTTATTTAGTTAGAAAAATATTAAGGAAAAACCCCAATTGACTCCAATTTATTAATTTTTAATTTATTTGCCCATGGATAAAATCACCACCCTCAAAACAGGTTGAGCTTAGGAACTAGGTTTTTGGTTTTAAATAATCAAAATTTGGCTCTTAAGTTTAATTTGACTTTAAAAAATTGATTTCATGAATAACAAATATTATAAGATGATAATTGTAAATAAGATGCATGAATATGACATGAATGCAAGGAAAAAATTAAAATAAAATATCCACAAATTAAAAAGAAAAAAAGAGATTGATAAAGATTTAGATTTAGATTCCAAACGAGCCTACGTACCCCATCGAATGAGGATCAAAACCCATATAACTCGTTCCACGATTAAGTGGAGGGGTTTACAGGTTGATTGAATTGATTGATTGATTTGATTTGGGTTTGAAAAGAAAAGACTGATACCTTGACTTTTGGTGGGTAGAGAGTTTTACTGGACCGAAATTTCATTTTATCAAGACCGGGTGATCAGATTGATTGGAAGATTACTTAATTAATTAAAATGATTAATTAACTAATTAATATGATGAAAATGGTGGATGGATTAATTAATTAAAAAGATTAATTAATTAATTTGGATGAAAGGTGAGTTAAGAAAATGGTTAATTTTGGAGGATTAATTAATTAATTAATTAAAAGGATTAATTAATTAATTAATATGGTGAAAAGGGTGGATGAATTAATTAATTAAAAAGATTAATTAATTAATTTGAATAAAAGGTGGATTGAGAAAAAGGATTAATTTGGTTTTGGAAAAAAGTGATTAATTAATTAATTAAAAAGATTAATTAATTAATTGACTGATTAATTTTAATTAAAAAAAAAGAGTTTTAGTTAATTAAAAAGATTAATTAACTTGGTTGGGGTGAGATAATTAATTAATTAAAAAGATTAGTTAGTTAATTAGAGAGTGATTAGAGAAAGAAGTAGAAGTAAAGTTAATAGATAACCATTTATATCAACTTTGGAGGTGTATTGAAATGGAGGAAATGGGGAGGCATTTATAGAAAAAGTGGGTGAGAGTAGTTTGGAAAGTGAAAAAGTGAAAAGACTAAAAGTGTAAAATTGGAAAAATACTGAAACTGCAAAATGGTTAGTAGGGACTGCGCCATTGGGCCTCTGGGCTGTGCTGCTGGGGTTTTGGGTAGCTTGCAGCACAGGAGGGTGCCAACACATCCCAAACTGTTGGAGGAGTCACTGGGGCAGACATAGCGGGACCACCTGATAGCTTCGGTTAACGCGTTAAATTCAACAAGTGCTAAGGCTACGATTGGATGATGAGAGTGTAAAATTGAGGGTTGATAGCTGACCTAGTACAGTGGGTGGCTACTAGCTTTGGATGGTAGGCAGTGGCTAGCCTCAGATGGCAGTAACGACTGGTCTTGGACAGTAGGCAGTGGCTAATTTAGGATGGTGAGCGGCAACTAGCCTTAGACGACAAACGGCGACTAGCCTTGGATGGTGGGCGACAGCTAGCTTTGGATCGGGAAAATGAGCCTTGGACTATAGACTTGCCTCGAACAGGCAAGCAGAAAGCCTTTATCTAGTTAGGTAGGAGTCAAGGAGAAACCCCTAACTTGCTTTGCGAAGCAAGGAGCAAATGTAAAGCAGTTTGCTTGAAGTAATGCTTTTCAAGCTTTAAAAGTTCGTGTTTTGAAGTATGGAGAGGCCCTCTATATATAGGAAGATGATTAAAGTATAGAGGCATAAATTTCCAATGTGGGAACAAAAATTCACTCAAAGTGCCGCACAAGCATATGTGGCACCATAAAGGCCTCTGTAGCACTACTGCAGAAGGCTCTATGGTACCGCAGAGCTCTCTGTGACAATGCAGCAAAGCTGTGCGGCAACCTTGCTGGTTCACCCACTTTTCTTGTTTTCGCCTGTTCTTGCTCGTTTCTCGTCCATTTTACACAATTCTAGTTGTGTTGTATTCATTACTCAGTCTCGGATGATTTGAAAGGGTTCAAATGTCAAAATGAAATATTTTGGTTTTTCCCATTTTGACAGTTTTTGACTTTTGAAAGTTTGTTCACTGAGCTTAAATGCTTCTAAGGTTCAAATGCATACTACAAGGTGCAAAATTAAGGGTTCATAGCTGCCCCCTCATTAGAATTATCTTTGTTTGAAAGGCAATTCTGATGACAATGAACCTGAGGATGAGAGATGGTAAAAGGAACCAAATTATTGTCTAGGACAGAGTTTAGACATTTGGTGAAAAGCATTGTTGAATTTTAAGGAAGATACCCCTGGTATATTTGGAAGATCCAGTGGCTGGTAGCTCTTGGTACTTCTCCTGTCTGGTAGGAGCTAAAGGCGATGTTCCTGTCTAATAGGAATGATAAAATGGTGATCCTGTCTAGTAGGATTGAAGGTGACCTTGTCTGGTAGGAATTGATAAAGTGGTAATCCTGTCTAGTAGGATTTGATGAAGTAGTGATCTTGTCTGCTAGGAATGATGATGATCCTATATAGTAAGAAAGAAGATGACCCTGTCTAGTAAGAATCAATGAAGTGGTGATCCTGTCTGGTAGGAAAAAAGACAATGATCCTATCTGGCAGGAAAGAAGATGACCCTGTCTGGTAGGAGTTGACAAAGTGGTGATCCTATCTAGTAGAAATGACGATGATGATCCTATCTAGTAGGAAAGAAGATGACCATGTCTAGTAGGAATCAACAAAGTAGTGATCCTATCTAGTAGGAATGATAATGATGATCCTGTCTGGTAGGGATGGTGATGATGATCCTGTCTGATAGGAATCAACAAAGATAATTGATCTTAAGATTGATTGATGAAAAGAGATTGATTTAGATTGACTGGGTTGATGATCTATCTTTCTTTGAGAGTTTGATAATTTACCTTGATTCATATCTTATTTAATGCAAAAAATGCTAGATAATTATGCAATGTTTTGATATCTTGAACCTGTGAAGGGTCTGTTATGATATAAAAGTGTTGATCTTTGGGAAAAGATACCCCCATTTTAGAAAGGTGAACATTTGGAAGGGAGGTACCCCTACTTTAGAATGATGGAGGAAAGTGGTTTGGTCATTTGGTTTTTGGTTGATTGGCAAGCTTAGAGGTGAAGATGCGCATGTCAGATATGAGATTAGTTGGTTAATGGCTATTAGTTTAGCCTAAGAAGAAGTCATTCTGGAAAGTTAAGCAAGGTGTGGTCTTGGAAAAGATTGGGCTATTTAGTTTAGATAGGTCTGACTTTGGAGAAGATTTGGTTGGAGAGTTTGATAAAGAGGGTCAGGTCTTTAGAGATGATTAGATTGGAAGGCTTAAGGAAGGTCAGCTTGTGGGGCTTGTCCCCAGAGAAGTTCATATGGAAGGCTTAGTCAGGTCTGGTACTTTGGCTTGGTTAGGTTATAACCTTTGGGGAGTTTATTTGGAAGACTCAGTCAAGTTTTGCCTTTGGCTCGGTTAGGTCTAGCCTAGAGGAAAGGTCAGGCTGAGAAATGAGTTAGGGAAGGCTTAATCAGATTTGGCTTTGGAAGAGATTATGGTCTTCATAAACAAAGGCTTTTTATGAATGGGCTTTATGGTGAAAGGTTTTAGGCTTGGGCTTTATGGTGAAGGCTTCTTGGTTTGGGCTTCATGGTAAAGGCCTTTGGATTTGGGCTTAATGGTGAAGGCTTTTAGGTTTGGGCTTCATGGTAAAGGCTTTTTGGTTTGGGCTTCATGGTAAAGGCTTTTAGGCTTAGGCTTTATGGTGAAGGCTTCTTGGTTTGGGCTTCATGGCAAAGGCATTTGGGCTTGGGCTTTATAGCTAAGGCTTTTAGGCTTGGGCTTCATGGTAAAGGCTTTTTGGGAGTGGTTTTTATGGTGAAGATTCTTAGGGAGTGGGCTTCATAGTGAAGGCTTTATGGTTTGGGCTTCATGGTAAAGGCTTTATAGTTTAGGCTTCATGGTGAAGGCTTGAAGGCTTTTGGTTAAAAGGCTTTGTTAGCTTGGGCTTTTCTACAAGGGTGCTTTGGACCTTTTTAGAAGATGGTTATCTTTATCTCAGGTATGGTACTACAGCTTTTGGCCATACAAACACCACAGACTTATGGATAAGTATTTGTCCTTTGACATAGTTGCATTAGATTTTCTTGCCCATCATACGATTGGTAGGCTTTGACTCAATTGGCCTTCATGGATGATTTAATTTGCTAAGGAGACTTGGTCTTTTCAAGGATAATGAGATTTTTTCCAAAGAGACATGGAACAACTTGAGTGGTTTAAGCCCTTTATAAGCTTTGCAAGACATGACTTTATTTTGGTTATGCTACAGAAAGCTAGCTTTAAGGATGATGGGTCTTGAAAGACTTGGGATCTTTGGTTCTGCACATAGGCTTAGCCCTTAGAAAATGATGAGACTTTGCCCAAGAAAGGATGGTATGAAGTTTGAACTTGAAAGGGTAGAATGGTACATTTTGAAGTTGGGGAATGGTTCAAAAGTGGGTTGGAAATTCAAAAAAGGATCAGGGAGGTTGTATGATTTTGCTGTTTGTAGCATGATTTATGGAAAAGAACAACCCAAGTTAATCTTGTCATTTTGAGATTGAAGAGAGATTTAGGGTGACACTCTATTGGCTTGAATTTGATGATAAACTGGCTGAAAGGAGGTGCCCTAAAGAGTGGCTGAAGGACTGATGATAAGAGATGACTTGGGGATTATGCTCCTAATGAGGGATAGGAATATGATAGACTAGTAATGCGAGAGATTATGCCTAAGCTCTTTGAGCTAAGCGATGAGACGGATTAACAAAAGATGATGATGACTTAAAAGGACATGCCCTCACTATGAGATAAGGGCATAGAAGATAACATCACTTTAGAGAATGAGCAAGCTAATGAGGAAGGATGACTTTGAAAAAATGAGATGAGATGGATTGACAAACTTTGAATGATATAAAGGAAGATGACTAGGATGAATTTTTTTTTTTTTTTTAGCTCTAACTTTTGCCTAACCTGCCCTTTCAGGTTTTCAGCTTTGTGAGCTTAAATTAATGAAATTTGGGAGAAAACATTCCACTATAATTTGCTACTTCTCTTCACTTTGAGGGGCTTTAACCTTTGAATTTTGGATTTGATGAACTTGTTGCCCCTTATTGAGGTGCATCGTTTGATTTTGTGCTTTAACTATTTGATGAGAGGTCTATTTCTTGACCTTCTTTGGTTAGGAGCTGACAAAGTAATTATTGATGACACCTCAATTGTGGTGGATTTAATTGATGTTCATTTCTCTTTTGCTCTATTTTCTTTTTTTTTTTCAAAGCTCATTCATGTTTAAAACAAGAAAGACAAGTGCACAGATAATTAAAAAGATGTGAATATTTTATTACAATGGAAATTTTTATTACAAGATAATAAAAGGAATCAACATGATTGATGAAAAAATACATGAAAAGGAAAATAAAATGATAGACATAGACTAGAATTTAGTCTCAAACTTTGAGATTTGGACTTAGACTCAAACTCAGACTTGGATTTCAATCTTAGATAGGTCAGATTAAACTCTTCCATGTCATGCCACTTGGGGCTAAAGTAATGTGGGGTTTAATTGGTTTTGGGTTCTTCATACTGTTTGGGTTGGTGGTCAGGAATTCAGGTTGAGATGATGCACTTTGGATGCAATCTTCAACCTTTGATGCAGTTATAACAAAAACTTTCAAAGTGGATAGGTATTAGGTTAACAAGTGGTCTCAGTAGGTCGAAAGTAGGTTTTTGACAAGGATGTCCACTTGTTCTTACTCTATTGGTTTGGTTATAATTTGAGCAGTTTTAGCCCTTCACCTTGTAAGGAACATAGAGAAGGACTCCTCTGGAAGCTGCTTGGTAGTTTCCATGTCACACCTAATGACATCAATTTCATTGTTATAATGATATTGTTTGACAAAAGCACAGCAGATATCATCCCATGTCCTTTTCTTGCTCTTGTATAATGAAATGAACCATTTCTTAGTAACACTGGTTAGTGATTGTTGGAATAGTTGAGCAAGGAGCTCATCGCTAACTCCTAAAGGTTTCAATGCCCCCACATATATCTTCAGATGGGTCTTGGGACAAGTAGTTCCATCAAATCTTTCTAGCTCAAGCATTTTGAATTTATGAGGAAGCTTGACATTAGGGAATAAGGTTAAATTGTCCACATCAATTAGATCATTGTGTGCTTTAGGGATTTGATGGTTCTTTCCATGGCTTTAAGTTTCTCCATGAGCAATTTAGTGTCTAGATAAGAGAAAACTTCCCCACCTTAGTTTAGATATGGGTTGGTTTGGCTCAAATTTGGGCTAGGATTGGTCTAGTTTAAGATAAGGTTTGGGTTAGGATGGTTAAGGCTGGCTTGGTTAATCATAGCCCGCACTTCCTTAATGATGAATTGACTTTGTTCCTCCAATTGGGCTTGTTGAGCAGCTAGGATAACTTGGAAATGCTCTTCTTGCTTCTTAAGGACTCTGGTCACAAGTGTGGTTAGGGAAGCTATGTCAAGCGAGTTGGCCATTGGTACTTTCAAACTGAAGCAACAAGGTAAGCGATAGGCATGGAATAGAAAAGGTTATGAGAGTATAGGCATGCAGATCCTAAGAGAAAAGGCTTCCCTATTGTATCATGAACCAACCATCTTTTAGGCTTAAGGTGAGATGGTGCAAATGCTTTGGGTTTTAGGGTAGGATCAAAAGTATTAGGTTTAAGGTAGTGTGTTGGGCCAAAGTTGTTAGGCTTAAGAGTAACAAACTGGTTTTGAAAGGTGATGGGCCACGAGTTTTGGGCTTAAGGATAGTGGGTTTGATTTTGAACAAAGGATAGGATCAAGATAATGGTTTTGGTATGGAGAACTTAAGGCATCTAGTTTCTTCCCCCTTTTTTTTGGGATAAGCATAAGGGTTGTGGGTTAGGCTTATGGTCAAGTAGTAGGGTTTTTAGGGTTGGATATGGGTTTCAGGGTCATGGGTTTATGGCTTAAGGTCCAAAGGTTAAAGGTGGTTTAAGTTTACATTTGAGGTATAAGGTTTAAGCTTTTGGTGATTAGGGTAAGGCTAGGGTGAGGTGTTTAGGATTAAAGGTTAAGGTGAGGTGTTTAAGATTAAAGGTCAGGGTGAGGTGTTTAGGCTTGTGAAGGCGAAGGTGATTAGAATATAAGTGATTGTGTTTAAGGTTTAGGAGTGAAGGTATTTAGATAGAGATGAGAGGGTATTGGGTTAAGGATAATGGTGTTTAGGCCAAAGGTTTAGGGTGATGATCTAATGGTTTTGGATAAGTGATGGGGTATAGGTGAGAGCATTTATGGGGGAGATGTTTGAATAGAGATAAGAATGTTTGACCCTTCTTCGATTTAAGGTTTAACCTAGACTTAAGATGAATGCATGTTTTGTTATATAATATGGATGCATGATATGCATGAGGAAAACATTTCATGAGAATGCAAAGATGCAAGGTTTTAGTTATGGTACATATAACCTAAGGCCAGGATTTAAGTTCATTACATGAAAGGGTAAAGGTGGCTCGATTTAGGTACCCATTACACTAGAGCAGCGATATACCTAACCACATGTGAGTCAAGGAGCATTGCGTGGGTGTAGCAGTATGTGCATGCTTGTTATACCTTTAAAAGGATCAAAGGATTCGTTGCGAGGTGGATGATTTCACTATCGGCGAATAAACCCAAGGAAAGAGCCTATGCAAGTGATGCATGCAAAGTCATAACCATATCAAAAGGCCAAACTATTTTACAACCAATTAGTAGTCCACTTATTTTTCTTTTATTAAAAGAAAGTTAGTCCCCAGTGGAGTTGCTAGCTATGAGGCCTTGCCCGAGCACCAATTCGATCTGCTAAAGGGAATCGAAATGCTCATTTGGGAAAGAACTCATGAGAAGCCCTCAAGCTTACCTTTGATAGGTTTGAAAATTATTTCTTAGAGTCGCCACCTTAATTTATTTTTATTTGGGAAAATATAAGAAAAAAACCCATTTTACTCCAATTATTACCCAAAGGAAAAAAGATCACTAGCCTCGAAACCAAAGAGGATTCGGGGACTAGGTTTTCTATTTAATTTAACAAAATAAGTTTGGCCAAGTAATATAAAAGTAACTTAAAATATATTTCATGAACAATGAAAATGCATGAACAATTTACAATATGTATGATCATTTAATCCATGAAGTTCATACCATTTAATCCATAAAGTTCATACACAATTAGAATTCAAAATAAAAGAGAGACAATATTATAATGAAATCCAAACTTAAGGCATACCTCCTGAAGCCCTCATGGGTTCTAAGCAAGTCACGCATTCTCTAAACTAAACCTAATAACTAAGTAAAGAAAAGCAAAATAAAAGCAAGTGAAAAAGGTGATAAGGGTGAGAGTTGGTTAATTTTATTTGGATTGAATGCCTAAACTAAGCATACCTACGTATTCTTTTGAATGGGAATCATAACCCATGCATGGGAATCAAAACCCATGCAGTTCTCCCTTCTTGTGAAGGGGTTATTTTAGCCTAGCCACTTTATCATGTTTTAATTGATTGATTAAAAGAGGGTTGAGTTAATTAATTAATTTAATTGATTACTGAATTGATTAGTTAACAACCTAAATGAATCAATTTAATTAACTAACTAAAAGAGGCAAGGAAATTTAGATAATAGAAAATTAAAGGAAAAGAGAGCTTACCTCAGACGAAGGGTGATGACTAGCCTCATATGGCAGGTGACGGCTGGCTTTGGATGGCAGGCGGTGGCTGGCTCGGATGGTGGGTAGCAATTGGCTTCATATGGCAGGAGGCGGCTAGCCTCGGATGGCAAGTGGTGGCTAGCTTTGAATGGCAGGCGGCTACTGCCTTTGGACAGTGGGCAGCGACTGGCCTTGTACGATGGGCAGCAACATGCTTTGGATGGCAGGTGATGGCTAGCCTTAAATGGCAGGCAACAGTTGGCCTTGGATGGCGGGTAGCGACTAACTTAGGATGGAGGGCAGCAGCTAGCCTTAGATGGCAAGCAGCGACTAGCCTTGGATGGTGGGTGGCAGCTAGCCTCGGATTGGAAAAATGAGCCTTGGGCAATAGACTTATGTCGAACAGGCAGGCGAAAAGCCTTTAACTAGTCGGGTAAGAATTAAAGAAAAACCCCCCAACTTGCTTTGTGAAGTAAGGAGCAAATGCAAAGCGGTTTGCTTGAAGTAATGCTTTTCAAGCTCCGAAAGTTTATGTTTTGAAGTATGGAGAGGCCCTTTATATATAGGAAGATGATTGAAGCATAGAGGCATAAATTCCCAATGTGGGAGCAAAAATTCACTTGGAGTGCCACAGAAGGCTCTGAGCTCTGTGTGGCAATGCCGTAGAGATGTGCGGCAACCTTGTTAGTTCATTCGCTTTTCTTATTTTCCCCCATTCTTGCTCATTTCTCGTCCATTTGACATAATTCTAGTTGCGTTGTATTCGTTATTCAGTCTCGGATGATTTGAAAGGATTCAAATGTCAAAAAGAAATGTTTTGATTTTTCCATTTTGAGAGTTTTTGACTTTTAAAGTTTGTTCACTGAGTTTAAGTGCTTCTAAGGTTCAAATGCATACTAAAAGGTACAAAATTAAGGGTTCACAGCTTTATGGCAAAGGCTTTTTGGTTTAGGCTTCTAGACATTGAGGATAGTTTGTTAGCCTGGGTTTTTCTACAAGGGTGCTTTGGATGGTTGGCTTTAGCTCAAATATAGTGCTAAAGGTTTTGGTCGCAGGCTTATGGATGAGGATTTTCACTTTTGATATGGTTGCATCAATTTAAGAGGATTAAGTTAAGAATGATTTGTAGACCTTTAAAAGACTTTGATCTTAAAGGTCATGTGTTTTGCTAAGGAGGCTTGATCATTTCAAATATAATGAGATATTGCCAAAGAGGCATAGGGTGGGCTATGATTGGTTCAAGCCCTCTTTAATCAACTTGAGGATGATAACTCAACTTTGATTTTGTCAAGGAAATCAACTTCGATGATAATGTGTCCTGAGAGACTTGGGATTTTTTGGTTCCACCTATGATGAGATTTTACTAAGGAAAGGGTGGTACGAGGCTTGAGCTTGAAAGGATGGTATGCTTTGCCAATGAGGCTTAGGATGGAACTAGTATGATTTCATGAAGTTTGGGAATGGTTTAAAGGTAGGTTAGAACTTTCTGAAAAGGATCAGGGAAGTTGTATAATTTTGCTATTTATGGCATGATTTTAGAAAAGAGCAAACTAAGCTAATCTTGCTATTTTAGATTGAATAGAATCTTGGAATGGCTCATTATTGGTTTGACTTGATGTAAATAACATACTGGCCGAAGGGAAGATCCCTAAGGAGTAGCTAAAGGACTATAGAGAAGAGACAACTTTGGGGGTTATGCTTCTAATGAGAGATAGGGACATGATGGACAGGCAATATGAGAGATTATGCAATAGCTCTTTAAGCTAAGCAATGAGTAGATTAATAAGAGATAATGACAACCTTAGAAGATATGCCCCTATTATGGGATAAAGGCATAGAAGATAGTATAACTTTGGAGAATGAGCCTCTAATAAGGAAGGATGGCTTTAGAATATATGAAATGAGACATATTGATTGAAGATAATTTGATAACTTTGAACACAAAGGAGGGTGACTATGATGAGCTCTCCCTCCCTCCCGCCCTCTCTCTCTCCCTCCCTCTCTCTCTCTCTCAGTTTTAACTTTTGCCTAAACCACTCTTTCGGGTTTTCAACCTAGCGAGCTTGAATTAATAAAATTTTAAAGAGAACATTCTACCATGATTTGCTACTTTTCTTCATGTTAAGGGACTTTGGGTTTAAGGAACTTATTATCCTTTATTGAGGTACATTGTTTGGTTACATAAAGTACAATAGGTAATTACATTGAATTATTTTTTTATTTTTTATTTTTTGCTTCAATTATTTGATGAGAGCTCCATTTCTTGACCTTTTCTAATTTAGGAGCTGATGAAGTGATTGTCAATTTCTGATAATAGAGGCACCTTGAATTTTTCTAATTGTGGTGGATTTAAATTCCCTTTTTCTTTTTCTTTCTTTTTTCTTTTTTTTTCTCACTTTTTTCTTTCTTTTTTTCTCTCTTTTTTTAAAGCTCATCCATGGTTAAAACAAGAAATACAAGTGCACGAAAAAAAAGTGGATGTTTTATTAAAATGGAAAATTTTATTACAAGATAAAAAAGGTGACCAACATACTCATCAAAAAATACACGAAAAAGAAAATAAGATAATAGACTCAGACATAAATTTAGACTCAGACTTTGAGATATAGACTCAAACTCAAACTCAAATGTGAAATTCAATTTCAGATAGGTCAGATTAGCCAAACTTGAACTCTTCCATATCAAAAGTCTTGTGGGAAGTTTAAGATATTTGACTTGCACAAGACCATATATCCTATTTGCAGTAGAATTAGTGAGATGTTTTATGAAGAAACCCACAACATCTCACATGAAAGTAGCTAAGAGGATTTTGCATTACCTTAAAGGTACACTTGACTGTGGAATTTTCCATTCGTCCTCTAATAGTTTTAAGTTGATAGGTTATTATGATAGTGATTTTGCTGGAGATATTGATGATAGAAAAAGCACTACTAATTTTGTATTCCTAATGGGAAATAATGTAATTTTCTAGTGTTCCAAAAAACAGCCGGTTGTCACACTTTCAACTTGTGAATCTAAGTATATTGCAGCTACATTTTGTGCATGTCATGCTATCTGATTAAGAAGATTATTAAAAGAACTCCATTTGGAGTAAAGGGAAGCTACTAAGATTATAAATGACAATAAGTCTGCTCGAACTCTAGCAAAGAATCTAGTGTTTTATGATCTAAACAAACACTTATGATCGAAAAAAACACATTGATACAAAGTATCATTACTGATGATCGAAACAAATACATTGATACAAAGTATCATCTCATGCGAGAGTGCATTGTTAGGAGAGAAGTTGAATTGGAGTACGTAAAAACCAATGATCAATAATATTTTCACAACGCTTGAAATATGATAGTTTTGAGCAATTAAGATTAAAGCTCCGGGTTCAAGTTTATAAGGGGTGTTAAATATTAAACTTGAAACTGATTTTATATTTATAGTGAAGACTAAAGTAAATTTTATATTATAGTGAAGACTTAATTAACTATGTTAAGGTACTTGATGCTATCCTGTAAATACTCATGTAAGAAAGCTCATTTGTATCAAGTCATTTGAAGAAAGTTTAATAAAGATATTTGAATGAGGTAAATAACGTGATCTCATTCTTTCTTCTTCCTTATTTGATTGAGTGCGAGTTTAGTGAGTACCCACTTGCTTCCAGTACTGTATACATATTGTCATACCTATCAAACTTGCAAGTCTCTCAATTTTACCAAAAGCATAGACGAGATAGACGCTAAAATTACTATATATATAAGCCATCTTACAGATAACTGTAAAGAAAAAATAAATACAGGAGCTCTACAATAGAGAACACTTCACTGATTAACATATTTTAAGATCTAAGAGTCCGAATTTTATTAATTAAGGAATGCTTGTTGGAGCTAAGAGAACATCATTATGCTTGTTGAAGTTTGTGAATTTCCAACTTCTCTACTGACTGAGAAAGCAAATGCTTGGTCTTGATTTTGTGAATTGCATCTGCTGGGTTAAGACTTTTAGGGCAAGTGGCTGTGCAATTCTTGATAGTTCTGCATTTATATAATTTCTTTGTATCCTCTGTTAATGCTTGCAACCTTTCATCTGTAAATTCATCACGGCTGCCATCAACCCAAAAAAATAAATAAATAAATAAATTAAACAACTCTAGTCATTTAGGAATTAGGATCCATAAAATAAAAAATTGAACATATATTAAAATAATATTACTTATCAGAAATCCATCTATAGGCATGGAGCAAAGAGGCAGGTCCAAGGAACTCCTCAGGATTCCACCAATAAGATGGGCATGAAGTACTGCAACAAGCACACAAAATACACTCATACAGCCCATCCAATTTCTTTCTATCCGCCGGAGTTTGCCTGTATTCTCTCCCATCCTCTGGTTTCTTTCTTGTTTTAAGCCATGGCTCAATTGACCTACAATGATTAATAGTACATATATTAATCTCATCTTAGTGTGAATTATTAAAATAAATTACTATGTCGGAACAAATTAAACCAAATCAGGAGCTTAATTAATTATTTAAGAAAAAAATCCAAGAAAATTAGTATACTTGTATTGGTTGTAGAAATTGGTGAGATCAACGACAAGGTCTTTGACCACAAACATGTGTGGCAAAGGAGTGATGATGGCGGGCTTTGTAGTGTCTGCATCAATGGGTTTAAGGCAAGCCACAGTATTAGTCCCATCTATGTTCATAGCACATGATCCACATATCCCTTCCCTGCATGACCTTCTATAGCTCAAGCTTGAATCATCCTCTGCCTTTATCTTCTGCAATGCATCCAATACCTATATACCAAAGCAAGATATAACAACAATCTAATAAGTACTATAACAAATATTGGAATAAATAATATCAGCTTAACGTCATTTCATGTACGCCGTTAAAACTAACAACTATGTTAGTTAACATCAAACATACACCCATACCTATAACAGCAAATTAATTGATGATAGTACTGATAATTCCGATTAGAATTAAATTTAAGTTCTTATTAATTTTTTACTTTTAAAAGTATAATCCACATGCTGTGGAAATAGAAGTGTAACAACTTGAAAAGCAGCTCCAAATAACAAATTTATAAAAAATAAAATAAAAATAAACATAAAAATATATAATTATGTATATGTAAATAGCATTATATTACCATAGGGCCACATGTGGAAAGGTCTATGTAGAAGGATTGGAGAAAGGGTTTGTTGTTGGGATGATCAGGATTCCATCTATAAATCTGGAACTCCTTAACGAGTCTGGTGATGCTAGTTTTAAGTGTATCAAAAGTTTCAATGGATTGTTGTGCATGGTCTTGTCCCACAGGATGATCTTCTAGTACCGGGAATTTTTGCTTCTTTGCATTTTCTCTCCGAAGTATATGGCCTAACACTTTCTTGGGGCCCTGGTTAATCCACCTGGTTATCTTTGACATCTCTCTCTGTGGAGATGGACAAACTCTTGGCATATGAATACTGATGATATGAATTTTCTAATATAACAATTTTGTTGAATTTTACATGATTCAAGAGGTTTTTGCATGGCTAGAGACACGTGGTTGCATTGGTGAAACGTGTTGGGAGTATTAACACCCACATTGTTTCGTGCCTAATTTTACATTTATATATAATTTATATTGTTGGTTTTTGTATTGAGTTATATTGGTAACAAAATTTTAACCATTAGTACTTAGTTTAGCGTATAAAAAAAAATTAATTTCGCTATGGGTAATTAAAAAAAAAAAAATCTTAGTCTTTTATAGAATATTATTATGTATATGCTCATATCAAGGAAAAAGAAGTCACCCATATAATATTATAATAAAAATTTTCACTAATTTAAGTCTCTCATGTAACATTATAAAATTTTTTTTTACTTAATTTGAAAATTATTAAAGAAGTACTATCCTACTATGTAATATTTAAATAATACTAAAATTTAAGAGTTAAATTTTTATTTATATTAGTAGAAGTCAACTGTAAATATTTGTATTTCATATTTATTTTGGTTATCTTTGATTTGTATCCTATTTTGTATCAATTTGTATTCTTAATTTAGGGGCTAATTAATGCTCCTTGTATATAACTTCATTAAGCAATAATGAAAAATCAGAGTTATGTAGCTTTTTTTAACCTTTTGTTATGGTATCATAACAGTTGGAATCTTATGTCATTTTGTTTCTATTCATAGTTTGCAGCTTTCTTTTTTACTTTTTATTATGGTATCAGAATGGTTAGAATCTTAAGTCATTTTTTTTTCTATTTTCTTTCTTTTTCATCGTAGTCAAAAAGTGCTGTGAATTCCTCGCGTACCACTACTTTAAACAACATAGATGACAACCAATTAAACACTACCTATGTTTTATCACCATATGTTCTTCATGCCTCAGATAACCCAGAGACATCATTAGTAACTTGTCTTCTTAAAAAAGAGAATTACCCCACCTATCGTCGTGCCATGATGAATGTACTTCAAGTCAAATGCAAATTTGGCTTTGCAGATGGACTTATTATACATCCATCACCTAGTTCACCAGAAGAATCTACATGGATCAAATGTAATTTAATGGTGCTTACTTGGATTTTCAATTCTCTTCATCCTATTTTTCGTAACAGCTAGCATATTGCGACGGCATAAGAGATTTGGAAAGATTTAAAAGAATGATTTTTCTAAGGCAATGTTCCTTGTATTCATCAATTGAAAACTAAGATCATGAATATTTTGCAACAGGGCATGATTATACCATATATTAGACCAAGTTAAAGGAAATTTGGGATGAACTCAACAAATATTCACAAATTCCACTACATAGTTATGGATATGCAAAGGCACTTGCGACATAAATAGAGAGAAAAGTTGCATCAATTTCAACTGAGCTTGAATGAAAAATATAATATGGTGTGCTCTCAAGTTTTAAATGTAGATCTTTTATCCTTATTATATCATGCTTTTACAATTGTAATACAAGAGGAGCGGCAATCATTAGTGTCAGCATCACAATTAACATCTATTGAAGTAGTAACATTTATGACCAAGAATGCAATAGAATCAATAGGAATCATAAACCCACAGACAATTTTGATTTCTCCAAGCTATTTTGTGAATATTGCAAAAACAACAAGCACACTAAAGATAATTTCTTTGAGTTACATGATTAATCAAAATGGTGGGATTTTTTTGAGTTACATGATTATTTAGAATGGTGGGATAGGGAAGAAACCATCAAAGACAAAAAAAGCCAATAGCACACAGCATATGGAGCCTTCTGAAGGTAACAACACTGTGCCAATTAATGGGTTGACAAATAAGCAGTATGCTTAACTTACATCTATACTTAATCTTGAAAAGACTAATGCTTATATAGCCAAATTTGCAGGTAAGGCAACTTTTATGTCCAATATTGAAATTGAATGAATTTTGAATTTAGGTGCCTCTGATCATATGACATGTCATAAATATGCCATTGCCTCTCACAAAAACTATACTTTATGTAGACATTGTAATTTGTCTAGCCTATTTTAATTATCTTTTAAAAATATATAAAATTTTCAAAAAATATAAAAAATTTATTTTGAATTTGAATTTCTCAAATTTTTTAAGTTTTATCTAAGATTGACTGTCTTTATTAGAGAAGGAAATTCCTCTGGATCCATAGAAGTAAACATCATACAACGCTAAATTGATGGAACAACTAGTGGTGGAGGAATGAGAGGTTTACATCGCTCTAATTCAAGTTGTTAAAGTGCCTTCTTATAAATGGGTAAAGGTTCATGTAATGCTCTGAACTCTTTAAATTGGAGAGTTCTTTTGCTTCTTTTTCCAAAACCCAATCATTAATTCCAATCCATGGATTGTCATCATCATCTTTGTCTCTTGGCTTTCTAATGGGCAAATGAGAAGAGTGGTACCTTTTCATGGTAGGCTTGGAATTCAAACATTCATCATTATTATCTTGGCAAGTATATGATGAATCACACATTCCACAGCTTAGAGCATCCTATGTAAAATGTCCTTTAATTTTAAGACATAAATATGGTATGCTTCAAGAGAAAAACTGTGAATAGGAATGTTCTTTTCTCAAGGTCGAGAAACTGGAGTAATCATCATTGAGATGGAGACTTTAAGAGGTTAAAAAATTATTTTTATTGTTCCATCTTCCCTCTTCTGAAAAGAAGAGGATATAGTCTGAACAGGTGGAGAGTCTTGATGAAACTTCTCATAGTTTGTAAGCCACTCAAGTGGCATGAGCTTGATTAGTTCATCTTTGGAAATTTGTCTAGAAATTTAAACAATGGTGGGAATATCATCATCTCCATGAACCAACAGCAATAAGGCATCTGAAGAAGTGTCATAAGAAGGAAGATCAAGAGCATAATCCTGTACTGTAAAAATAAGTTGATGGTGAAGAGTAGCAACCTTGGAAGTGGAAATCTGTGTAGCACCAGTGATTTGCACTTGGATTTTAAGAGTTGCTGAAAGATTTGGACCTTGCAGAGAGAGATCGAAATTAGGGAAAAAGGTAAGAACTATGCTTCCAGCATCCAAGGTCTTTAGCACAGTTCCAATCACAATCAATCCTCAATCCAAAATTGCTTTCGCGCCTTATGTTGTTCCTCAAGCTGTCACCCCAACTAGCCAATATGAAAAACTAAACCCATTTGAAACTATTTTGAACTAGCACACTGACAATGCTAAAACTCAAAATAAATTTCTTTAAAAAATTGACAAGAAATTAAATCAACTTATTCTACAATAAAATCACCAATCTTCATGTGTTCAAAAAATTCATAAAGAGCTTTCTTTCTAGATTGGGCAACTTGATCGACAGCTATATTGCCTTATTGATCAATACAAATTTGGCTGAGAATTCATGTAAAAGGAAGCTAAAATCAGGGGATTAAAAGCAGAATTGGCAAAAGTAAAAGCTGATATGGCTAAAGCTAAACCAATGCCTGCTTTAGAACCTTTCTTTGAACCCTCAAATCCATTTTTCATTCTTGTTATCCTCCACCTATTGATTCTTATAATCCTTTTAAGATGACTTATGAGGCTTTCCATCAACCTCCTCCTCATCAAACTTAGCCTATAAAGAATCTTTCATCTTTTGAGTCCATTGATGTAGAAACTCATTCTCTAAAACCAAAACAATCATGGAAAGATAAACAGTCCATGTTCTCCCAAAACATGGCTTCATTAGTAAAAGAAGATTGTGATAACTCAGAAGAATCCTCTAATGAAGACTTTTCTTTAGAAACTTTAGACTCACAATTGGCTGATATAACCCAAATTCTTGCAATTGAAGAAACTTCTTTTAACAATCCCTAGAGAAATATTGGAACTACTTTTGAAGAGACTTCCCATTTAGCAGAACAAACTACGACTCCAACTCCTATGGAAAGTCAAGAACAAACTTATCATATGGATAGTCCTGATGATTATCTACCTAGCAAACCTACTTTAGGTCCTTAGTTTACTTTTGATTCATTGCCTCCATATAAGTCGAGAGATGTTATTCATGAAATGGGTGCATCGATTGACCTTCGGATGACTAAGCCTGATGCACATCTTAAAAAATTTTTAAAGGAGTTTGTTTCCAGATTCATTGGAACTTTTAGAGAATGGTACCAAAGCCTAGGCACCTATAAAATGATGGCTTTCCTTAATTTTCCTAGTGCTAGTCAAGTTTTGGGAGAAATTCACAAGCGGTTTATTAGTGATTTTTCTCATTTGGAGAAAAGAATGAAGCAAGAATTCTTTGATATGAAATGTTGTTCTCTGAAGCAAAAAGATCTTGATTTTTATTATCAAAGAATGTCAAAGGGGTATTACTTGAAGAATGGTTATAATTATCCTAGTCTCCGATACACCTATATCTCTTCATTACCTTTTAGATTACAACTTGAAATTAAGAGAATGATTACCCA
>CANTUT010001254.1:2500-70000 GCA_947687605.1 Reutealis trisperma | reverse complement strand
AGAAGAAGAAATAAGATAAGGAAAAGACAAAATGATTAAAGGCTATATGATATGATAGCTCTTTAAGTGAAGAAGAAAATGAGGATGTAGCCAACCTTTGCTTCATGGCCTTGGAGAAATTTACAAATGAGGTATGTTCTACTCTCCCCTCTAGTAATGATAATGATGATGATGATATTTATTGTGTATCTCATTCTTGTGATTATGTGTGAATGATATGGATGAGGATGAACTTTTAGAACACATGGCATCAAAATGTAAAAATTATCTTTCAATAATGAAATTTTACAAAGATAAATGCCTTGAGGAAAATTTTAAAAATCTTAAGAAATTTGTTTTAAGTTTAAAAACCTCAAAGGTTAATCTTAAGAATTATTTGGAAGACATTTCCACTAAAACTCCTTAATTAAATCTTTGTATAAAGAAAATGATGCTTTGAAAAAGGAGGTTGAAAAATTAAGAGCTTCAATTTTAAAATTTCATAAAGGGAATGAAACGTTGGATACACTTATTATATCTCAAAGACCATCCTTAGTGAAACATGATATTGATTTTAATGGTTCATCAATGTCCTCCCCCTATTACTTGTCAAAGCCTCTACTCTTCAAAGATTTCCATCCTATTCATAATGTACGCCTTATAAGTTATGTTACAACTTACAACTTTATATATATAAATTACTTTTTTAAAACAATATAAAGTATTTAACTATGTAGTATAATATTTAAATTAAAAAGAAATTTGACATAAAAGAAGGGAATGTAAATAAGTTGATGATATTAAAGAATTAAGAAAAAAAATCAAAATTTGAAGTCCTACGGTCCACAATAAAGAAATTGGTGAAAATGCGAGGCATGCAAATAGGAAATCCCATATAGATTTGGGAACCCATGGAAATGACATGACATGACATGAGAGAAAGTTGCAGGCAAAGTTCCACAAACCACAGCACATGCTAGTAATTTCAAAATTCTTAATATTGACCCGACTCTGCAAAGTCTTAAAGGGACCTGATATGTGATCTTGAATTCACATCCATCAATTATAGATAATAAATAAATAAATAAAATGGATCCTCATGATAGAGAATTGTTAGGATTGTTAATAGAAGTGATTTAGCTCATTAATCAACCAATAGGATGTAATGACTAGGATTGATAAATTGTATAGGTTGTTATGAGTTTGTTATTAGTTGTTACAAAATAGTTAGTCAATTAGCATAGCTATTATAAGTGGTAAAAAATAGTATTGCAAGAGGGTATTGAATTAATCAACGAGAACTACAATTTCTCTCTCTCTCTCCTCTCTCTCCCTCTCTTTCCTTTATTCTGCTTCTTCTTCTCCTTCTTCTATTCTAATTGTATGAATATGACCAATATTCATAACAATTTGGTATCAAATTCTGTCGATCCTAATGAGACCTTAGCTTCCATTGATTGCAAAACTAGATCTACCACAACCATGGAAACTAGAGTTTAAACCATAGAAACTCAAATTTATTCCCTACAACAACAATTTCAAGAAATTTCTCATGATGTTCATGAGAATCTGAGTCTTATAGCCTCCAGGCTTGAGGATATGCAAGCATCTCATCAACTCGCCTTAAAGGACTAAGATAAGAAACTAGATGCATTGCAAGATCATCAAAAGCAGCTATTAACTGAGAACTCTCAACCTCTCATGGCTGCTGTTAATTAGCAATTTGACAGTCACTTTTCACAATTCAAGGAATCCTTGAAGAATCACTCTAATACTTTGTCTAGAAATAAAGATCTATGATTTTTCCTACTACTTCACCTAAGGGGCTTAATTGGATAACATAAGTTTGCTTCCAACTTCTAAGGCTCATGAATTTGGAGAATCAAATAATAATTCTACTCCTCGATAGCTGTGGCCTAATAATTTCAATCTCAAAATTGATCTTAATCACTTTACTGGTGATAATGCACGTCATTGGCTGTGAAAATGCCATAAATACTTATAGTTCTATTCTATTCCAGAACATCAAAGAGTAGAATGGTCTACTTTATTCTTTAATGAACAAGTAGATGACTGGTTCTAGGGCTAGAGTATAGTGCACCCTATGCTTCTTAGACCTAATTTTCTGAGGCTGTTTGTGAAAGATTTGGGGAGAAGGAATTGAATGACATTATTGAAGAATTTCACTCTCTTAGGCAAGAAGGTATAGTGCAAGACTACCAAGACAAATTTGAACAATTGATATCTCAATTGCTTAAATCATATCTTGAGTTCAAATAGGATTTTTTTCATTTCTTCTTTCATTAATGGCCTCAGCACTAAATTGAGACTAGTAATTAAGCTATCTAAACTACAAAATTTTCATGAAGACTTCAAATTGGCTAAGTTGCATGGTGAGTCCTATACAACTCTATTACAGGAATCTCACTTTTCCCCTAGATCCCTCTTTTCAAACTCCAATTTTTCTAGATACTCCAACTCCACACCTAAATCCTCCTTTAATCCATCCAATACTTCTCCAACACCTATTATACTATCTATGCCTTTTGTGAAGCCTGATACAATAAAGTCCTAACCTATTAGACCTATGCCTAAGTTTAGACAGAACTCCAGATCCTGTTATAAGTGTGGTGACTGATACTTTGCAGGACACCAATGCAAAGTTAAACAACTGTTGACTTTGGAAGCTACTAAGGAACCTTGTAATTCTAGTGATCCTTCTCTAAAAGTTATTCCTTATAAAGACTGTTGGTGGGATGAATCTCTTGAAGAAACTACCCTTAACTCATTGAGTGGGAATTTGCTTTTAAATGTATTAAAGATCAAGGCAGTGGTTAATAATACACCATTATTGATTTTGATTGACTATGGAAGCTCCTATAGTTTCTTGAATGTCAAAATTGCAAAGATGCTTAAAAGTTCCTACACCAAAGTTAATCCTTTAGTAGTTATTTTTGCAACTGGACATAAGCTGCTCAGTACTTGCAGAAGCAAAAATTTCACCTAGCAAATGCATCACAATACCTTTGTTTTTGATCTATAGTGGCTTGATTTAGGCCCATATGACATTGTCCTTGGATATGATTGGCTTAGTTATTGCAGTCTAATCCTTTGTGATTTTGTACACTATAAGCTTACCTTCACTATGAATGGCAAACCAGTAGAGCTTATTGGGATCCAAGAGGAATGGGAACTCAATTTCATTTGTGTTAAGAACTTATAGAGGCTAGTTAAGAAGAAAGTCAATGGTATGATATCTCATTTTTTTTTCAATATTTGTTTATCTAGAATTGCTTGCTAATTCCTTTAATCCTATACTTACTGACTTATAACAGTTATTAGATCTATTTGCTAACATATTCTAAGAACCAACCACCTTGCCACCATCTAGAATTTTTGATCATGCAATTACTTTAGAACATGATGCTAAACCAGTTCATATTAGACCTTATAAGTACCATACCTTGCAAAAAAATTGAGATTGAACAATAGGTTAATCAAATGCTTACCAACAATATAATCCAACAAGCCAAAGCCATTTTGCCTCACCTGTCCTATTAGTAAAGAAAAAGGATGGCACTTGGAGGTTTTGTATTAATTACAGACAGCTTAATCACCTCACCATTAAGGATAAATTTCCAATACCAATCATTGATGACCTTTTAGATGAATTATATGGCTCAATGTTTTTCACCAAATTAGATCTAAGGTCTGGTTATTTTCAAATTAGAATGAAAGAGTCTGACATATATAAGACTATTTTAAAAACACATCATGTCCATTTTGAATTCACAGTTATGCCATTTGGCTTCACCAATGCCCCTGCCACTTTTTAGGCCCTCATGAATTCTGTCTTCAAAGCACAACTAAGGAAGTTTGTTTTAGTATTTTTTTGATGACATATTAGTCTATAACCGTACTTGGGAACAACATCTTGACCACTTGTAGGTGGTTTTCTCTTTATTAAGACAACATCAATTGTTTGTTAAGAGGTCCAAGTGTAGCTTTGCAACTTCAAAGGTGGAGTACTTGGGACATGTAGTGTCTAGGGAAAGGGTGTCTACTGACCCACATAAGATTGCTGCCATGGTCAGTTGGCCATTACCTCAATCCATCAACGCTCTTAGGGGTTTTATGGGGTTAACTAGTTACTATAGAAAATTCATAAAGGGTTATGGTGTTCTTAGTAAACCACTCACTGAGTTGTTGAAAAAAGATCGGTTCCATTAGACCCCTGAAGCTGCAATTGCCTTTGATACTTTATGACAAGCTATGTCTTTTGCACCTGTATTAAGACTTTCTGATTTCACCAAGCCCTTCATCCTTGAGACTGATGCTTGTAGTAATGGCATTAAAGCAGTTCCAATGCAGGACCAGCAACCTTTGACTTATTTGAGCAAAGCCTTGTCTCCAAGACATTTGGGGCTTTCAGTATATGAAAAGGAGCTTCTGGCTGTGATTTTGGCAGTCACTAGATGGAGACACTATTTTGAAATTGGTCCATTTATTATTCAGATTGATCATAAAAGTCTTAGACATTTATTGGATCAGACTTTGCATGATCAAATTCAGAAGAGGAGTGTCACTAAACTTTTGGGTTTGGATTATACTATTCAGTATAAGAAGGGAATTGAAAACAAGGCTGTTGATGCTCTTTTTAGACAACACTTGTACTCTCTATAGGTGTCAACTGTAATTCCTTATTGGATTGAAGAAATTTTGCATAGTTATATTGAAGGTGATGTTTTGCAGCCATTACTTCAACAACTGACTATTGATCCTAATTCCAAAACTAATTATACACTTCATGCTGGTCTATTGAGGTACAAGGGTAAAATTTATATGGGTGCAACTACTGATTTAAGATAGAAATTAATTTCTCACTTTCACAATTCTACTGTTGGTAGACATAGTAGAGTTACAACTACTTACCATAGACTCCATTCTTTGTTTTGTTGGCTTAGTATGCAACAACAGGTACATTCTTGGGTCTAATGTTGTGATATTTGTCTCAGATGCAAATCTAAACATATGGCCTACCCTAGGCTATTGCAACCACTACCTATTCCCACTTAAGCCTAGTCACAGATTGCCATGTATTTTATTATTCAACTCCCTAAATCAGACTATAAAGACACTATTTTGGTAGTTGTTGACAGACTACCAAACATGGCCATTTATTCCTCTCTCACACCCTTTTAATGCTTCCAAAATAGCTAAAATTTTTCTAAATAACATTGTTAAGTTGCATGGGTTGCCTATCTCTATTATTTCTGATAAAGATAAAATTTTCACCAGCTTATTTTAGTAAGAATTGTTTAAAATTTTGGGAGTACAACTGCATCTTAGCACTACCTATCACCCTCAATCTGATGGCCAAATTGAGAGACTTAATCATTGTCTAGAATGTAACCTCAAATGTATGACTCATCACAGGCCTACTTCTTGGTCTAGATGGCTGAGTTTGGCTAAATGTTGGTGTGAACCTTTAATTTTGCACCTTCTAGTATGTGTTTGAACCTTAAAACACTTAGGCTTAGTAAATAAATCTTCAGAAGTCAAAAACTCTCAAAATGAAAAATCAAAATATTTCTTTTTGACATTTGAACCATTTGAAATCATCCAGGATTGAGTAATGAGTATAATGCAACTAGAATCATGTAAAACAGACGAGAAATAAGTAAGAACGGGCAAAAGCAGGGTCCATTGCCGTAAAGGTCTGCGGCACTGCCGCAAAGTCCTCTGTGGAACTATAGAGGGCTATACGGCACTGCTGCAAAGACCTCTTCGGTGTTGCAAAGGCCTCTATGGCAACTCTGGTAAAATTCTAATTTTTTTGCAATCCCACATCGTATTTGAATAATTTCTATGCTTCAAACCTCCTTGTATATATAGAGAGCCTCCCCACACTTCAAAACATGAACTTCTAGAGCTTGAAAAGCATTAGTTCAAGCAAAATGCTTTACATTTGCTCCTTGCTTCGTAAAGCAAGTTGGGGGGTTTCTCCTTGATTCCTACTTGACTAGTTTAAGGCTTTTTGCTACCTGCTTATTTGAGGCAAGTCTTTTGCCCAAGGCTCATGTTCGCTGCCCAAGGCTAGTTGCTGCCCGCCGTCCGAGGCTAGCTGTAGCCTACCATCCAACGATAGCCGCTGCCTGCCACCCGCCACCTAAAGCTGGCCGCCGCCTGCCATCCAAAGCCAACCGCCATCCGAAGCTAGCTACCGCCTGCCATCTAAAGCCAGCCGCCACTCGCCATTCGAGGTAAGCTTTTTTTCCCTTAATTTCCTTACATGTTTTAGTTAGTTAATTAAATTGATTTATCTATGTTGCTAGCTAATTAACTCGATAATCAATTAAATTAATTAATTAACTCAACCCTCTTTTTATCAATTAATCAAAATATGATAAAGTGGCTAGGCTAAACTAACCCCTTTGCAAGATGGGAGAATTGCGTGGGTTCTAATTCCCATTAAAAGGGATACGTAGGCATACTTGGTTCAGGCATCAAATCTAATTAAAACTAACGAACTCTCTCCCTATCACCTTCTTCACTTACTTTTATTTTGCTTTCCTTTACTTAGTTATTGGGTTTAGTTTAGGGAATATGTGACTTCCCTAGAACCCATAAGGGCTAGAGGAGGTATTCCCTATGTTTGGATTTCATTGTAATATTAACTCTCTTTTATTTTGAATTCTAATTGTGTATAAACCTTGTGGATTGAATGATCATGCATATTATAAACTGTTCATGCATTTTAGTTTGTTCATGAAATATATTTTAAGTCATTTTTATATTACTTGGCCAAACTTATTTTGTTAAAATAAACTGAAAACCTAATCCTCGAATCCTCTTTGATTTTGAGGCTAGTGATCATTTTTCTTTTGGGTTATAATTAGAGTCAAATGGGTTTTTTCTTTATATTTTTCCAAATAAAAATAAATTATGGTGGCGACTCTAAGAAATAATTTTCAAATCTATCAAAGATAAGCCCGAGGGCTTCCTCATGAGTTCTTTCCCAAATGAGCATTTTGATTCCTTTTAGCGGATCGGACCAGTGCTCGGGCGAGGCCTCACAGTTGGTGACTCCACTAGGGACTAACTTTCTTTTAATAAAAGGAAAAAATAAGTGGACTACTAATTGGTTTAAAAAGAGTTTGGCCTTTTAATATGATTGCGACTTTGCATGCATCACTTGCATAGGCTCTTTGCCATCTAACGTAGTTTTAGGAAAACAATGGATAATGAGTAGCATCGAGTGGGTAACCCTCCTTGGGTCTATTCGCTGATAGTGAAATCATCCACCCCGTGATGAATTCTTTGATCCTTTCAAAGGTGTAACAAGTATGCACGTACTGTTGGACCTACACGAGGCTCCTTGACTCACATGTGGTTAGGTATATCGCTGTTCTACTGTGACGGCTACCCAAATCTAGCCACCCTTACCTTTTCATATAATGAACTTAAATCCTAGCCTTAGGTTGTATGTACCATAATTAAAACTTTGCATCTTTGCATTTTCATGAAATGTTTTCCACATGCATATCTTGCATCCATATTGTATAACAAAAGATGCATTCATCTTAAGTCTATGTCAAACCTTGAACTGAAGAAGCGTTAAAGATTCTTATCTCCATTCAAACATCTCTCCCTTAAACACCTCACTCTAACCTCCATCTAAACACCTTCGCCCCCATAAACTTAAAACCATCACCCTGACCTTTAGCCTTAAACACCTTACCCTAGCCTTACCCCTTTACCTTAGCCTCTAACCTAAACACCAATACCCTAACCCTAAACTTTACCCTTTTGCCTTAGCCTTTAACCTAAACACCCAGACCCTAACCCTAAAGCTTACCCCTTTACCTTAGCCTTTAACCTAAACACCAATACCTTGACCCTAAAACCTTACCCCATTACCTTAGCTTTTAACCTAAACACCAATACCTTAGCCCTAAAACTAAAACTTCATTTCCCTAGCTTTGACTTCAAACACCTCTAACCTTAAACACTGTTACTTTAACCTTACCCAAAATGTCTTCGCCCTAAATTGTAACATAAAAACATCTCTACCCTCCTCTTACCCATACCTTGCCAACTTAGCCACAAGACACTACAGCCCAACATCTTTGGCCCATTACCTTCAAAACCAATACATTACACTCAGATTGATAGACGCCCATGGCCTATATCCCAAATCATCAAGACACTACCCTAAGCCTAATACCTTTGGCCCAACACACTACCCTAAGCTCAATACCTTTGACCAAACACAATATCCTTAAGCCCAACACCCGTGACCCATCACTTTTTAAAACTAGTCTGTTACCCTTAAGCCTAATAACTTTGGCCTAAGACACTACCTTAAACCCAATACCCTTAGTTTAGTCTACTACCCGAAGCCCAAAACATTTGCCCCATCATGCCTTAAGCTAAAAAAAAAATAAAAATTGGCCCATTACATAACAGGAAGCCTTTTCTCTTAGGATCTGCATGCCTATACCTTCATCACCTCTTTTGTTCCATACTTGTCACTTACCTTATTGCTTTGGTTTGAAGGTAGTAATGGTCTACTAGCTTGATATGGCTTCCTTAACCATACTTGTGACCAAAGTCCTTAAGAAGCAAGAAGAGCATTTCCAAGCTATCCTAACTGCTCAGCTAGCCCAATTCAAGGAACAAAGGCAATTCATCATTGAGGAAGTTTGAGCTATGATTAACCAGGCCACCTTAGCTATCCTAACCCAAACCTTATCTTGAACTCAACCAATCCTAGCCCAAATTCGAGCAAAACCAACCTATATCTAAACCAAAGTGAGGAAGTTTTCTCTTATGTAAACACTAGATTGCTCATGGAGAAACTTGAAGCCATGGAAAGAACCATTAAATCCCTAAAGCACTGCAATGATTTAATTGATGTGGATAGTTTAACCTTATTCCCTAATGCCAAGCTTCCTTTTGAATTCAAAATGCCTGAACTGAAAAGATTTGATGGAACCACTTGCCCCAAGACCTATCTGAAGATATATGTGGGGGCAATGAAACCTTTAGGAGTTAGTGATGAGCTCCTTACTCAACTGTTCCAACAATCAGTAACCAGTGTTACTAGCATATGGTTCCTTTCACTAGACAAGAATAAGAAAAGGACATGGGATGATATCTACTGTGTCTTTGTTGAACAATATCATTATAATAGTGAAATGGATGTCACTAAACATGACTTGGAAACCATCAAGCAGCTTCCAAAGGAATCTTTCTCCATGTTCCTTACAAGGTGGAGGGCTAAAGCTGCTCAAATGGTAAATAGACTAACCGAATAAGAACAAGTCGACATCCTTGTCAAGAATCTACTTCCAACCTTCCGAGCCCACTTGTTAACCCAATACCTACCCACTTTTAAGTTTTTTATTGCAATCGCATCAAAGGTTGAAGATTGCATCCAAAGTACATCATTTCAACTTGAATTCCTCATCACCAACCTAAACAGTGATGAAGAACCCGAACCTAATTCAACCACCTTATCACAGCCCCAAGTGGCATGACTTATAAGAGTTCAAGTTTAGCTAATCTGACCTATCTGAAATTGAATTCCAAAGCTAAGTCTAAATCTTCAAGTCTAAGTTTGAGTCTGAGTCTAAATCCCAAAGTTTGAGTCTAAATTTGAGTTTGAGTCTATCATTTTATTTTCTTTTATTTTTCATCAATCATGTCGATTCCTTTTTGTTATCTTGTAATAAAATTTTCCATTGTAATAAAACATTCACATCTTTTTAATTATTTATACACTTGTCTAAACATGGATGATCTTTAAAAAAAAAGAGAGAAAAAGAGAAAAAAAAAAAGAGAAAAGGAAGAAAGAGAGAAATGAACAAGTCTACCACAATTGAGGTGCCATCAACAATTGCTTTGCCAGCTCTTAACCAAAGAAGGTCTAGAAGTGGACCTCTCATCAAATAATTGAAGCACAAAATCAACAAGGGGGCAACAAGATTCGTCAAATCCAAAATTCAAAGGTTAAAGCCCCTCAAAGTGAAGGAAAACAGCAAATCATGGAGGAATATTTGCTCCTAAACTTCATTAATCCAATCTTGTTGAGTTGAATACCCAAAAAGGGTAGCTTAAAAGAGAGAGAGAGAGAGAGAGAGAGAGAGAGATATAAAGCTCATCCTAGTCATTTTCCTTCATATCAAATCATCTTTCTATCTTGTCTCATATCTTCAAAGTCATCCTTCCTTACTAGAGGCTCATTCTTTAAAAGTGATATTGTCTTCTACGCCCTTATTTCACAGTGGGGGCATGTCTTTCTAGGTCATCATCATCTTTTGTTAATCCGTCTTGTCGCTTAGCTTAAAGAGCTTAGGCATAATCTCTCACATTGCTAGTCTATCATGTTCTTATCTCTCATTAGGAGCATGATCCCAAGTTGTCTCTTTTTGTTAGTCCTTTAGTCACTCCTTAGAACACTTCTTTTCATCCAGTCTATTGTCTACATTCAAAGTGTCACTCTAAATGTCTCTTCAATCTCAAAACAACAAGGTTAGCTTAGCTTGTTCTTTTCTATGAATCATGCTACAGATAGCAAAATCATACAACCTCTCTGATCCTTTTCAAAATTTCCAACTTGCCATCGAACCATTCCCCAACTTCAAAATGTACCATTCCATCTTTTCAAGCTCAAGCCTCATACCACCATTTCCTCTCATCATCTTTTAAGGGCCAAGCCCATGGGCAACCAAAGATCCTAAGTTTTTCAAGACTCATCATCCTTAAAGCTAGCTTTCTCTAGCATGACCAAAATCAAATCATGTCTTGCAAAGCTTATGAAAGGCTTGAACCACTCAAGTTATTCCATGTCTCATTGGCAAAATTTCATCATCCTGAAAAGACCAAGCCTCTTTAGCAAATTACAACTAGTTCAAAGCCTACCAATTGTCCGATAGGCATTGAAAATATAATATGACCATGACAAAAGGGTAAACCCTCATCCATGAGCCTGCGACCAAAACCCTTACCACCATACTTAAGATGAAGCCAACCATCCTCCAAAAAGGCCTAAAGCACCCTTAACCAAAGCCTTTAAGCCCTTAAGCCTTCTCCATGAAGCCCAAACCAAAATGTCCTCACCATGAAATCTAAACCAAAAAGCCTTTACCACAAAACCTAAGCCCAAAAGCCTTCACTATAAAAACCACTCCCCAAAAGCCTTAACTATAAAGCCCAAGCCTAGCTTTCACCATGAAGCCCAAACCAAGAAGCCTAAGCCTAGCTTTCACCATTCACAAAAGACCATAATCTCCTTTAAAGCCAAATCTAACTAAACCTTCGCTAACTAATTTCCTAGCCTAACTTATCCTCTAAGTTAGACCTAACCGAGCCTAAAGCAAAACTTGACCAAGACTTCTAAATAAACTCCTTAAAGGTTGCAACTTGACCAAGCCAAAGTCCCAGACTTGACTAAACCTTCCATATGAACTTTTTCTGAGGATGAGCCTCATAAGTTGACCTTTCCCAAACCTTCCAATCTAATCATCTCCAAAAACCTGACCTTCCTGACCCAACTCTCCAATTCAGCCTCAAACCAAAGTCAGACCTATCTAAATTGAACAACTCGATCTTTTCTAAGACCACACCATACTTCTTCCTGGGCTAAACTAATAGCCATTAACTAGCCAATCTCATACCTAGCATGCCCACTTCACTTCTAAACTAGGCAATCAACTAAAAAACCAAATAACCAACCCACTTTCCTCTATCATTCTAAAGTGGGGGGCATATCCCTTCCAAATATTCACTTTTCTGAAATGGGGGCATCTTTCTCCCAAAGATCAGCATTCTTATATCAGGCTAACCCTTCATAGGATCAAGGTATTAGATCATTGTATAATCATCTAGCATTTTTGTGTTGAACAGGATCATCACTTCTCATTCCTATCAAAAAGGATCACTACTGTTCCTATCAGACAGGACAGTTATCTTTATCATTCCTACCAGACAGGATGGTCATCTCTTTTTGATCTTACCAGGCAAGGTCATCACTTTCATTCCTACTAGAAAAGACCACTACTATTCCTACTAGACAAGACAATTATCTTTACCATTCCTACCAGATAGGATAGTCATCTTTTCTTGATCCTACCAGACAGGATCATCACTTTCATTCCTACCAGAAAGGACCACCACTATTCTTATCAGACAGGACAGTTATATTTACTATTCCTACTAGATAGGATGGTCATCTCTTCTCATATCCTACCAGATAGGATCATCATTATCATTCCTACCAGATAGGAACTGCCGTTTTCTTCTTGTCGCTTTCAAATATACCGAGGGCATCCACTTCATTTCCAAATATACCGGGGGCATCCTCTTCATTTTACACTCATCAGAATTTCCTCGCTGCTCCCAAATATATCTAGCGCATCCTCTTCACTTCCAAATATACTGGGGGCATCTTATTCATTTCACACTTATCAGAATTTCCTCTTCGCTTCCAAATATACCGAGGGCATCCTCGCCGCTTCCAAATATATTAGAGGCATCCACTTCGCTTCCAAATATATTGGAGGCATCCTCTTTACTTCCAAATATACTGGGGGCATCCTCTTCATCCTCTTAACACTTATCAAAACTTCTTACCACTCCTAAATATACCAGCGGCATCCTTTTCATCCTCATCAAAACTTTCTGCCGCTCTTAAATATACCGGGAGCATCCTCTTCATTCTAAAGTTCACACTCATCAGAATCACCTTTTAGACAAAGACAATTCTAATGAGGGGACAGTTGTGAACCCTTAATTTTGCATCTTCCAGTATGTGTTTGAACCTTAAAAGCACTTAGGCTCGGTAAATAAATCTTCAAAAGTCAAAAACTCTCAAAATGAAAAAATCAAAATATTTCTTTTTGACATTTGAACCATTTCAAATCATCCAAGACTGAGTAAGAAGTATAATGCAACTAGAATCGTGTAAAACGGATGAGAAACAAGCAAGAACGGGCGAAAGTGGGCGAAATGGACGAAAGTGGGGTTCGTTATTGCAAAGGTCTATGGCATTGCCGCAAAGCCCTTTGCGGAACCACAAAGGGCTATGCGGCACTATCGCAAAGACCTCTGTGGTGCCGCAAAGGCCTCTGTAGCAACTCTGGCAAAATTTTGATTTTTTTGCAATCCCACATCGTATTTGAACAATTTATATTCTTCAAACCTCCTCCTATATATAGAGGGCCTTCCCACACTTCATCTAGAGTCTGAAAAGCGTTACTTCAAGCAAAATGCTTTGCATTTGCTCCTTGCTTCACAAAGTAAGTTGGGAGCTTTCTCGTTGATTCCTACCTGACTAATTTAAGGCATTCCGCCACCCGCCTGTTTGAGGCAAGTCTCTTGCCCAAGGCTCATGTCCGCCGCCCAAGGCTAGCCGCTGCCTGCTGTCTGAGGCCAACTGCTACCTGCCATCTAATGCTAGCTGCCGCCTACCATCCGCCATCTGAAGCTGGCCGCCGCCTGCCATCCAAGGCCAGCTACTATCCAAAGCTAGCCACCGCTTGCAGTCTAAAGCTAGTCGCCACTAACCATCCGAGGTAAGCTTCTTTTCCCTTAATTTTCTTACATCTTTTAGTTAGTTAATTAAATTGATTTATCTAGGTTGCTAGCTAATTAACTCAGTAATTAATTAAATTAATTAATTAACTCAACCCTCTTTTAATCAATCAGTCAAAATATGATAAAGTGGCTAGGCTAAACTAACCCCTTCGTAAGATGGGAGAACTATGTGGGTTCTAATTCCCATTCAAAGGAATACGTAGGCATGCTTGGTTTAGGCATCAAATCTAATTAAAACTAAAATCTCTCCCCCCAATCATCTTCTTCACTTACTTTTATTTTGCTCTCTTTTACTTAGTTATTAGGTTTAGTTTGGGGAATATGTGACTTCCCTAGAACCCATAAGGGCTAGAGGAGGTATCCCCTAAGTTTGAATTTCATTGTAATATTAACTCTCTTTTATTTTGAATTCTAATTATGTATAAACCTTATAGATTGAATGATCATACATATTATAAACTGTTCATGCATTTTAGTTTGTTCATGAAATATATTTTAAGTCACTTTTATATTACTTAGCCAAACTTATTTTGTTAAAATAAACCAAAAACCTAGTCCTCGAATCCTCTTTGGTTTTGAGACTAGTGTTCCTTTTTCTTTTGAGTTATAATTGGAGTCAAATGGGTTTTTTCTTTATATTTTCCCAAATAAAAATAAATTATGGTGGCGACTCTAAGAAATAATTTTCAAATCTATGCCCAAGGGCTTCCTCGTGAGTTCTTTCCCAAATAAGCATTTTAATTCCCTTTAGCAGATTGGACCAGTACTCAGGCAAAGTCTCATAGGTGGTACAACAATACTTATCATGGTAGCATCAAGATGACACCATTTCAAGCACTTTATGGTTACAGACCACCTTCCTTGCCTTGTCTTGATTTGTCATCCATTTCAGTGGCCTCAATGGAAGACTTATTGATTGAAAGACTTCATCTTAGTATTGAGCTCCAAATGCCACTTTCTAAGGCAAGGTACTGCATGAAGCAGCAAGTTGATCTTCATAGGTCTGACAGAACTTTTGACATAGGTGACTTGGTGTATCTTAAATTGCAACTAGATAGGCAAGTTTCAGTGGCTCAAAGGAGGTGCTTGAAACTCTCTGCCAAGTATTATAGGCCTTTTCCTATTATTGCTAAAATTGGATTAGTGGCTTATAAGTTGAAATTACTTGATAATTGCTCTATTCATCTTGTGTTTCATGTGTCTTTATTGAAGAAATGCCTTAGTGACACTCAGCAGGTTCAGCCTTTACTACCTCCAAATCTTGCTGTCACTCCAATTGATGCTATGCCATCTCAGGTTCTTAAATCTAGAACAATTAGGAAGGGTAGCAAGTTAGTTTTGCAATATTTAGTTCAATGGCAACACTTGCCACTTGAAGATGCCAAGGACAAGACTTTTCTATAGTATCAATTCCCTACTTTTATCCTTGAGGATAAGGATGATCTTCAAGAAGAGGGTATTGTTAGGATTGTTAATAGAAGTGATTTAGCTTATTAATCATTCAATAGGATGTAATGACTAGGATTGATGAATTGTATAGGTTGTTATGAGTTTGTTATTAGTTATTACAAAATAGTTAGTCAATTAGCATAGCTATTATAAGTAGTAAAAAATAGTATTGCAAGAGGGTATCGGATTAATCAACAAGAACTACAATTTCTCTCTCTCTCTCTCTCTCTCTCTCTCTCTCTCCTTCCTCTATTCTGCTTCTTCTTCTCCTTCTTCTGTTTTGATTGTATGAATATGACCAATATTCATAACAAGAATATCTTAGATATATTTGTGATGATAATTAGCCTAGCATTCTAAACTTGATGAAATTACAAATAAATTTAATAAAATTAAAAAATTACATAATTTTCATAAATTATAAGACTTTTTCTTCTTTAACTTATTGTCTTGTTTACAAAAATCTTAGACTTAGCTTTTAAGTCAACTTCAAAAAAATTCTTATAAATAATGTTTCTATATATTTACAGATGATAAATTTTAAGCCAATCCATAAACTTAACTCTCCTTCACTCATATTTACATTAAATCTAAAATGATATAAACCTAAATGATCTTTACTTGAATTTATTTGATCCAAATCTATGGGTTAATTCGCCTGAACTATTGACATGACTTCAAATATGACCTACTTGACTCCAAATTAATTAATAAAAGTGTTAAAATTGACAAATTTTTAAATGTTATTTTAAAACTAATTTATAATTTTATAAAAATCTTTTGCTTAAAAAAGTTATACAAAAATCTAATTTATTAAAATCTCTATTATTTCAAATGATAAATAAAAATCTTTATTTTTTCATTAATTTATATGTAATTATTTCATTCAATTGAGTCATATTATATATATAATACCAATAATCTAGTTAAAATTATCTATTTATTTTAAATTTATCTATCTATTTATTTATATACACTATATATAGAAGTCTCTTTAAAAGGTAAAATTTTTGAATTGATGAAGTTAAAGGATATGATTTTTAATATAAAAGGGAAAATATCATCCTTATTCTTAACTAAGTTAACTGGATTAAAATATAATTCTAATCTTGTAAAAATTCTTAAATTTATCAACGTTATTTTACAGTATAAATATTCCTGGAAATATCATTATAAATACATGTATTTTGAGCATTTTTAATGTTTAACTTCAATTATGATAAAATTTTTTATGTTGTATAACTTTATTTTCTATTTCCAATTCATATTATTATTATTATTATTATAGTTTTAAAAAACTTTTATTCAATTATATGTCATCAAACTAAAATATAAAATTTATTTTTCATTAACTTAATTTTATATTTTTCATGAAGTTTATTGAATTTTTATTTGATTAATTAGAAATTTTTATTTCATAAAGTATTTAAAATTTAATAAAATATAATCACACATTCAAAAATCATACTTTTATCATTTACATTTGCTATGCCTATCATTTACATTTTTTTTATATTGTGCACAATGTGGTTGTCTAAATCTGTCATGATCCGTACTTGAAGACACATGACCGGCACTAAGATACAGGTGATGTCAGTGCCTATAGTAAGCTAGACAACCAACTAAACGACAAAATTATCACATAATAGGACTATGGGTCTACATGTTAAGCAGAACCAACCAACATCAATTTAAATCATTTGCCGCACTGGGGCTGCCATTACTATCATCTCAAAAAAAAAAAATCAAATAACATATAATTGGTTTCTGCTTATCAAAACAACTTATCAACTTAACAAATAATACAACTGAAAATTAAAAAAATACAACTAACATAGATTACATTTGTGAAGTTCTAGAATTATAATACAAATATCGTTTACATAACTCAATACTTAAATACATAACACTGCCAAAAGATAAAGGCAACATAACTCAATTTAAAACTTCTTCATGAGCTTATGCCACAACTTGAAAAATAATTTGAACAGGAATGAGTGTTTGACTCAATTAATGATGCTAGCTAATATACCAACCTTGTGTCCTATAGATAGGTTATTAATGTTCATGCTGTGCACCACATCACAGAGATAGACAAATCATATAAGCAAATGAGAATGAGGTACAGTTCATAGTACTACATTAATCCTCAATATGGGGAGCTGATCTCCCTATTCTTGCTCTATTAGTCCAATACATTCTCTTATTCCATTATAAGGGTCGCAGTTGTCCAAACAGTATTGACCTTACTAGCCGCAGCAAGGCAATGAGCATGCCACTAGCCGCTAGCCACCAGGCCCAACTCATCTTATCCAAACATCACAATCCAATTCACATTCCTAAGTGGCACTATATCATCCTAATCTTATTCGACAACCACAAACATTATGCAACAACATTTATTAATGCATCAATTACAATCAAATGTTAACATGCATCTATGCGTTAATAATGCATAATTATACATATATAAATATATACAATAAATGTAAATGGGTGAAAGTAAAGGAGAATATATTAGGGAGTATTACTCACCTAGTTGATAATATGTCTAATCGACTTTCCTTTGAAGTGCGACCTTTAGAATCAGAAAGATGCCAAAGACATCGACACTGAACAGCATACGAGATTATTAGAACAAGAATGGCTCACCCATAAAGCTATACCTAAATGACTATCAAGACTTTGCCAAAATTTCGACAGAGCTTCCCCTATAACTAAGAAAGTATTTAAATACAACAGAGAAAATAAATACTTCTAAATAATCTCAACAACCCACATGAGTTAATACAACATCAATAACCTCTCCTGGTCCTCCCAACTCACAATCATCTTAGCAAAAATCCAAATAATCAAATTAACAATTAGAAATAAAATCTAATAAACATAACTCAACAATAATTGAAATTCAAGAGTTTTGGGTTTACTCTCATAAAATTTGATTAAACGAATGTCGAAAATTGCATTGAAATGGCAAAACAGAGCTGTTGGATCTAGTTCCACACGTGGTCGCACGTTCTACTAGCTGGCCACAAGCCGCCACTACCGGTGGTCTTGGAGGTTATGGAAGATGCCATTTAGTTTGTTTCATTGCTAGGAATTCATTGGTGGCGTCCGTGCTCCCTCACTTGCTGCCATCTCACCGAAATCTGCCCTTAAAGTTTCAGTCTTTAATTTTTTGATCTCCATTTCCAGCGAGCTTAAGGGGACAAGATAGGTGCTGATCGAAAGCTCTGGAGACAATGATTTGAATGACACCAACCTTTCTCAATTTGGCCGTTGGAATTGATTGGAATTAGCTTTAGAAGCTTGGGCGCCGATGAAGCTTTTCTCTACTCATTTGTCACTGTCGGTCATCGATTCCAGCCGATCTTAGTGTGCAGATGATCACCAGATGATGGATTGCCATTTGTCGGTGGCGGTACATTCCACTGCCTATTGGAGAACACCCAAAACACGCCCTCCCTCTCATTGACTCTCTCTGCCTCTTTTTCTGGCTTCTACGTCTTCTATCTCAGCTTCTCATCTGGCCATCTGATTAGCTACCCATTAGCTAATCAGATAGCTAGATCCCACTTCTTCTTCTTCTTCTTCTTTTTAAAAGCCGTGGATATAAATATAAATATAAATATATATATATTATATATATATATATATATATATATATATATATATATATATATATATATATATATATATATATATAAACTTAATCTAATAATAATAATAATAATAATACCAATACTAGTTATAACAAATAATTATTTCATAATTATAAACAAATTCCCAAAATTTCTAAATAAATTTTCTTAAATTGTATTTCTTTAAATTTTGTTAAACAATTAAAATGATAATAATTTTCATATTAAAAGAATTTTGAAATATCTAATTAAAATTTAATAAATTATCCTCACAAATAATTGAGTAAGTAAAATATTTTCTTTAAATTCATATATCATAATTATCCGAATAAGATTTTATAATTAACAATATATTTTAAATTAATTGAACATAATATTTATTTCTAAAAATTCTTAAAAATAATATTCAAATATCAAAATATAAATTCTCAAAAATAACCACTATAATATTTTTATAATTAAATATATGAGTGCTTTCTTCAATTAGATTTGCATATTTAACATTTAAATAAAATTATGATTATTAATACAATTTTCAAATCATAAAAATATATCAAATTAAATATAAACGAAAATTTCAATTACGCTTTAATAAAGAAAATAATATATTTCCGTACAAAATAAGATTTTATAAAATAAATAGAAATTCATGTTGTTACAATTTTCCCTCTTAAGAAAAATTCGTCCTCGAATTTTTAACCCAAACCAAGCACTACACTTTGGAGCTAGATGTTTCCATCACACTTTCGCTACACACTCTGATACATTATTTAAACCACAATAAACATATCAATAGCAATAAGATACATACTTCACAATCTATTAAAATCACGATACTAAAAATTCAACTTAAACTCTTGTCCAAATAACCCTTAATGCTACTCCTTAAAAATTCTTATTCATTAACCTTAAAATAACCTTAAATAAAACTAATATAACCCTTAATTTCACATCCAATCAATCATAATCTTAAGCATATCTTTTCTTTATATCTTTACTAATATTATCATCAACATTGATACCTTAATTATCACTTCCATTCATTACCTATTATATTTGGTCATATAAGATTTTAATAGATAATCCTAAATAAATAATTCCATATTTATATCTCCATGTAATCCTATCTTACTCTTTTTCTATATTATACATCATTTCATGATTTAAATACCTAATGCCTCTCAATTATATACATTTAGCTGGCGATATCATCTCACTTTAGATTTCTACTTACATCTTGCTATATATGACATTCCTAATCATTTAACTTATCTATATGAAAGTAATAAATTCACCAATACCATTGATACTCAATAAAATCTTTTTGCAACTCTTATGTCTTTTCCAAATCTATGCTATCCTAGATTTATCTCAATTTTAGCATATATATCTCTTAAGTATTCCTAAATAACAACTCCACTTTGTTACCTATTAAAATTTCTTTTCTGTACCAAAGATCACTGCTAATCTTCAATAACCCCATAATATTTCTCATCCAGAGGGCTCAAATCAATTTCAAGTATATTGAAAGCTATTAAATTTTCAAAACTATTTAAAATTATTTGCAAAAATCAAATCATTTTCATTTTTATTTTAGAACTCAAGATATAGTGTCTAGGGATGCTAGACGACATGCAATATGAGATTTATAATGCATGACTAATGATATATGACTTATAATGCAAGACTCGATGCATGTAGACAGATATACTAGACATAAGTACAGAGTTCCAAAATAATAAACTTCCAAAGTTGCTTTTAAAATCATGCTGTAAAATCAATTATTAACTTCAAACTCATTTACATAATTAAATTAGAACTAGAACATTTTATTTCAAAACCATTTAAAATTTGAATTTAATCATTTCATACTCTAATAGATCAAGAACTCGTGGATCCTCAAGTTCACAGTTCCTATAACTTCATGAAACTTCCTATCATGCACACTTTGATCATACCTTATGCACCTAAAAGAATCTTCATCACTAAGAATTTCTACTAGCACCATATATATCCTTTTTACCGTCATCACTAGTCTGAGAGTAGCCATCGAATTATGGTATCGTACAAGCATCTAACACATATAACACATGCACACCAATAAAATTAATTATAGCAACTCATCATAACAAAACGTTAACATAAAATTAGAAGCAAAGGAAACTTAAGAGACAGTTAGGAATCCTATACTTTGCATGTTATAGAAACAAGGACCATCTTTAAATTCCTTAACTCTAAACATATTAGAGGTCACAAGATCTTTGCTTTGATACCAACTTTGTCATAGGACCAGATTCCTACCACCATCCTCCTTCAAGGTGGCAATAAAGGATACCTATCAGAGCACTCATAGGCGGGACAACACTAGCATCCTCATAAACCCTTGGGTGGAGAGTCACGTTTTGTCACTATTCACAAGCAAGAGTTCCTAAGGATTGGACTACTTTTCCTTTGCTTTGATACCATCTTTGTCATGACCTGAACCCGAGGGCACGTGATCGGTGCTAGGACACGGGTAATGTACATGGCTATTAGAGCCTACAATAAGTTAGACAACCAACTAAATGACAAAACTGTCACATAATAGGGTTATGAGCCCATATATTAAGTAGAACTAACCAACTAAGCAGAACTAACCAACATCAATTTGAATCATTGCCACACTAGGCTATCATCACTATCATCTAAAAAAAAAAAAAATCAAATAACATATAATTGGTTGTTGCTTAACAAGACAACTTATCAACTTAACAGATAATACAACTAAAAATTAATAAAAATACAAATAACAAAGATAACATTTGCAGAGTTCTAGAATTATAATACAAATGTACAAATATCGTTTACATAACTCAATACTTAAATACAAAACACTGCAGAAAAATAAAGGTAGCATAACTCAATTTAAAACTTCTTCACGAGCTCATTCCACAACCTAAAAAATAATTTGAACAGGAATAAGCATTTAACTCAATGAATGATACTAGCTAATGTACTAATCTCATGTTTTATAGACAGGTTACTAATTTTCATACTGTGCACCGCATCATAAAGACAAACAAATCACACAAGCAAACAAAGATGAGATACAATCCACAGTACCACACTAATCCTTAATATGGGGAGCTGATCCCTCTATCTTGGCTCTCTTTGTCCAATACATTCTTTTATTCCACTATAAGGGTCGTAGCTGTCTCAGTAGTGCTGACCCGATTGGTAGCAGCGAGATGATGAGCATGCCTCCACCAGCCCTAGCTCATCTTATCTAAACATCATAATCCAATTTACATTCCTAAGTATCACTATATCATCCCAATCTCATTCGACAACCACAAACATTATGCAACAACATTTATTAATGCATCAATCATAATCATATGTTAACATGCATTTAATAATGCATAATTATACATATATAAATACATACAATAAATGTAGATGCATGAAAGTAAAGGCGAATATATTATGGAGTATCACTCACCTAGTTAATGATGCATCTAATCGACTTCCATTTGAAGTGTGACCCTTGGAATTAGAAAGACGCTGGAGACATTGGCACTAAACAATATAAAAGATTATCAGAATAAGAATGACTCACCCATAAAACTATACCTAAATGATTGCCAAGACTCTGCTGAAATTTCGACAGAGCTTTCCCTATAACTAGGATAGTACCCAAATGCAACATAGAAAACAAACATTTCTAAATAATCTCAACAACCCACACAACTCAATACAACATCAATGACCCTTCCTGGTCCTCCTAATTCACAATCATCTCAACAAGCAATCCAATTCATCAAATTAACAATTACTAATAAAATCTAATAAACATAACTCAACAATAATTGAAATTCAAGAGTTTTAGGTTTACTGTCATAAAATTTGATCAAACAAATGTCAAAAATTACATCAAAAAGAAAAAATGGAGCTATTGGATCTAGTTCCACTTGTCATCCCATGTCTCATTGGCAACGCCGCTGTTGACTGTTTTGGAGGTTGCGGAAGATGCCATCTATTCATTTCATTGCCAGGAATTCATTGGTGCATTCTATTTCATTTCAGTCTTCAATTTTTGGATCTCCACTTCCGGCTAGCTTCAAGGGATGAGATAGGTGTTGATTAAGCACTAGCCTCGCTCAATTTGGTTGCCAGAATTGATTGAAATCAGCTTCAGAAGCTTCAGCATCATCGAAGCTTTCCTTTGTGTGTTTGTCACTGTTGGTCATTGATTCTAGCTAATCTTGGTGTCCAGATGATCACTGGAGGATGGACTACCATTTGGTGGTGGCTGTGCAACCCACTGTTGGCCGGAGAACACCTAAAACACGCCTTCCCTCTCATGACTCTCTCTCCCTCTCTTTCTAGCTTCTGTGTCTTCTCTCTCAACTTCTGATTTGGCCATTTGATTGGCTACCCATTAGCCAATCAGATGGCTAGATCCCACTTCTTCTTCTTTTTCTTTTTTTTTTTTAAACTGAAATACATACATACATACATACATACATACATACATATATATATATATATATATATATATATATATATATATATATATATATATATATATATATATATATATATTAAATTCTACCAAAACTTAATCTAATAATAATAATAATAATAATAATAATACCAATACTAGTTACAATAAATAATTATTTCATAATTATAAACAAAATCTCAAAACTTTCAAATAAATTTTCTTAAATAGAATTTCTTTAAATTTTGTTAAATAATTAAAATGATAACAATTTTTATATTAAAGAATTTTGAAATATCTAATTAGAATTTAATAAACTATCCTCCCAAATAATTGCGTAAGTAAAATATTTTCTTTAAATTCATATATCATGATTATCCGAATAAGATTTTATAATTAATAATATATTTTAAATTAACTAAACATAATATTCATTTCTAAAAATTCTTAAAAATTAAAATTCTAATACCAAAATATAAATTCTCAAAAATTACCACTATAATATTTTCATAATTAAATAGATAAGTACTTTTTTCAATTTTATTCACTTATTTTACATTTAAATAAAATTACGATTAATAATACCTTTTTCAAATCATGAAAATATATGAAATTAAATAAAAATAAAAATTTCAATTACGCTTTAATAAAAAAAATAAAAAATGATACATTTCTGTACAAAATAAGATTTTATAAAATAATTAGAAATTCAGGTTATTACAACCGGTTCAGACTAGTCAGTCATATTGGATTAATCAAGAGTCACCTCTTTTCCATTTCGATCTGATACCATTATCCTTTTAGTAGTAAACTAGGTGTTGACCTAAATGAGTTCTCATTAGTAATTTTGATTTTGATCGTGGTAATCAAATTGAAATATTCTAATGGTTTTATTAAGTGTTGATTTTGCAGTCAAGAGACTTAGAAAGGTGGCAATTTAAGAAAACTAAAAGCTTTCTAAGTTATAGAAGTGATTTGTAAGTCGCACCTGCAATCCAAGAATAGCGCTTGCAATAAGCAAGTCGTGACTGCAATCTAGGCAATCCGTAGTGTAAATTAATTCAAGACAATAGAGCTAAATTCTAAGTGAGACATAGAGAGGCTCACGATTGGAGTTTTAACCACAATCTAGGATGCGAAAAGAGAATCATGACTGCGATCTAGGACTTGTGACTACAAAGTTTATAACTTAGGAATCCCTCTCAATGGATACTTGATCAACAAACAGAGTCTTGCCACATGTCAACTAGCCATTTGACACATGTAAAGATCATGACCACAAAACAAAATTGCAACCATGATTCTTCTTTAACATTATATTAAATGCAAATCTTTTAGCTGTTAGGAAGAGATTTGACCATAATCCATTTGCAATGATCGTTTGGTGGAGGGAAACTATAAATACCCTCTCCGAAAGCCTTAAATAAAGTTTAGCAACCTTTCTAGTAGCCAAATTCTTGCAATTTAATTTCTCAAGCCTTGTTCTTTTAATTTCTACATTTTTTATTAGTTGTAAGAGAATTCATTGTTCAAGGGTTGTGTATTACCCTTTGTAAAATATTTGTAAGATTGGGAGTGAGTATAATAAAACTCTCATTTAGATTTGAGCTTTTGGAAAACACTTTTAAGATTTTGTGAGAGTCTAAACACTAAGTTGGGATTGAACTTATTAAAATTCTAAAATATTATTGAGAATTGGAGAGTAAACGTTGGGGTTGTATAGTTTAACATCCTTCTTAATATATATTGGACAATACTTGGCTTTAACTTGCAAGAATTGACTAGCTAACCAGCAAATGGAGTGAGCTAGCCTTCATTTAAAAAAAAAAAATTGTAGGAACCACCGACATATGAAACGGTTATGAAATTCTCAACCATTAAACCCGACACAAGGCTATGATAATTTTCTAACATAAAAGAAATTTATATTGTAAAATTAATTCCAATAATTACCTTAAATTAATAGTAAAATTTAAATTATACTATAAAATAAATTTAAATTTAAATTTTTTAGTACTAAAAAATTAAATTTCTCTAATTTTTATTTGCATAAAAAATTATTACTTTAAAATTCTTATTGAATAATTATTCTATTACTATCTTAAATTCTAAAATTATTTTTATATTATTTGGTAAAAAAATTTATTGTATTTAAATTTATTTCAAATTATTTTATTAAATTGCTTATAAAATTTATATTTTTTTATTATATAATAGCAATTTAATTATTAGCGTTTAACTTTGGTTAAACTTCCTGACTCATGACTCTTTGCCTGTATCGATTGGAAGGTGTGTATATATATAAGAGATATATACAAAAATAACCGAAAAAGACAAAAAATTTTCATTTTTACCGTGCTCATGAAAATATTGCAAAAATATTGTGATAAACTATAAAAATAACATTTATATGGTGATATACATTAGTATAATTTTTCAAACTTTTTTGTGGGATATTTGAACTACATTTTGGTATATGTCTGATATATGTCTAGTATATTGATAACTCTACAGTCTTAGAGTTATTTTATTTGTTTATACTCAAATTTTAGCTCAGTTCTCGAGAATATAATAATATTATTACTTATTTTGAGAAATAAATAGTTCTATAATTTATAAATAAATTATAACATATTTTTAGTATTTTTATTTTATTTTTACAGATCAAAATGATATCACAATAATACAATATACAATATCATAACTAAGGCGATGATGTCATTTTATAAATGATGCAGACGATGATGTCATAAAAATAATAATGCAGTCAATGATGCAATATGATTGAAAATGAAGGTGGAAGTTGCCTATAAATAGGCATTACCTCCCTTCTCAAAAAACACTATTAAAAGTAGCAAAAAAATAGAAGTAGAGAGATTTTCATATACTTTCTTAGTATAAATTTCTTTTATTATTTATTTGATCAAGAAGAGAAGTTTTAGAGCTCATGTTCGTTAAAGATTGTATCCCAAAAAGAGTTCTTTATGAACTTTACTCTTAAATTTAATTATAAGTTGTTATTATGTTTGTTATTTTGATTGTTAATTTAATTGTTTCTTTCTTTTTAATTATGAGTAGCTAATTTCAATTTTCTAGGATTTAGATGTAATATTTTGATTTGCATATGATTATTTATATTTAATTGATTAGGTTTGATTGTTAGAATTAATCTTTTATCTTAGAACTTAATACTTGTAATTAACTGGCCATAAGTTGCATGATTTAAGATGTTGTGTGAAGTAACGAGAGTGAAAACACAATATTAGTTCATTAGGATAATTGACCTAGGGAATATATTGTTTAGAGATAAGAATACTCCTTTGTGATTATTAAAAAGATTTCCATAAAAATTAATAGGTTTGTGTTAATTGCTTATGATCACGAGAGTATATATAAGATTAATATGAACACACATGTTGTATCTTGAGAGAGAACATCATATAATTTAGGAAAACCTAATTATTAATTCTAGCAAAAATAATCTAATCTAGAAAATATAAAGAAATTATAGGTAATCAATTGATGAATTCTAAATCCTAGGCCTTTAACCTTATTTCATATTAATTATCATTATTCAATTACTTGAATTTCAATTTAGCTTAAAATATAAATTCTCATAATTGATTTTCTAAATAATAGAGTAATTTTAATTTTGGTACTTGTTAAAACCCTTCCTCATGGCACCGACAATCTATTCAAAAAACACTATATTACTTGTTCTCAACTTTTGCACTTGCAAAAATCGTGCTACATGTTTTTGGCGCTATTGCTGGGGAAGGCGACTTTTGACAATATCAATATAATTGATATACTCTATTACTTTAGATTTCGTTTTTCTTTTCTATTTTTTTTATTTTTTTGTATAACTTTTTTTAAGAGAGAGAGAGAGAGAGAGAGAGAGAGAGAGAGATGGCTTTCCATAACTTGTAATAGTGCGATGGAGGAATGATGCTAAATAAGAGCAGCAAACATGTATGATGAAGATGGTTTTAGTAAGTTAAATGCTAAAATCAATGCATTTGTTAACTTAATTGATAAACTTGATGCTAATACTTTATTTAATTCATATTTGAGTTATGATCTGTGTGGAGGTAATCATTTGAATTCTGAGTGTAAATATACAGAGCAGATAGAATTTTCTCAAATTATAATAGGCTTGAGAATTATCCATATTCCAGCATAAACAATTCAGGATGGAGTGACTATTCGAACTTTTCATGGGAAAACCAATGCAATCAAGGCAACAATTCATGGAATCCTTATCAACATGATTTTCAAGACCATGCACCATTTAAAGAGCACAAACCATCTTATGAAGTACCATTAGAAAGATTTATGAATGCTATTTATGAATGATGTGAAAAAATGGAAGATAGGATGGATCAATTAGCTAGCCACAATACAAATTTTGATGTACAAATGTAATAGTTCACTAGTCCATTAAATTCTCAAGGCCATGGTAACCTGATAACCCAAATTGAAGAATATTCTAGAGAGCAATGCTTGGAAATTTCTTTGAGTAATGATGTGCAAGAGATGATTGATCAAGTAGATACTTCAAGCAAATAAGATAAAAAGGAAGAAGTTGAGCCCAATTTGCCCAAGAATTTCAAATATCCTTCTTTCATGGATAATATATGTGGAGTGGTTGAAATTGATAGGGAAATTGAAGAGGTATTTAAAAAAGAGCACTCAAAGAAAACTCTTTCAGTTTGTCTGGTGAATACAACACCATATATGCCATACCATAGAGAATATCAATCTGATGACTTGGAAGAAAAAAAAGAAGCATTTACCACTATCAACTAAGCACTCACCAACTCTTGATTCAACACCATTACCTTCCTATCTCAATTTCTCGAGAAAATTTAGAGCAACAAAAAGAGCTCATTGGAAAGCTTTTGAAAATTATGAGCCTAATTGTAAAATATTAAATAATTATTGTCTTAAGCTTTTTCCATGTAGGCTCAAATCAAGCTAGCTGGACTTATTAAAATTGGTGAAAGTCTATCTTTTCGTGATTATTAGGATGATATACTTTGTGTATTATCCTCCTTAATGAAGATCTAGCTATATTCAACCTAAAGACTATAAATTAAGTGCTTTTGGGAGGCAACCCAAATTTTTAACTTCTTTACTTCTTTTAATTTCTCTTGTTCTTTTGTTTCTTTCCTTATATTTTTGTTAGTGTCATTTGTGAGTTATGAAATAGCTTATTAGGAGGAAACCCAAGTTTTCTCTTTATTAGGTTTCTTTTATTTCTATTTAATTGTTTCTTTACAAAATTTTCTCTTTGATTTTCTTAATTAATTAGTTAGATTTGGAAGCAAATCTTGCAGCACTAAAAAATAGGTTTCCAACTCTTCCCTAACATGTACTTAGGAGAATTGATGAATGTAGATTGGAAAGAATGAAGGCATTTAGATGTCTGAATCTTTCTAAGGATATTCACTAGATCATAGAAACCAAAGTATGACTGGCAAGTGAGTTTGATGATTTATTTATTAAATATTTGCCGGGTACGGGAAGAAGTTCTTACTCAAAGAAGAGGAGAGCTAAGAGAATGGGAGCCTGCTATAAGTGTGCAAGTGGAATTGCAACACATGCTGTAGAAACATTAGATTTGCATCCATAAATTGGGAAGACAAAATTCAATTCATAAAAAGATGCATTGAGCAAGGAGTCTTTAGATAGTATTCTATAGACTTTTGAGATGCATCCTTGTGGACAAGTTTAATTTACTATTTTAGATTTATGAAACTTATTCAAAGGAGAGAAACAATGTTACAGTATAGGGAATCTGATGTTAAAAGAACCTGTTTGCCAGTTAATAAGAAAACTGGATGAGAAGCCTATCCTCGACTCATAGAAGGCATTTAAGCCATTCCTGAACATAAAACCAGAAGAAGATATGAGCCAAAATCACAACTACTGCTCATAATCAGGTGTATGACTAACTATTTTAATTTTTTTAATGCATTATTTTTCTACATCCTGTAGTACTTTTTGAATTTTTAGCACCTAGATTTTTTTCCTGCAGTTTTTCTACTTTCATCAGCTTTTTAGTCTTTTCAATATTTACCTTTAGTTTTTCTATATTTTCTTTTTGACATTTGTACACACAATATTGAATATTTTTATTTTTATTCTTATATATATATATATATATATATATATATATATATATATATATATATATATATATATATATATATATATATATATATATATATATATATATATATATATATATATATATATATATATATTCTATCAACAATTATTTTACCCATTGAACTACTCTTTTACTCTCTTAGTTTTTTTTACATGCACATTTGTTATTGACAATATGCACACAACCCTTTGGAGAGGTTTGTGAGTGAAAAAGGTAGAACCCTCAATATGCAAATTTAAAACTATTTGTGTCTTTTGTAGTCCAAACTCTAGCAAGAAAAAGAGAGTACTTGATAGCAACTAATAAATTTGGTAGGATTTTAGCTGAATGAAAAATTAATTTGGTTTTTGAGGGAGGTAGTTTGGGGTTAAGGGGATGTGTCGTGAGTTCTGCATATGTTGGAGGTAGCAAAGTCCTAGGAATAGTTCTAAAGGCTTTAGCTCAAAATAAACACATCACTGATGGAACTATAAGTAATGAGTTACAAGTCATGAGCATCTACGAATGAATAGCATATATGAATCTTAATGCTAATGCTTTTATCGTATTACTTAGTAGTTTAGAAACATTTGAAGATATCTTCACCATAGCATCTTAGACCCAATTAATTGTTCTTTAGAAGCCCTTGGGATTACTTAATGTTGATGGTTTTTATAATAGTTTGCTATCTTTTCTTGATCAAGTTGTGGAACAGGGTCTTATGACACTAGCGAGTAGATGCATCCTAGTTTCTGCTTCAACTATTGATCAATTGATTAACCAACTATAAAATTTTAAACTCAAACCTGATCCATTGATGGTGCAGGTGGTTTAGCACCCTAGGGCCAGTAGCAGTAAAAAGTGTAGACTAGATTTGAATTTTCGGTTGTTACTTCCATAACTCTTATAGTTTTTCTTATTGCATTTTTGTTTTGTGTATTTTTTGTTGCACTTGATCAAGTAAAGTTTAGGTATGATTCACTAATTATAAGATGGCTTTTGTACTCTTGATATGCATTTTAAATTTCTATGATTTTCCTTTTCACAAAAAAAAAGGAAAAAAAAAACTAACTAACTAACTGAAGAGTTGTTTATACAAGATGTCTGAGTAAAGAGTACTTTTTATGCTCTTAATATGCATCTGTATTTTTTTATTTTTTATTTTTTATTTTCTTTTTCTAGTTTTGAAAATAAAAAATTTAAAAAATAATTAATAAAAATACAAAAAAAAAATTGATGTTTTCTTTTTATGTGATTAGTTTCTCATGTTTGCTTTTAGTATTGTTTCGTGATGTTTTATAGGAAACAAGTAAGTCGAATGCACATCCTACTTACAATTTGGAATCAACTTTTCTACAATAGGGAGTGTTTTTTTTCTTTTGGTTTGTTTCTTTGACATTGAGGACAATTTCCATTGCAAGTTTGGGAGAGGTTTAGTTTGTTTTTTGTTTTCAGTCATTTCTTTTGTGTTTTGATAAATAAATTTAAAATTTTTACTCTTTTATTGATAAAATATGATTATATTAAATAATTTGATGAAAGGCCAATGATTGATTATAATTGGTATTTGTAGACAATTTATTAAAGTATTTCAGGTTGAGCAACTATTTTGGATAAGGAATTAACTTTTATTATGATCAAGTTTTGATTTACTTTGCATTATAATGATTATATTAAAATTGTGCATGCTTACTTAGAGAGGGCTTCTACACATTTTTATCTTCATTTGCCTCATCTATCTTAGAACATGTTTTTGCAAAATTTTGAATTATTTTGAAAGAGAAATATGATTTAGGCATTATTTGTTCAGTATGTTACTTATATCCACCTTTATTTTAATTTTTCCCCTAGTTTACCCCTTTGTGCCTTGTTAATTTTAGCTTTCTTTTCTTTTCTAATTAACTTTAATTGTTATCCTTCACCCTGTTTGTGAAAATATTTTGTTAAGTTTACATTCTAATGAAGAAAAGGGAATTATTGGAGTTTTAAAAGAAAATAAGGATTTCTAATAACTGAGAGTATTATTCATTTTGAAAGACCACTTTGTGCTTAAAATAAGTTTGGGGGAAAGTAAGAAAATTGAATAAAATAAAAATTAGTAATTCTTGCTTATCCTTAAAATGATGTTGCTAGTGAAAAAAAAAATATAAAGAAGGGGGCTTAAAAGAAGAAAATATTGAAGAAGAATGGTACTTAAGATGGAAGGGATCCTTCATTAACAAAATCCCTTTATTTGAGCTATTGATTCTCTTTTATAGACTTAGTATAGTTATCTTACTTTTGTTTATTTAGCCTTTTCTTTGCTCAGCCAAAAGACTTTATGTTAGCCCTATTATAAGCCTAGTTAAGACCTATTGATCTGTCTTAATTTGTAAATTTCGTTAGTAGAGATTGTTTGCATTAACATGCTTATGAGATTTAGACATCTATTTTATATCTTTATATAGAGGAATTTAAAGATATTAGTGTGTATATGCCTATCTGAAGTGCAACAATATCTTTGCAATTAATTTAATGCATGGTTATTCAAGCATGATTAAGATGAGGATTGTTTTGAACTTGAGATAAAAGCTTGATTTGCAATACTATTGATATATTATTTGTAAATATTAATTTCTTGAGGCCTTTGAAAAATTATTCAACATAAGTACGAGAGGATTAAATTTCCTTTTTGTGATATTTTATTATTCTTTGAAATAAATAATTGGAAATTTAGAGTTTTATAGGTGTTTGTGGGTATCACCATTGGAAGCCCTCATGCAATTATAACTCATCCTCTATAGGACACCTAGGAGTTTAAAAGCTTGTTGCATATGCTAAATGCAATCGTAATTTCCTATGAAAGTGGACTAGTTTAGGTTTTGAATTTTCTTTTGCTTGAGGACAAGCAAAAACTTAAGTTTGGGGGTGTGATAACTCTACATTCTTAGAGTTATTTTATTTGTGTATACTCAAATTTTAGCTTAGTTTTCGAGAATGCAATGATATTATTACTTATTTTGAGAAATAAATAGTTCTACAATTTATAAATAAATTATAACATATTTTTAGTATTTTTACTTTATTTTTGCAGATCAAAATGATGTCATAATAATACAATAGATAATGTCATGACTCAGGCGATGATGTCATTTTATAAATGATGCAGTTGATGATATCATTTTATAAATGATGCAGGTGATGATGTCATTTTATAAATGATGTAGGCAATAATATCATGAAAATAATAATATAGTCAATGATGCAATATGATTGAAAATAAAGGTGGAATTTGTGTATAAATAGGCATTAGCTCCATTCTCCAAAAACACAATTCAAAGTAGGAAAAAAATAGATGTAGAGAGATTTTCATATACTTTCTTATGTAAATTTCTTTTATTGTTATTTTAATTAAGAAGAGAAGTTTTGGAGCTTATGTTCGTCAGAGATTGTATCCCAAAAAGAGTTCTTTCTGGGATAGTAACATTTGCTTTCCTTTATTGGGCTTAAAAATCCTTGTTCCCAAGATAGGTATACTCACATGCAAAGAACATATAAACAATTAGCTAGAAAAACTTGAACCTTTTCTTATAATTACTAACCCTGGTGATCATGAATCCTTGAGCACCTCAGACCCAAGACACTCATCTCGTCCACCCAGAGACCTTCAAACACCAACCTTTATTAACTTGAATGCCTCACTCCAACTCTTCCTTTTCCAACAAAATGTTACTGGACCTAGCCATAGTACTCTAATGCTAACCCATACCTTGCTTTTGTCCTGCAGCTGATACACAATGTGGCTGCACTGGTTAAAGCATCACAATAATAGACCTCTTTGAACCAAAATCTTACCATTGTCCCATAAACTACCCCCAAGAGGAATGTAGCCATGACTCTGGTGTATGGGAAGCAACCTCAAGAAACCCTTAAAGTAGTAGAAGGTCAGTTGGGAGAATAGGGGACAAGCAAGAGATTGAGGCTTGAAGTATTGAGGGGGGATGAAGGAGATTCATCAGAGGAGGAGGGGAGTACTAATGCGCCATCCCTCAGAGAGGAACTTGGACATATACATTGGAAAGAGTCCTATGCAGAAGATAAAGGGTGAGATAGGAGAGGAAAGCATTCGCATTAATATAATTAAGAGGATATTGATAAGGGGAAAGAAGAAGTGATATGATAAAAGAAAGGTCCAAGTGTAGAGGAGACCCTGATAGGCATTCAAAGAGAAAAAAGCTAATGAGAAGGGAACATTCAATCATAAAATCCCCTTTACAAGGAAGAGATAGGAGAATCCCAAAGGTTAGTAGTAGTAATCAAAGAAAAGAGAAAGAGATGAGAGATACAGTGGAAAAGTTCCTTGAAGAAATGAATCAAGATCACAATAAGAAGGGTATAGATAAGACCCTGATGTTGGCCTTGAAATCTCCTTTCATTGATGCCATCAGAGATTATCCTATGCCTAGCAAGTTTAAGCCACCAACCTTAAAGAATTTCAATGGTGAGATAGATCCCAGAGTCCATATCATAGACTATAAGCATGTTGTTGAACTCTAAACCATGGAAGATAAAGTATTAGGCATTCATAGGCTTCTTAGAAGGAGCAGCAACTAGATGGTTTGATAGCCTTCAGAAGGGGAGTATTCACTCTTTCATAGAGCTAGCTAAGTCTTTTATACACTGCTTCGCTTTAAGCATCCTTGTGAAAAGGAAGACCCAATACTTGGAATCAGTAATGCAAAAGGAGAATGAGTCTTTAAAGGACTATATGGCTCACTTTAACAAGGAAGCTTTAAAAGTCACCCATCTATACCAGATTCAGGCTATGAAGGCTATGCAGAACAAAACCTCTCACAAATTATCTTAAGCACTTTGCCACCATGATCCTTGCACCTTGGAGGATACAATGGTCTTGGCTCAAAAATATATCTGCCAAGAAGATACGTTGGCTTTCAGTTAGTTGCCAAAGCAGAGAAGGGTAAAGATTATCCCTAAAGAAGAGACAAGTCAGATGAGAAAGGAGAAGAAAAGTCCTAGAGAAGGGAAAAAGAGGAAGAGTTCAAAGCAACAAGCCCCAATATGATTTTGACCCAAGCAAGTTCACTCCTTTGAATGCCAATCCTATAGAGGTCTTCAAGACCTTTAAGGACCAAAATATATGGGTTTGCCTTAAGCCCATGTTTGCCCCACCAAAATGAAGAGGTCAGAGCAAGTATTGCCTCTTTCATAACACTTATGGCCATAACATTAAAGATTGCCTATAGCTAATAGAAGAAATTGAAAGGCTAATAAAGTGAGGCTATTTAGGGAGGTTTAGTAAGAAGGATGAAGCATATAAGGCCGATCCCAACAGAGATAAGGGAAAATAGCCTAAGAGATCTAATGATGGCTCTGCAAGAGTCATCCATTGCATAACTAAGGGTTGAGTGCAGCCTCAATCAATGGTAGCTTGGCAAAGAACTTAGTGAGGCAAAGGGAAGAACTTTAGTATGTTTATTGTAATAGGTCACAAGTCAGAGTAGAAAGACCATATAAAAGTTTCCTTCACACCCCACTTGCTGACCCTTTGGTCATTTAGGCAGTGATAGCGAACTACATGGTGAAGAGGATCCTGGTTGACAAAGGGAGCTCAATCAACCTACTAATAGCAGATGCATATGTGAGGATGGGATTTAATGAGACAGACTTAAAAGAAGTAGGTAATCGTATTCGTACCTTGGATGGCACATAAGTCCCATCAATTGAAATAGCAAAGTTTTCATTCACTGTTGGCATAGCCTTATAAAGTGTCATTGTAATGGTAATCTTTGTTATTGTTTGAGAGCCCCTTGCCTACAACATCCTACTTGGCAGACCGCTATTAGATGACCTTGATGCTTCCATGAACATCAGACACTTAAAAATGACAATCCTTAAATCAGGCAGAGGAGAATTTTATGTCTATAGCACTCAATATAGGTAAGAGGAGAAGCAAGACAGGAAAAAGATAAAGAAAAGTTTGGCTGTAGAACAAGTTGCAGAGGTAGTTATAGTTGAAATAGTTGTACCCATTCTAGAGTAGCGAATTGAGCTAGTTGAGAAGTTGGAAAGGTTTCTGGCAAAAGATGAGGGGCTAGGAAAATTTTTTTTTTGGTCAATTCTTCCCTAGAAGATGAGCAAAAAAAACAGGCACATCAATTCCTAAGAGAACATGTTTCTAGCTTTGCTTGGTCTTCGATAGAGATGAGGGGGTAAGCCTTGAGGTAATGATGCATCAACTAAATGTAGATCCTGTCTACAGACCAATCAAGTAGAAGAAGAGATGTTTTGGCCCATAGCAGTAAGCAATGATTGATTAAGAGGTGGATAAACTAATAAAGGTAGGGTTCATAAGAGAATTACAGTATCCGAAATGGCTAACAAACATGGTGTTAGTGAAAAAGGCAAATAGAACCTATAGGATGTGTGTAGACTTCACATACGTAAACAAGGCCTGTCCTAAGGATTCCTTTCCCTTACCCATGATTGACAAGCTTATAGATTCAACAGCAGGGTATGGATATGTCTTTCTTAAATGCAAAGCAGGGATACCACTAGATTATAATGTACCCAAAAGATGAAGAAAAGACCTTATTCATAATAAAGAAGGGCACCTACTACTATGCATCAATGCCCTTCAGCCTGAAGAATGTTAGGACCATAAATCAGTGCTTAGTGAACAAAATGTCCAAAGAGTAGTTAGGCAAGAAAATGGAGGCATATATGAATGATATGATAATGAAAAGCAAAAGCTTAAAAGACCACCTCCATCATTTAGCTGAAGTATTAGGAGTGATTAACAAATATAGGATGAAACTCAACCTGAGAAATGTGCATTCTTTATCTAGGGAGATAAATTTCTAGGGTGTATGGTGAGTGACAAGGGAATTGAGCCCAATCTATATAAGGTGAAAGCTATCTTAGGCATGGAAGCCCCTAAAAATGTAAAGGAAGTGCAGAGATTGACAGGGTAGATAGTTGCATTAAACATATTCATGTCCAAGTTAGCTAAGAAATACCTTCCCTTCTTTATGAAATTGAGAAAATCCCAAACCTTCTAATGGATAGAGAAGTGTCAGACTGCATTTAAAGAATCAAAAGTCCTTTTGAGTTAGAGCAGATCATGAGCAGACCCCTACTAGGTGAAGAAGTATTGATATACCTATCTGTTTCAAACCAAGCAGTCAGTTCAGTGCTGATAAGGGAACAAGGTACAATATAAAAACCTATTTATTATTTCAACAAGCTCCTTTAGAGGGTGAAGCTAAATTATCTACTAATTAAAAAGCTAGCATATGCTCTACTACTATTAGCAAGGAAGTATAAGGTGTACCTACAAGCATATCAAGGGGTCGTAGTTACAGACCAACCATTATAGTAAGTGTTCTACAAGCCAGAAATGTATGGGTGAATATTAAATTGGTTTGTGGAATTTGGATAGTAGGCTTGCAATACAGAGCTAGATCAGTGATTAAAGCTTAAGCATTGAAAAATTTTATCTTGGAATCCTCCTTCGACCCTAAGAAAAAGCAGGAAGATGAGAGCCCTGAAAGGGCAAAGCAAATGAAACAACCATTGATGTAACCAACTTAGTTGGAAATTATTTGTAGATGGAGCCAATAGTAGAGAAGGTAATGGTGTGGGTATTGTACTCAAAAGTGCCTAAGGATTTTTGTTAGAATATGCCTTAGGCTTAGACTTCGAAGCTACCAACAATACTATAGAATATGAAGCCATGATCCAAAGGGTGCTTTTTGCTAACTACCTTTGCTTAGAGCAACTTATGGTGTACAATGATTCCCAACTAGTGGTTGGAGAGATAGAGGTGAAGTTTGAGGCCCAAAAAGGAAATATGGCCAAATATTTGAAGAAAATGAAGGAGATTATCCAAAAAATGAAGGATAGGGGAGTAAAGCTAAAATTCTAGAAGATCTTGAGAGAAAAGAATTACAGGGTAGATAGCCTTAGCAAGTTAACTACCTTTCATCCTGTTGAGCTTCCCTAGAGGATATATATGGGTTCTTTAGCTTTCCCCAGTACTTGAGAGGGGGGAGAGCTCATGGAAATAGATGAAGAACCATATTGGTTGGATCTAATCAAGCTCTATTTAGGCAAAGGGGAACTGACTGAAGATGATAGAGAAGCTAGAAAGATCAAGCAAAGAAGTGTTCACTTTTCCCTCCATGATAGAATCCTACACAAGAGGGCTGATTCTCTTCCTTAGTTAAGGTGCCTAAGGCCAAGTAAAGCTGAATACATCCTCCAAGAGATACACGAAGGTTCTTGTGGAATGCACATCAAGGAAAAAGTGTTAGTAGTGAAAGTAATAAGGCAGGGGTACTGTTGGCTAAGAATGACGAATGAAGTTGTGGCTTTTATCAGAAAATGTCCTTCATGCTAGAAGTTTGACAATGGCAAACACATCCCAGCATTAGAGCAAGTCTCTATTTCCACCCCTTGGCCCTTCGCTAAGTGAGGGATGGACATAATAGGACCCTATCTAGTAGCATCTGGGCAGAGGAAGTTTCTCTTAATGGTAGTTGAATACTTCACCAAATGGGTCAAAGCTGAAGCACTAGCCAACATCATTGCAGAAAAAGTAATTAACTTTCTATAAAGGAATGTTCTATATAGGTTTGGCATTTCATACTAGCTTATTAGTGACAATGGAAAGCAGTTTGATAATGCCAAAGTCATACCCTTTTAGAGCTTCAAGTGAGGCAACACTTTTCGTCTATAACCTATCCTCAAATAAATGGCTAGACAGAAGTGACCAATTGAATAATATTGCAAGGACTCAAATGAAGGCTAGATGGATATGGCTGAAGCTGGGTAGATGAGTTGCACCATATATTATGGGCATAAAAGACTATTTGCCCTTATGAACTAAGAAGGGCGGTTGAATTGGTGGAAAATTAAAAATTAAATAGAAAGAGATAGGGAAGGAGAATAAACACAATCGATTTTATAGTGGTTTAGATATTAACGAACCTTACATCAACTTGCCAATCTCAATTGGGTATTCTACTACTAGTTGATACTTACAAGGGAGTTTCAAGCTCACTCCAAACTTATAAAGTGTTTTAATGTCTAGCACACAACCTTTACAAGTGTTTCCGTTAGGCTCACACTTAAACTTATATAAGACTTTTCTATTAGCACACTCTTAACCTAATACTATGTGTTTTCAATGCTAACACTCAACCTTTTGAGCTATCAATGCTCTTACAACAACCAAATAATAACAATTAAAAGGTAAAGGCTTTGAGAATTAAAATTGCAAGAGTTTGGCTTAAATGAAAGTTGTTAGATTTTTATGAGAGTTTTTGGAGGAGTTATTTGTTAAAAATAATCATTACTAATTTTAGTTTGTGTTAATTTTAAATGTTTGTTAACATTTAGTTTTAGTTTTACGATACAAAACCTTTTTCTATATTTAAAATGATTTATTTTTAGTAGTTAACTTTTGTATAAATACCTATAATCATTTTATCTCAAATCATCAATTGAAAATCATCAAGCATAAAAGAATTAAATGACAATTCTCTTATTCTTTTATTCCACTTGTTTTATAATTATTATTATTTAGTTCTTTATTAAATTCTTTAATTGGTATCAGAGCCGCACGGTCATGGATTGTATTTTCTAACATTTGTGTACAAAATAGTTGTATGTAAAAAATTTATCTTGTGTGCAGTTTGAAACTGTGAAGTTTTTTATTGGTTTGGAACCTTACTTACTTGGTTAATTGCGATGCTCAAACCAAGTCATAATGGCAGAGTCAAGTAATGTCAGTGTTATTAAAAATTAAATAATAATAATTATAGCATGTGAAAAACTTGCATGGAATCATACTTGCAAGGTCAAGATTTGTGGGAGGTTGTTGCTGGAACAGAGGTCACACTAATAACTCTACATTTTTAGAGTTATTTTTATGTGTTTAAACTTAAATTTTAGCTCAGTTTTCGAGAATACAATAATATTATTACTTCTTTTGAGAAATAAATAGTTCTAAAATTTATAAATAAATTATAGCATATTTTAAGTATTTTTATTTTATTTTTGCATATCAAAATGATGTCACAATGATGCAATAAAATAAATGATACAGGCGATGATGTCATAAAAATAATGATGCAAGCAATGATTCAAATTTTCAATCCATAAGAAATAAATTCAATGGTTAGTGGCCAAATTTAATGGTTGTTAGTCAACCTAACTATTTTTGAATATTGATGAAGGAATTCAATGGTTGGTGGCCAACCTAACCATCAATGTTGAATTTTTGATGTAAGAATTTTAATGGAACTTGAATTCTTCCACCAAATATGCCTATAAATACCATGCTTGGCAAAGGAAAATAGCATTGAGAAGAAATCCATCAAAAAATATTTAGAGAGAAAAAAATAGATTAGTTTTCTTTTTTGTTATTTTTATCAAGAGAACTTTTAGAGCTCATATTCATCAAAGATTGTATCCCAAAAAGAGTTCTTTCTAAACTTTACTCTTGAATTTAATTTTAAGTTATTATTATGTTTATTGTTAATTTAATTGTTTCTTCCTTTTTTAATTATGAGTAGGTAAGTTCATTTTTCTAGGATTTAGATGCAATCTTTTAATTTGCATATGATTATTTATATTTAATTGATTGGGTTTGATTGTTGGAATTAATCTTTTATCTTAGAACTTAATGCTTGTAATTAACTAGCCATTAATTGCATGATTTAAGATATTGTGTGAAGTAGCGAGAGTGGAAACACAATATTAGTTCATTAAGATATTAGACTTAGGGTATGTGTTGCTTAGAGATAAGAACACTCCTTTGTGATTTTTAAAAGGATTTCCATAAAACTTAATGGGTTTGTGTTAATTGCTTATGATCACGAGAGTAGACGTAAGGTTAATATAAACACACATGTTGTATCTTGAGAGAGAACATCATATAATTTAGGGAAATCTAATCATTAATTCTAGCAAAAAAAAATAATCCATTTAAAGATTATAATCATATGTGATCAATTGATGAATTCTAAATCCTAGACCTTTAATCTTATTTTCATATTTATCATCATTTATTTACTTGAATTTCACTTTAGCTTAAAACACAAAATCTCATAATTGATTTTCTAAATAATAGAGTAATCTTAAAATTGGTACTTGACAAACCCTTCCTCGTGGGAATGATACTCACTCATCACTTTATTACTTGTAAACGATCTGTGCACTTGCAGAAATTGTGCAACAAGTTTTTGGCGCCGTTGTCGGGGAAGGCGACTTTTGACAATATTAATTGATTTGATATATTCTATTAATTTAGACATTTTATGTTTTTAATTCTTTTTATTACTATTTGTTTTAGTTGTGTTTGTAGATTTTGTTCATGGATTTTAACAATTTTCAGCATTGGACTTCTTATCCAAGTCCGAAATGGGGTTACAACGGAAGTCAGTATTATGATCAAGAATATTATTATCAACTTGACTTCCAAAACAATTATTGTTAGAATGAAAGACAAGGTATACAATCAAGTGAAGAGAAGTCATCCCTTGAACTTACATTAGAGAGGTTCATAAATTCCACTTATGATGAGGGTATGCCATACAAGGAGGAAAAGTCATCCCTTGAGCTTACATTAGAAAAATTTCTAGAATCCACTGAGAAAATGTGTAAGAATTGGGAAGAAAAAGACAGATTAGATGCCAAAGACAATGAATTGACTAAAAGAATTGAAGAGAAAATTGAAGCGATGGTCAGTTATGTGGAGTCAAATCAAGGCAACTTCCCAACTCACATTGAAGTGGACACATCAAAACAAAGCATGCAAGGATGTTTAAGGGATGATGTCTCATTAGAAGACAAGTATGGTGAGGATGATGGTGATGTAAGGCATTTGGGATACTATGAAGATGATGATTCAATTGAGCAGTCCCATATTGAAAAATTGGAAGAGAAAGAAGTACAAAATACTGGGGAGACCATTTCATATTTTGAGTGGTCAATGATCCATAAAGATGACTTTTTTTTTTTTTTTCTGATGATGAGATGGTTAATAGAAGTATTGATGAGTTCTCTAGTGAGAAGAATGAAATACATGAGAACCATGAGAATGAAACACTAGATTTAGAAAGCCCCATCTCTCCTAATATTCCAATATCTCTACCTTCCATCCCAATCCAAATTTTCACCCCAATTCAAACACCCACCCATCCATTACCTCAAATTCCATCAGTTGATGTCCATCCCACAACTGATCTTATACTATTACCATCTCTCTCTATGTGGTCAATTGTGGGAGAATCAAGTATTTAGCCAGTGTTTGTATCTTCCAAACCTTGTTTAGAGAGGAAACTTGGTTTCATGGAGGTTATGGAGAAAAAGGTAAGCGAATTTGGGTGGAGAATCTCAAAATTGCAAGAGGTGCATGTAGATGAAGTGCAAAATTTGCTAAATTCCAAAGCTGAAAAATTAATAAGTCCATGGATAAATTTGTATGATCTTATGCCTGGAAAGATTAAATTGAAGTTTCTAAGCCGTAGAGCGACAAAGATACATCTTTTATAGTTTACAATGAAGTGGAGGAGTAGCGAGAGCTACAATCTTTATAGATTGCTCTTCATTATGAAATATGGAGGCAAACAGCATGATGAAACCTCCAGGTCCATGGATGAAAATGGATAACATTAATGTCTAGCTAATACGACGTTAAAGAAGCGCTTCTTGGGAGGCAACCCAAGTTATTTGATTTTATTGTTTACTTTCAAAATTTTTAATTCCTCCTTATGTGTTTGGTTTGCTATTTTTAGTGTTTTTAGGTGAGAAGACAAGTGCTGCAGTTTTAGCTTTTTTTGAGAACAAACTTCACTATATGACTCGGATAAGCTCAAATCAAGCTGGCTGGACTCATTAAAATTGGTGAAAGTCTATTTTTCCGCAATTATTGGGATTGTATACTTTGTGTATTATCCTCCTTAATGAAGATCTAGCTATAGTCAAGCTAAAGACTATAAATTAAGCGCTTTTGGGAGGCAACCCAAATTTCTAACTTTTTTACTTCTTTTTAATTTCTTTTGTTCTTTTGTTTGTTTCATTCTATTTTAATTTTGCTTTAGGATTGTTTGTGAGTTATTAAATAGCTTATTAGGAGGAAACCCAAGTTTTCTCTTTATTAGGTTTCTTTTATTTTTGTTTAGTTGTTTCATTTTAAATTTTCTCTTTCATTTTCTTAATTAAGTTAATCAGATATGGAAGCATCTCTTGCAGCACTAAAAAATAGATTTTCAACTCTTCCCTAAGATGTGCTCAGGAAAATTGATGAACGCATACTAGAAAGAATGAAGGCATTTAGGCGTCTGAATCTTCCTGAGGATATTCGCTGGATCATAGAAGCCAAAGTATGATTGGCAGGTGAGCTTGATGGCTAATTTATTAAGTGTTTGCCAGGTATGGGGAGAAGTTCTTACTCAAAGAAGAGGACAGCCAAGAGAATGGGAGTCTACTACAAGTGTGCAAGATGGAATTGCAGCACATACTGTAGAAATATTGGATTTGCATCCATAAATCAAGAAGACAAAATTAAATTCATAAAGGATGGACTGAGTAAGGAGTCTATGGATAAAATCCTATAGACTATTGAGACACATTGTGGATAAGTTCAACATACTCTTTTAGATTTATGGGACTTATTCAAATAAGAGAAGCAATGTTACAATCTAGGGAATCTGATGATAAAAGACCCTGTTTGCTAGTTAATAAGAAAACTAGATGGGAAGCCTATCCTCGACTCATATAAGGCATGTAAGCCGTTACTGGACGTAAAACCAGAGGAAGATGTGAGCCAAAATCACAACTACTATTTATAATCAGGTGTATCACTAACTCTTTTATTTTTTTGATGCATCATTTTTTCTACATCTTGCAATACTTTTTGACTTTTTAGCACTTATATTTTATTTTCCTGTAGATTTTTCTATTGTTGACAACTTTTTAGTCTTTTAATGTTTACTTTTAGTTTTTCAATGTTTTCTTTTTGACATTTATACACACAGCATTGATTATTTTTGTTTTTATTATCATTTTTATTTTTATACTTTTTCTGTCAATAATTATTTTATCCCATTGAATTGTTCTTTTACTGTACTAGTTTCTTTATATGCACATTCATTATTGCCAATGTGCACACAACCCTTTCGAGAGATTTGTGAGAGAAAATGGAAGAATCCTCAACATGCAAATTCAAAACTATTTATGTCTTTTGTAGTCCAAACTCTAGCAAGAAAAGAGAGTACTTTATAGCAGCTAATGAACTTGGTAGGATTTTAGCTGAACGAAAAATTGATTTGGTGTTTGAGGGAGGTAGTTTAGGGTTAAGAGGTTGTGTCGCAAGTTCTGCATATATTAGAGGTAGTAAAGTCTTAGGAATAGTTCTAAAGGCTTTGGCTCAAAATAAACCTATCACTGGTGGAACTATAGGAAATGACTTACAAGTTATGAGCATGTATGAACGAATGGCATATATGAATCTCAATGCTGATGCTTTTATCGCATTACCTGGTGGTCTAGAAACATTTGAAGATATCTTCACCATTACATCTTAGACCCAATTAACTGTTCTTCAAAAGCCATTGGAATTACTTAATGTTGATGGTTTTATAATGGTTTGTTATCTTTTCTCGATCATGCTGTGGAACAGGGTTTTATGACATCAGTGAGTTGACGCATCTTAGTCTCTGCTTCAACTATTGATCAATTGATTGATCAACTGCAAAACTTTAAATCCAAACCTGAATCATTGATGGCATAAGTAGTTTGGCACCCCAAGGCCAGTAGTAGTAAAAAGCGAGGACTAGATCTAAATATCTAGTTATAACTTCCCTAACTCTTGTAGTTTTTTTTTTATCGTATTTTTTTGTTTTGTGTATGTGTTTTTTGTTGCACCTGATCAAGCGAAGTTTTAGGTCCAATTCACTAAATGTAAGATAGCTGAATAAAAAGTTACTTTTATACTCTCGATACGCATCTTAAATTTATGTGATTTTCCTTTTAAAAAAAAAATAACTAACTCAAGAGTTATTCGTACAAGATGGCCGAGTAAAGAGTACTTTTTATGCTCTTGATATGCATCTGTATTTTTTTTCCTTTCTTTTTCTAGTTTCCAAAATAAAAAATAAAAAAAATAATAAAAACAAAAATAAAAAAATAATTTTTTTTTTTGTGTAATTAGTTTCTTATGCTTACTTTTAGTGTTGTTTCAAGATGTTTTACAGGAAGTAAGGAAGTGAAATGCATATCCTGCTTATAATTTGGAATCCACTTTTTTACAAAAGGGAGTATTTTTTTTCTTTTGGTTTGTTTCTTTGACATTGAGAACAATGTCCATTACAAGTTTGGGGGAGATTTAGTTTGTTTTTTTGTTTTCAGTAATTTCTTTCGTGTTTTGATGAACAAAATTTAAAATTTTTTACTCTTTTATTGATAAATTATGCTTGTGTTAAATAATTTGATGAAAGGCCAATGATAGATATTTATAGACAATTTATTAAAGTATTTCAGGTTGAGCAACTATTTTGGGTAAGAAATTAACTTTTATTAAGATTATATCTTGCTTTGCTTTGCATTATATTGATTGCATTGAATTTGTGTATGCTTATTTAGAGAGGGCTTCTATACATTTTTTATCTTCATTTGCCTCACCTATCTTGGAACATGTTTGTGCAAACTTTTGAGGCAAAATTTTGAATTCAATTTGAAAGAAATATATGATTTAGGCATTTTTTTTAGCCTATTACTTTTATCCATCCTTATTTTAATTTTTTCCTAGTTTACCCATTTGTGCCTTGTTAATTTTAGCCTTCTTTTCTTTGTTAATTAATCTTAATTTTTATCCTTAACCCTGTTTGTAAGATAATTTTGTAAAGCTTACATTTTAATGAAGAAAAGGGAATTATTGAAGTTTTAAAAGAAAATAAAGATCTCTAATAACTGAGAGTATTATTCATTGTAAAAGACCACCTTCTACTTAAAATAAGTTTAGGGGAAAGCAAGAAAATTGAATAAATAAAAGTTAGTAATTCTTGCTTATCTTTAGAATAATGTTGTTGGCGAAAAAAAAAAAAAAGAAGAAGAAGAAGAAGAAGAGGTGGGCTTAAAAGAAGAAAACATTGAAAAAGAATAGTGCTTAAGATGAAAGGGATCCTTTATTAATATAATTCCTTTATTTGAGCTATTGATTTTGTAAACTTGGCATAATTATTTTACTTTTGTTCATTTAGCTTGTTTTTTGTTTAGCCAAAATACCTTGTGTTAGCCCTATTACAAGCCTAGCTGAGACCTATTGACCTCTCTTGATTTGTGAATTCCATTAGTGGAGATTGTTTGCTTTAATATGCTTATGAGATTTGTACATCTATTTTATATCTTTTGATAGAGGCATTTAAAGATATTAGTGTGTATATGCCTATCTAAAGTGCAACAATTTCTTTGTAGTTAATTTAATGCATAGTTATTCAAGACATGATTAAGATGATGATTATTTTGAACTTGAGATAGAAGCTTGATTTGCAATACTATTGATATGTTGTTTGTAAATATTAATTTCTTGAAACCTTTAAGAAAAAAATTTCAACATAAGCATGAGAGGATTAAATTTCTTTTTTTGTGGTATTTGATTATTCTCTGAAATAAATAGTTGAAAATTTAGAGTTTTATAGGTGTTTGTGGATATCACCACTGGAAGCTCTCAGGAGACTATAACTAGTCCTCTATAGGGAACCTAGGGGTTTAAAGGCTTATTGCATACGCTAAATGCAATCATAATTTCCTACGAAAATGGACTAGTTTAGGTTCTGAATTTTCTTTTGCTCGAGGACAAGCAAAAACTTAAGTTTGGGGGTGTGATAACTCTACATTTTTAGAGTTATTTTTATGTGTTTAAACTTAAATTTTAGTTTAGTTTTTGAGAATACAATAATATTATTACTTATTTTGAGAAATAAATAGTTCTATAATTTATAAATAAATTATAACATATTTTAAGTATTTTTATTTTATTTTTGCATATCAAAATGATGTCACAATGATGCAATAAAATAAATGATGCAGGCAATGATGTCATAAAAATAATGATGCAAGTAATGATTCAAGTTTTCAATCCATGAGAAATAAATTCAATGGTTGGTGGCCAAATTCAATGGTTGGTAGCCAACTTAACTATTTTTGAATATTGATAAAGGAATTCAATGGTTGGTAGCCAACCTAACCATCAATGTTGAATTTTTGATATAAGAATTTTAATGAAACTTAAATTCTTCCACCAAATATGCCTATAAATACCATGTTTGGCAAAGGAAAATAGCATTAAGAAGAAATCCACCCAAAAATATTTAGAGAGAAAAAAATAGATTAGTTTTCTTTTTTGTTATTTTTATCAAGAGAAGTTTTAGAGCTCATGTTCATCAAAGATTGTATCCCAAAAAGAGTTCTTTCTAAACTTTACTCTTGAATTTAATTTTAAGTTGTTATTATGTTTATTGTTAATTTAATTGTTTCTTCCTTTTTTAATTATGAGTAGGTAAGTTCATTTTTCTAGGATTTAGATGTAATCTTTTGATTTGTATATGATTATTTATATTTAATTGATTGAGTTTGATTGTTGGAATTAATCTTTTATCTTAGAACTTAATACTTGTAATTAACTGGCCATTAATTGCATGATTTAAGATATTGTGTAAAGTAGCGAGAGTGGAAACACAATATTAGTTCATTAAGATATTAGATTTAGGGTATGTGTTGCTTAGAGATAAGAACACTCCTTTGTGATTTTTAAAAAGATTTCATAAAATTTAATGGGTTTGTGTTAATTGCTTATGATCACGAGAGTAGCGTAAGGTTAATATGAACACACATGTTGACACACATGTTGTATCTTGAGAGAGAACATCATATAATTTAGGGAAATCTAATTATTAATTCTAGCAAAAAAAAAATCCATTTAAAGATTATAATCATATGTGATCAATTGATGAATTCTAAATCCTAGACCTTTAATCTTATTTTCATATTTATCATCATTTATTTACTTGAATTTCACTTTAGCTTAAAACATAAAATCTCATAATTGATTTTCTAAATAATAGAGTAATCTTAAAATTGGTACTGGACAAACCCTTCCTTGTGGGAATGATACTCACTCATCACTTTATTACTTGTAAACGATCTGTGCACTTGCAAAAATTGTGTAACACACACCACCACCAGAAGATGATAGCGGTAATCTTAGAAAATGGAAGATTAAAGTTGGAAAAGTCATGTTCGCAATCAAAACTACTATAGAAGAGGAAATGATGGAGTACATTAGAGAAGTTATAACACCCAAGCAAGCTTAGGATTCTCTTGCATCATGATTCATAAAAAGAAATGATGCAAGACTTCAATTGTTAGAAAATGAACTAATGTCTATCTCAAAATGGGATATGATAATTAGTCAATATTTTACAAAGGTGAAATCCTTATGCAGAGAAATTGCTGAGTTGGATGAGGCATCCAAAATTGTTAGAGAAAGAATAAGGCGAATTATTATACTTGGCTTGCATCCTTAGTACAGGGGATTTGTTGCTGCAGTTCAAGGTTGGCCCACACAACCTTCAATCAAAGAATTAGAGAATTTACTGGCTAGTCAAGAAACTCTAGCAAAACAAATGGCTAGAGTGTCTTTAAATACTGAAGAAGTTGTACTCTTCGCTAATAGAAGGAAGAATCAACCTCGTGATCAAATTAGAGGGAAGATATGAGAGAATCCACAATCAGGGGGAGCTCAACAAAGGCAATACCAGCAAAATAGATAGTTTAAATAGCAAAGACGTCAAAATGGCGAATGTTTCAATTGTGGAAGAAGGGAGATTACACAAAGGATTGCTGGTTTCAGAAGGGGATTGTTTAGAGCAATACAGCAATAACAAGCAATCGCCACCAGGACGAACCTAAGTAGGATGCTGAAGCATTGTTTACAACTATAGAAACAATGCAAGAGGAAGATTATAATAATTTAGAAGTTATGGAAGTTCCAAGCCTCATGGCTACCACAGTGGAGGAAGAAGAAGAGCAGGTCTCTACTGCTTCCATTTCTCAGAGAATTAATTATGAGAAGGATTGGATCTTTGATTCTAGGTGTTCTAGTCATATGATAGGAGATAAGGATAAGCTCTATCATATTTCAAAGTACAAAGGCAAATGAGTTATAGTGACTGCAAATAACTTGCAGTTACCAATTACTAATGTTGGAGGCATAATGATCACTTCTTATTCGAATCAGCAACAAGTGCAGTTGGAAGATGTGTACAGAGTATCAAGTATGAAAAAGAATCTTTTGTTAGTTTCAGAATTGACTGGTTCTAGTAACTTTGTTGTGTTTGGCCCTAAAGATGTCAAGGTTTATCAACAAATCAAAATAGTTGACACACCAATAATGGAAGGATAGAAGGTGGATTCGATGTACGTCTTCTTAATAAAGAATGCTTATGTAGAGAAGACAAAAGGCGGTGATACAACTGACTTATGGCATGCACGACTAGGACATGTAAATTATCATAAGCTGAAGATGATTATGAGTAAGTCCTCATTAAGAGGGCTACCTAATCTTGATGTTCGTACTGATGTGGTTTGTGCTGGATGTCAATATGGAAAGGCGCACCAACTTCCATATAAGGAGTCCTCATTCAGAGCTAAATAGCCACTAGAGTTAATCCACTCTGACGTGTTTGGCAAAGTGAAGTAGCCATCTGTCAATGGTATGCACTATATGGTGACATTCATTGATGACTATTCAAGGTATGTTTGGGTGTACTTTATGAAAGAAAAATCAGAAACTCTTGCAAAATTTAAAGAGTTTAAGCTAATGGTTGAAAGAGAAGTTGGGATGAAAATTAATGTCTATGTACTGATAATAGGGGAGAATACATGTCAGATGAATTCTCAAATTATCTTCTTCAATGTAAGATTAGGCGACAGTTGACTTGTCTAAACACACCACAACAAAATGGTGTTGCAGAGAGAAAGAACAAGCATTTAGCAAAAATATGCAGGAGTATGCTACATGCCAAGAATGTCCCTAGGAGATTTTGGGCTGAATGCATGAGAACAACAGCTCATATAATCAATAGACTTCCTCAGCAAAAAATGGAATTTATGTCTCCATTTGAGAAGTTGTGGAATATGAAACCTACGGTGAGCCACTTTAAAGTATTTGGCTGTGTGTGCTATGTATTTGTACCAGATCATCTACGTAGCAAGTTTGATAAAAAGGCAATCAGATGAATCTTTATAGGCTTTGATGAGCATAGAAAAGGGTAGAGATGTTGTGATCCTACAACTGGCAAGTGTCGTGTCTCACGAAATGTTGTGTTTGATGAGACATCATTATGGTGGACTCTAGAATATGTTGGACTTCCTCAGACAAAAGATGTGGAACAATATGAAGAAAAGCGGAAGACAAAAGAGGTCCAACAAAGTTTAGAGACTATAATACAGCCACAATCTCAAGAGGCACTATGGCAGATGGGTGTTTATCAGAGATCGGAGAGTCAACCAATAGAAGAGATGTTGGGAGAACAACCACCGCAATTGAGAACATCAACTAGGCCAAAAAAGCCAAATCCCAAATATGCCAATATAACACTAGTTGAAGAAGAAAGGGAGCCCACATCCTATGAAGAGGCATCATAGAAGGTTGAATGGAGATAGGCCATAAAGGAAGAGATCAAAGCTCTTATTGATAATCAAACTTAGGACTTAGTGCCAAAACCTAGAGATGTGAAGCCCATTACATGCAAATGGGTGTACAAGATCAAAACTCTTCCAAATGGATCAATTGAAATAAAGCTCAGCTAGTGGCACGAGGTTTTTCACAACAGTATGGATTAGACTATGATGAAACATTTAGTCTAGTGGCTAAGATTGCAAATGTTTGTGTTTTGCTAACACTCACTGTAAGTAAATCTTGGAACTTGTGGCATATGGATGTCAAAAATGCCTTTCTAAATGGAGAGTTGGATCGGGAAGTGTACATGGAGCAACCTGAAGGATTTGAAAACAAGAGTAATCCTGAGTAGGTTTGCGAATTAAAGAAGGCACTATATGGGTTGAAGCAAGCCCCTAGAGCTTGGTATGGCAAGATTGCTGAGTTTCTCATCCATAGCGGCTATGGAGTTGCACCAGCAGATTCAAGTTATTTGTCAAAGGTTGAAAAGGAAAGCTAGCAATAATTCTTGTTTATGTTGATGATCTCATTATCACTGGAGATGACATTAATGAGATCCACCAGACCAAGAAAAATCTATCAGTTCAGTTTCAGATGAAAGAGCTTGGGGAATTAAATCACTTTCTTAGATTGGAATTGGAACGCACAAAGGAAGGATTATTCTTGTGTCAAGAGAAATACGCGAGAAATCTTCTCCAAAAGTATGGAAATACTTAATTGCAAGCCTCTTACTCTTCCAATAGAAGTGAACTCTAAACTGAGTGTGGAAGAAGGGAAAGATTTGGAGGACTCTACAATGTATTGACAAATAGTTGGTAGTTTAATATATCTGACACTTACACGACTAGATATTGCATTTGCTGTTGGAGTAGTCAATCGGTTCATGCAAACTCCAAAAAAGCCTCACTTAGAAGCAGTTCGGAGAATTTTGAGGTATATCAAAGGAACATTGGATCTCAATTTATTCTACAAAAGTTGAATACCTTGCAAATTGGAGGGATATTGTGATGTTGATTATACTGGTGATTATGACACACGAAGATCAACTATTGGCTATATTTTCAATCTAGGTTCTGGAGCTGTTATTTGGTATAGTAAAAGGCAACCAATAGTGTCACTTTCAAGAACACAGGCGAAATATCAAGCAGTAAGGACGGCAGCATAAGAAAGCACTTAGTTAGCATAGCTCATGGAAAATTTGCATCAATCAGTGAATTACCCAATTCCAATATATTGAGATAATCAATCAACAACCTGTTTAGTTGAAAATCCAGTCTTTTATGCAAGGACGAAACATATAGAAGTCCAATATCACTTTATTCAAGAAAAGTCTTGAGCAGAAGAGATCAAAATGATTCAAGTAAAGATAGAAGATTAGCTAGCAGATATTTTCATGAAAGGGCTTAACAGTGAAAAGTTGGAAAAATTTCGAAAGCAAATGAAGATGATTTCAAGAAGAAATTTTAAAGAGAAAACTTAGTAATGAGGGGAGTGTTAAAAATAATCATTACTAATTTTAGTTTGTGTTAATTTTAAATGTTTGTTAACATTTAGTTTTAGTTTTATGATACAAAACCTTTTGCTATATTTAAAATGATTTATTTTTAGTAGTTAACTTTTGTATAAATACCTATAATCATTTTATCTCAAATCATCGATTGAAAATCATCAAGCAGAAAAGAATTAAATAACAATTCTTTTATTCTTTTATTCCACTTGTTTTATAATTATTATTATTTAGTATTCTTTTATTCTTTTATCCCACTTGTTTTGTAATTATTATTATTTAGTTCTTTTTTAAATTCTTCATTATTTATAGCTTCTTCCCTTCAAATTTCCATTACAAACAGATACCAAAAAAGATCCTCTTAACAGCCACAAAATCTTGCATTAAATGCTCTATCAAAGCTGGGTTGCGGTCGCTAAGCCTTTTTCAAGGTCACGACTCCATTTTTGCGGTTGCAACCAATATTTCGCGATCATGATCTTCATAATCCACAATGGCTAAATAACACATGGCATCTTCTCATTAGTTCTTCAACTATCCATTAGAAGTTTGGATTTCTATATGAATTTCATGGTCGCGACTACTAATTTGCTGTCGTGAATCAAGGATCACGCCCTTAGTTGCAATCGCCACTGAGGTTGCGATTCATTATGTGTCTCGAAGCTAAAAATTGAACTATATTGCCATTTGATCATCTTGGTCATGATATAATAGTCACGATCGCAATTTAGTGATCGTGGTCATGATTAGGCTGTGTTGGGCGTGACTCAGAAGCCAACCAATGTCTTTGGGAGATTTCAAGCATACTTGAAATTCAATCTATCAAATATGTTATAATTTGCAAAATAAACACTTAAAGTACACATTAGATAGCTTCGGTTTGATAAACAAGATCAAAATAGAGATTGAATAAGTTTTAAAATGACTTAGGTCAACAATCTCCCTCTTTTTTATTTTGACAATCAAATTGAACTTAAATATAAAGTAACTTTCAATTTAAAATGGTCCCCCTTAATATATGCAATATATAGCAAAAAATAAAGCATGAGAACAATTTGAAAAGTATATGATTATTTGAAAGAATATATCACAAAGTTAGATAACAATGAATTTCTATATTTTTTTTATATTTTAATTTCTATTTCTATATTACTCCCCCTTTGGCAATATCAAAAAGAATGAATTGCATAAAGAACTTTGCATAAAGAGAAAATATAATAGCAATACCTAGGCACACAAGATCAAAATTGAGAAAATTCATAGTTACATTAATTTGAAGTTGGATAATGCCACATTAGAATGCATAAAAACATAAGGAGGAATTTGAAACAAAGTAAGATAAACAAAAGAAAGAGAAGAGAAAAAAAAATTTAAATTTAAAAAGCATCTTCTCCATCTTTGGGTCCTCTTCTTCTTCATGAGGGGCCTCCTCACATGTCTCCTCCTCTTCTTCACTAAATCCCCATTCTTGTAAGTTACATTGAGAGAGACCTATATGACCTTGCGTATCAAATATGTCTTAGTGAATATGGTCTAAAAGGGAAAGTCTCCTCAAGACTTTATTAAGAAGTCTATTGGTTTCATATTGAAGTAGAGATGGAGGGACAATGGGAGCAACTTGGGGTTCATCTTCTTGAGTTTGACTAGGTTCACCTCTCACTATTCTTGATCTCTTCCTTATTCTTTCTTGGATCCCAATATCTCTAAAAATATATTCATATTGCCCTTCTTTTTCTCTCAATGCCTTGGCATTGATCATGTATTGGAAATCTATAAGGGATTTTTTAATTGGTTTTTGGAGAATAACTTTGTTGGGTGAACTAAGAGCCTCAACATGCTTAGCTCTTATGGTGATATGAGAAGAGAGAAGAATTGCACCTTTTTTGGTGGAGGAGAGATGGAGGAAATGATCAACAAGGAATCGAGCAGTTTGAATGCTCTTTCCTTTCACAAGACTATAAAAGAAGAAAATATCTCTTTGTGAGACTTTCTCATTGCCATCTCCTCTAACATTTATGGTAAGGGTGACAATCCTATGAAGAACCCAAATGGAAAGTGTTTTGATATGTTTGGCAAGTGAGGATTTTGGATCGAATTTAGGCTCTATAGAAATTTTGGTCCAAAAAGGGTTGAGTTCAAGGACAAAATTGTTTATGGTATAGGCGTCTTCAATTTGAAGGCCAAAGATATTGGCAAGATCTTACAATGTAAGCTCATAGAGTTTGCTAAAGAATCGAAAGTCGATGGCATAATGGCCACGGGTAGGATGAAGCTTTTTGTGTACAACTAAGGTGGCAAGAAATTCTCTAGTTAATTCATCATGGCCCTCATCATCAACAAAAACAAATTTCTCCCACTCTAGATTTTTAAGATAGCTAATAATGCTATCCTCAATACCCAATGTTTTAAGACAAACAAGGCTTAGTATTTTGGTGGGTAGAATGGTTTTGTCTTAAATCATAAGGAAATTTTGTTTCTCCTCTTAAGTAATCTCCCTCATAAGTTCAAGAGGAGAGGGTGATTGGTAGGTTTGCACTTCTTTCCCTTTTTTAGATGGTCTTCTAAAAGCCATTGGTGGAGAAGTATTTGAAAAGAGGAAGAATTATAAAGCTTGAAAGAGATAAAAGTTAGAGGAGAGTTTGAGATAGTAGAATTTTAAGTAGGAAAGCTTTGATGTGTTAGAAAAAATGTAAAACTATAATACTAGGGTATTTATAGGCAAAAAATAGGTGAAAAATGACCAGAAAACGGCTATTTTTTGAATTAAATGCAAATTTGTCCATTGTAAAATGGCTAATTTTGAACGCTACCAGAAACTGAGTCGCGACCGCGACTACTTAGTCGCTATTGCTATTTTTGAAAAATTAAAAAATTGCATCCGCGATTCAATAATTGCAGGCAAGACTCTGAAGGCTGATTAACAATGGCCATAAATTTAAATTTCGCGACCGTAAATTTTGAAAAGCAGAAATTTTTAAAAAAATTTTGAGTGAAGTGATATGCAATGGATTTGGCATTATGACTTAAGATCAAAATAGATGCAATTAACATTTCATATACTAAGATATCAGCAAGGCATTGAAAATAAATTCAAGCAATTGTAGTCAAATATACGAAAAATCAACCAAAAAGCAACCAACATGCAACCAAAATGCATAAGGTAAAAAAAAATCTAAATTTAATTAACTTAAGAGTCACCTCAATTCAAGATTTTAAGAGAGTAAAATATGAAAGATAAATGTCATAACATGCATAAAATTTTAATCCATATGAAAAAAAAACTTTATATAATTTTGAAAATCTAAGGTAATGAGCTCCTATCAAGCATGCCAATTTCCCTTTTTATGAAATTTAATCTTTCTTCATTTAGGGGTTTTGTGAAAATATCAGTAAGTTGGTTAGTTTTATCAATAAATTCTAATACAACATCACCATTTTGCACATGATCTCTTAAGAAATGATGCCTAATGTCTATATACTTACTCCTAGAATGTTGGATGGGATTTTTGGAAAGATTTATTGCACTTGTGTTATCACATTTGATGGGAATGTGATCAATCACTTAACCATAGTCCTTGAGTTATTGTTTCATCTAAAGAACTTAAGTGCAACAACAACCTACTGCCACATATTTCACTTCAGCGGTGGGCAAGGCTACTAAAACTTGTTTTTTGCTAAACCATGAAACTAAACATTCACTAAGAAAATGACAAGTTTCAAAAGTGCTTTTTCTATCAATCAAACTACCGACATAATCCGTATTTAAAAATCCAATTATTGTAAAAGATGAATTTTTAGGATACTAAAGCCCTAAATGCAATGTGCCATGTAAATACTTCAAAATTCTTTTAACGGTATGCAAATGAGATTCTTTAGGACAAGATTGAAAGTGTGCACACAAACAAGCACTATACATTATATCGGGTCTAAATGCCATAAGGTAGAGAAGAGAACTAATCATACCTCGATATTTCTTCTCATCTATAGGCTTACCCTTTTCATCTTTGTCAAGCTTAGTTGATGTGCTCATTGGAGTCTTGCTACTTTTGCAACCATCCATGCCAAACTTCTTAAGAAGCTCTTTTGTATATTGGGATTGGTTGATGAAGATACCATCTTTGCATTGCTTGATTTGTAATCCTAGGAAGAACTTGAGCTCACCCATCATGCTCATCTTAAATTCCCTAGTCATACACTTGGCAAATTCTTCACAAAGATGTTCGTTAGTAGCACCAAATACAATGTAACCAACATAAATTTGAACAATTAAAGTATCATTTTTATGCCATTTTACAAAAAGTGTTGTGTCAACCTTGCCCTTAACAAATTCATTTTTCAAAAGAAATGTACTTAGCATTTCATACCAAGCTCTAGGAGCTTGTTTCAAACCATATAAGCCCTTAGTTAATTTAAAAACATGATTGGGAAGTTCATGATGTTTAAAATCGGGGGTTGCCCAAGATAAACTTCCTCCTCAATAAATCTATTTAAAAAAGCACTTTTAACATCCATTTGAAAAAGTTTAAATCTATATGACATACATAAGCAAGGAAAATCCTAATAGCCTCTAATCTTAATACCGGAGCATAAGTTTCATCATAATCAATGCCTTCCTCTTGGTTGTACCCTTTGGCAACCAATCTAGCCTTATTCCTAGTTATGAAACCATGCTCATCTAACTTATTTCTATGAACCCATTTACATCCAATAATAGGATGATCTCTAGGTCTAGGAATAAGTTCCCAAACTTTGTTTCTCTCAAATTGGTTGAGTTCCTCTTGCATAGTAATCACCCAACTCTCACCATTAAGAGCCTCATTAATGGTCTTTGGCTCAATTTGAGAAACAAAAGCAAAATTATTGTCTAAGGTTTTATAATGAGATCTAGTACTTACACCCTTAAATGGATCACCTATGATTTACTCCTTGGGGTGATTCTTGGGGTATCTCCACTCCTTAGGAAGTTCTTGAACATCTTCCTCTTGTGGATTTGATTGATCCTCATGATCTTGTTAGTTTTCCACTTGGTCTTCAACTTCCTTTGGAGTCTCATCTTGTTCCAATCTAAGCTTTTCAAATTCACCTACAAGATCATCAAGAACACTACCTTTCCCAAGATCATGTTTACTAAATTCGTCAAATACAACATTCACAGACTCTTTAATTACCATAGTCTTTTGTTAAAGACTCTATAAGCTTTACTAGTGGTGGAATATCCTAGGAAAATGCCATCATCAGTTTTAGAAGCAAATTTTCTAAGGTTATCCTTGATATTTAATATGTAGCACTTACAATCAAAAACTCTTAGATATGAAATCTTGGGTTTTCTTCCATTCCATAACTCATAAGAGGTTTTATTCAAAATGGGTCTTTTTAAAACTTTATTTGAATTGTAACATGAAGTATTAATAGCTTTCGCCCAAAAATAAGTTGGTAAACCATATTCATTAAGAATGTTTCTAGCCATTTCAATCAAGGTTCTATTTTTCCTTTCTACAACACCATTTTGTTGAGGTGTTCTATGAGAGGAAAAATTATGTGAAATTACATATTCAATGCAAAAATTTTCAAAAAGTTCATTTTCAAATTCTTTTCCATGATCACTTCTAATTTTGGAAATGAAATAACCTTTCTCATTTTGAACACATTTTGCAAAACTTTTAAATGCATCAAAAGCATCATTCTTATGAGTCAAGAAACTAACCTAAGTAAATCTAGAGTAGTCATCAACAAGCACATAAGCATACATTTTTCCACCTAAACTAGCAACTCTACTAGGTCCAAACAAATCCATATGAATAAGTTGAAGGGGTCAAGAAATACTTACACTATTTTTTGATTTGTGGGATGATTTGTGTTGCTTTCCCATTTGACAAGGTCCACATGTCTTTTCCTTTAAGAATTTGATCTTTGGAAGTCCTTCAACAAGCTCATCCTTGCAAAGAATATGAAGAAGTTCCATGCTTGCATGTCCAAGCCTTCTATGCCAAAGCCAAGATTCATTGCTAATAGACATGAAACACTTGACATCTTGGTTAGCCAAATCATCTAAGTCAATCATGTAGGTATTGCCCTCCCTTTCACCCTTAAACACTACATTATCATTAGTTAAAGTGGTGATAATGCATGCGTTAGAGTCAAAGGTGACTTTATTACCCTTATCATATAATTGACTTACACTAAGCAAGTTAAATTTTAAACCATCAACTAAAAGAACATTTTCAATGAGAGAAAGATTGTCTTTACTAATGGTACCAATGCCAACTTTCTTACCTTTCGCATTATTACCAAATGTGATGTTTCCACCTCTCTTTTCTTTTAAATTTGTGAAGAGGCTTGCATTTCTGGTCATGTGTCTTGAACATCCACTATCTACATGTCATTTGTTCTCATTGGCAGTGGATTTAAGACAACAAGAAAAGATTAATCATCTTGTTTTAGGTACGTAAATATACTTGGGTCCTTAGGGGTTAGCCTTGGACGAGTCCTCAAGCTTGAGTTGAGCCTTCCTTATATAACAAAATACATTTATATGACCATCCTTCATAGAATAATGGCATTTAAGTTTTGACTTGAAGGTTTTCTTAGCCATTTTGTAAAAAAATTTTGGTTTTTTCACAACATTATGACATGAATGCATATATGAACAAGTGTTATGTTGTGATTGTGAGTGCCTTTGAGCATGCCTTTTTTGATATATGAATGTATGGTTAACTCTTTGAGGCTTAACTCTTGAGTCTTGTGTAACCTTTTGAGTCCTTTTGGGACTTGGAGGTTGAGTGTGTATTTTTACTTCCTTGTTAATTACCTCAATGCTAGAGGTTTGAGGAGTTGTAGCCTTTATGAACATAGTAAGAGAGGATGTGGATGGAGATGAGCTATCAAAGCCAAGACCATGTCTCACAAGGGGTGGCCTTTGTGATACAATAAGAGTATCCAAGGCTTCTTTTCCTTTGTGAAATTTTGAGATTGAGTTTCTTAATTCTTCAACCTCAATTTTTGAAGCATTATTTTCTTTATATAAAGAATTAAAAGAGGAGGTTTTAGAAGTGATTTCCTCCAATGAGCTTTTTAAACTAACATTGGAGGTTTTCAAGCTTAAAATAAGTTTTTCTAATTCTTTAAAATTCTCCTCCAACTTAGAATGCTTTTCTTTAAAAAATTTCATTATTGATTTATACTTTTTGCATTTTAAATTCATTGCTTTAATTAGCTCATTCTCATCATGCATATCATCATCAATATCATCACAAGATTAAGAGTTAGAGCTTCCCTCATTTGATGAGTCCTTTAAGGCTATGAAATAGAATTTTGCAACATCCTCCTCCTCTTCATCACTTAAGGAGTCATCATCCCATGTTGCTTTGAAACCCTTCTTCTTCTTTTTCTCCTTGTCCCATTTCTTTTTCTTTTTGATGTTGGGACATTTTGTTTTTAATGACCTTGCTTGCCACATTTATAGCAAGTAATGTCATTCTTCGTTTCTTTGCTTGATTTGGAGTTGTAATTTGATGATGATCTCCTAAAGGGCCTCTTTTCTTTCTTTCTTCTTGATGATGTCTTTGACCCTTTTTGAGAGCATACCAAGTTCTTCATCATCATTATCTTCACTTTCCTTTGATTCACTTAAGCTCTCACATTCTTTTTTGCTTTTGAGGGAGGATTTGAGAGCTAAGGATTTCTTTTTCTCCTTCTCTTGATTCTCTTCTTTCTCTATCATTAGAGACATTTCTTCGATAAGGAGTTTTCCAATAAGGACATCGGTAGAAACCTTTCCAAGATCCTCATTAGCTTCTTCTATGCTAGCAATTCTAGCTCTATAGTCTTTCTTTGGGAGAGTTTTGAGAATCTTGTGGTTTATATCATTCAAGGTATATACTTTGCCCAATTTCTTTATATTAGTGACAAGGGCTAGAAGCCTATTTGTCATGTCAATAACGTTTTCATTGGGTTTCATCTTGAAGAGCTCATATTCAATTGTGTATAATTAAATCTTTTTAGCCTTGACTTTCTTAGTTCCTTAATGGAAGTTTCGTAAAGATTTCCAAATGTTGAATGCACTTGAACAATGTTAAACTCTACCACATTCTTCTCTTAAGAGTGCATTAAGAAGAATTACCATAGCTCTCTTATTTTTCCTATTAGCTTTTCTTTATGCATCCATCCATTCTTCTCTAGGAACCAATTCTTCAACATCCTCAATTGTTCTTGATGGAGGCTTCCATTCCTTAATTATGCAATCCCATGTATCAATGAGATCACTATTAAGATATACCTCTATTCTATATTTCCAATATGCATAATTGGTACCATCAAAGTGTAGCTTGAGGTGATGCATCCCTTTATTAGCCATTTTGATCTTTTCTCACTTAATTAAGTTTGAAGAATGAGACCAAAGCTCTAATACCACTTGTTTACCCTTATGCACTAAGAAGGGGGGTTGAATTGGTAGGAAATTAAAAATTAGATAGAAAGAGATAGGGAAGAAGAATAAACACAATCAATTTTATAGTGGTTCAAGTATTAATGAACCTTACATCCACTCCCCAATCTCAATTAGATATTTTACTACTAGTTGATACTTACAAGGGAGTTTCAAGCACACTCCAAACTTACAAAGTGTTTTAATGGCTAACACATAACCTTTACAAGTGTTTCCCTTAGACTCACACTTAAAACTATATAAGAGTTTTCTATTGGCACACTCTCAACCCAATACTATGTGTTTTCAATGCTAACACTTAACCCTTTAAGCTATCAATGCTCTTACAAGAACCAAATAATAATAATTAAAATGTAAAGGCTTTGAGAATTAAAATTGCAAGAGTTTGGCTTAAACGAAAGTTGTTAGATTTTTATGAGGGTCCTTAGAGGGGGTATTTATAACTTCTTCCCTCCAAAATCCCATTACAAAGAGATACCAAAATGGATCCTTACAACAGCCATAAGATCTTGCATTAAATGCTCTGTCAGAGCTGGGTCGCAGTCGCTAAGCCTTTTTCGCAGTAGTGACTCCATTTTCGCAATCGAGACTAATATTTTATGATCTCAATCTTCATAATCCACAATGGCCAGATAACACGTGGCATATTCTTGTTGGTTTTTCAACTATCCATTGGAAGCTTGGATTTATGTATGAATTTTTGCAGTCGTGACTACCAATTCACGGTCGCAAATCAAGGATTGCGCCTTTGGTTGTGATCATGATTGAGGTCATGATTTGTTATGTGTCTCAAAGCTAAAAATTCAACTATATTGCCTTCTGATCGTCTTGGTAGTGATATAATGGTTGCGATCGTGATTAAGCTGTGTTGGGCACGACTCAGAAGCCAACCAATGTCTTTGGGAGATTTCAAGCACACTTGAAATTCAATCTATCAAATATGTTATAATCTACAAAATAAAAACTTAAAGTACACATTAGATAGCTTCAATTTGATTGAGAAGATCAAAATAGAGATTGATTAAGTTTTGAAATGACATAGGTCAACAAGGATCACTCTGAGGCAACTGATAGGAGAAACTCCTTTTAGCCTGACCTATGGCACTGAAGATGTAATTCTAGTGGATATAAGCCTTCCCACTAGTAGAGTCACCTATTGTGGGGATGGAAGCAATAATTAGGCCTGAAGAATTGACATGGACCTCCTAAAAGAGCTCAAAGATATCACCAGCATTTGAATGGCAACTTATAAACAGCAGGCTGCCAACCATTTCAACCAAAAAAAAGTAAGAAATAGGGTGTTTGGCAAAAGCAATTTAGTGATGAGATTCCTATAAGCTACTAGGAGGGGTGAAGGCTTGGGAAAGTTAACATTGACTTGGGAAGAACCTTTCAGAATATAGAAGGCTATAGGCCCTAATATGTACAAGCTTATAACAATGGAGGCTGTTGAGGTACCACACACCTAGAATGTCCAACTCTTGAAAATGTATTATCACTAGAAGCAATAAAAGAAGTATAGTTCAATTAGAATATTCTTTCCTTTTGAATATGTATAAATGAATATCAAATGTAAAAAGAGCTCAAAAACCTTTCAAACAACTAAAGATGTCTAAAGGCGAATCCTATAAGGACTATGCTTGTGGCCGAACTCTAAGGCTTCGGCTCAAGTGGCGAAGTAACCTAAGCATAAGTCTCTAAAACAAATTTAAAACTTCATAAATTGTGAGATGGATTTCCTAAAAGAGGAGGCAAAAGCCCAAGTGAATCCAAGTAAATTACCTCACACACAGTAATATGAGCTTCCCAAATAAGGAGGTAAATGCCTTAGTAAATCTAGCCAAAAAAAGACCTAGAGAGATTCTAGGTAGAGAAAACCCACAAATGGTGTGTGAACTTCCTAAACAAGGATGCAAAAGTCCTGGTAAATCCAAGACAAAGGGCAAACAACATCAAAGATGAAGCTCAAAGTCCTAAAGGGTAGATAAGACTAAAAAGCCTAATGAGTCACTATAAAGGAAAAACATATGGTTAAATGAATGCAACTAGCAAGGCAAAGGCTTCATATCTCTCATTTCATTCACAAAGGGGGAAGAAAGCTTACAAACCAATTCAATAAAGACTTTTGAAGAATGTCAAAAGCATCAACACACTGACGAATGCCAATTAATGCAAGATGAAGACAAGTATGTGTGAAACAGTCTTTATTATTGTAAAAATGTACAACATTGAATTTACAATTCAAAAAAAATAAATTACAAAAAAGTCTCAAGAGGATAGATCTCTAAGAGGGTCTTTGCTAAGTGGCACAAGGGTGAAAGCATCAATGCTGGTTGGAAGAGGATCACTTTAAAGGTTTGGCCTAACAATAGAGATGGATTCAATAAGCTAGAGTTTGCCACCATATGAGAGGCCTTTTTCCTCATCCGCTTCCCTCTCACTAGAAGCTTCTAAGATGGAAAAAGTTGGTGCAACAGCTTTCTTCTCCTAAGCAGGAAAATCCTTAGGCTTGAGAATATCTTCATCTCCTTCAGTAGCAGGTTCTTAATACTCAAAGATATCAGGGGCATAAGCCTCTTTAGTAGCATCTAGCTCAGCTACCACTTGCAAAACACTAGGGAAGTACAATGTTGCATCTTAGAGAGTATTATTATAATACTCAGTAGTAATTTTATAAGTGTGGTAGGTGATGATGTCATTGAAGCTTTTGTACTACATGAAATCCCTGATAGCCTTCCTTCTATCCTCCTCAGCCTGTTTGGCTTTATCTAGCATAGCTTTAGCTCTATTGGGGGCTTGCTTATAAGCAAACTCAATGACTCAGAGTTCTTATTGAACCTTCTTCAGATCCTTATGAAAAACAGGGATCTCTTCCATCTCCTTGGTTAGCTCCTCATTACTTTTCCTCATCCTCTCCAACTGTACATTAAGGTCAACAATGATCTCGTCTCTACTAGCCATAACCATTTAGAAGCCCTTTGCCTCCTCCTCAACTTTTAGGCTGGCCTCCTTATTGGCCTTTGCCTCTATTTTTGCCTTTGTCGCATATGCCCTAGCAGCCTAAATCTCCTCCTTCAGCTTTGAACAAAGCTCATGCCTCTTCTTTGCAGCTCACTTGGCATTCTTATAATGGTCCCTTGAAAGACCAAAGTTGGTGTGCAAAATCTTGGCATTGAGAACCATCTGCGAAGCATAAATGACAATAAAAGGGAGATTAAACCATGTCGAACACACACAAAAATTAAAGAGAAATAAGATAGCTAAAATTTACCTTCTCAAGTAAAGCCTCATGCTTAGCTAGCATGTCAGATATTGAGCCAAAGAGAGAGGTCAGAGTTGGGTGTAAGAAAGCTAACGGAGCCATTACATTTATAGAAATGGAAGAAGCTTTTAGCTTAGTGACATTTTGGACCATCGATAAAGCCTTAGTGGTCTCTGTAGGTTCTTCTCTCCTTTGCTTCTTTGGTGGTGAACCAAGGTCCACCACCTCAGCTTGCTGTAAAGTAAAGGATGCTAAGGTATCAATGTCTCAGAATATAGGGGCGTAAGAAGTACCCCAAGCCTCTTTCATTGAATAGAGTCCCCCACCATTAACATCTTCTTTGATCGATGAGGAGAAGACGAATCTGATTAAATGGTGACCTTTTAAGGAACTACCCAGGGGCAATCTTTGGACCTTCGACAGAAGTCTCTACCATGGTAGATGAGATAGGCGAAGTAGGACTTACTGCTACAGGAGTTTCAATTGAAGATATAACACTAGTAGCAATACTCACTACCCCAATAGGACATAAAAAAAGAAAGAAAAATAAACAAACAAAGCACAATAAGGATAGAAAAAGGAAAATGAAAGGAAATTTGCCTTTAAACACAATAGCTTTCCCTCCAACCACAGTCTTGATAGGCAAAGGATAAAAGGCCTTGAGAGTGGCCACATCAAGTAAAAAGATCATCCACTCATCTATAAATTTTTCCCAAGTCTCCATTTCCTCAACAGTAGGGGGGCCTCCCAGGCATAACACTCTTCAACCACCTCAAATGAGCCTTCCTAACTACCCTAGGATTCACTATGGGAGAAAGCAGAGAAGGGAAGGAAAGGAGATGAAGGTTGCTTGTCCTTACTTTGATTTCAAACATTTTAAAGTCCTTCACCACCTGAGCTAAATGGGCTTCGAACTCCATGTCAAAGATGTCTTCTAACCATCTCTCCAGGTCCCCCATCTACTCCGCTCCTTTGTAAGTGATGGTGTAAAAGACATTAGGCATTAGAGAACCCTTTGTTTTCACCTTCGAAGGAGGAGGCAAAAGCAATTCCTTTTCTTTTCCTGTAGTCGAAAGAGGAGGTAGGGGAGAAGGAAAAGCCCTTCTAGATTCAGGAATCAAAATCCCCTTATGAGCAACACACTTAGTGATAGTATTAGGAGGGCTTCGCTCAGTAGGACTGTGTTTTGCCAACCCCTTCTTAGAAGTAGCAATTGCTATGGGATTAAAGTCCACTAGGATGCAAAGCCTGAGCATCCCTTTGTAAGGATCAAGCACTAGGAGTTAAGTAATGGGAACACAGGCTTTGGGAGAAACTCCCTCAGTTTTCTTCAAAATATCTTGATAATGATCAAAATTCTTCACTTTCACTGCAAATAGAAAAAATAAAACATTAGCAACATAAAAAATGACCCATTATGCTTTGCTAAGGGAAAAGAAGATTGAAGACTTGAGAACTCACCTTAGACATCTTTCAGCAAGAGTTTAAGGGTCAGAGCTTTATCGATGTCCCTCATATGGATGGAGCCCCCCATCTTCTCAGCATCATAAATGTAGCCTTAGTGGATGAGGGTTCTTAAGTCCCTCTTCTTATCATTTTTTAGCTTCTCTAGCCAGTCTCCAAGGCCTTTAGATAGTTTTAGAAAATGTCTTGAGAAGCTAAAGCCAAGAGACTTCTCACCCAAACCGTTAGTGATCTTCACTAGGCCAAACCTAAACTTTCAGTTCTTTACTTTGTTTTCCTTCCTAAAGAACAGACCTCAAAGCTATCTCGTGAATGTCATATACACCCTAAGGGACCTCTAGGTACTCTAGATTCTGAAGAAACATTGGAACAAGCGAGTAGTAGGGAAGATACCATAGGCAAAGTAGATGACCTTGAAGAGATGCATATCTCTTGTCGAGTTTGGAGTCAACATCATAGGGTTCACCCTAAGATATCTAAAGCCTTATTAATACATCCCCTTACTTCCATCACAAGTAACTTCATTGGCAAGCTACTTTGTGTAGTTGAGAACTCCTAACATAGATGTCACATCAATTGTCAAAGGGACCTCTAGCAGGCAATATGTCCTTAAGCTCTGATATAGCCATTCACCTAACAGATACCTAAGGAAAAGACAGGTGCCTATACGTCCACTATCACTATACCAATCATACTAATTAGGGATATGCTTTATTAAGAGATATTCTCTGTCCTCCAAAAAAGGTATCAAACTTTATCCCATGCACAGCCATACAAAAGAGAAGGATCAACAAATAGTTTAGATGGATTGAACTCTACACTCTCTCACCTCCTTTCTCTTACTAAAAAGCTTGCTAACCAAATAAGAATAATCACCTTCTCTAGTCAATGGTGAAGCCTGTTACTAACTTGAGTGTCGGAGCCCTCCCGACCATCTTCTCCTCTTTATAGGCTTCCATTACAAAGGCCTAACATGAAAGATCTAGCCCATTGAATCTTATTTGATTAAGCTCCAATTAGTATACATTTCATATATTTGCTATTTCCATATATGTTGAATTAGAAATAGTAATTACTTCAAAAAATTAAGTAAAACAATGTAAGAATAAATATAATATGGTTTAAGGTTAGTTATTATTTTTCAACATAACTAATTAAATCGAAGGTGTTCATCCTATGTAGAATGTACATCCTACAAGTCATGTTATGACCTATATTTTTTTGTATTATATAAATTATTATTTTTGAAAGAATATAAATTACTTAACTATAATAATATTTAAATTAGGATGAAATTCAACATAAAAGAAAGGAATGCAAATAAGTTGATGATATTAAAGATTAGGAAAAAAAAATCAAAATATGAAGTCCTACAATTCATAATAAGCGAATTGGTGAAAAGATGAGCCATGGAGATAGAGAATCTCATATGGATTTGGGAATTCATGGAAATGACATGACATGACATGGGAGAAAGTTACCAGTAAAATTCCACGAACCATAACTGATGTTAATAATTAATAATTTCTTTTGGCAGCCCAGCGGAGTCGTTGAGGTAGTCTATACTATATAATTCTTTGCCTGTTTGGATACATCTTGTTTAGGACTGTTGGATGGGGAGCTCTACTATAATCAAAAAGTTGCAAAGAAGACATTTTTTGGGAGATCTCTAGCAAACCCATTTTGGTCACCTGCAATGATTGGACAACGCATGTGCCATCTCTAATAGTTGTTCATAGTGTAACTAGGGACAGAACTAAGTATTAGATTGGCTCCTAAAAGAAATTTCTTCTATCTATATATATAATTTGTGTATAATCCTCCTCAAAATAAACCATTGTCCCTCCTAATACTGATGGTGAATATATATTTTTGAATTGATTATGGTATACTCTTTAGAAAATATTAAATTTTTATTTGCAGTAAATTTTTGTATATATTTATACATTATATATACATACTTAATATATTAGTAATTGATAAAAAATGAATATAGAATGATATTGATTTAAGTGGTTATAAATTCAGTTCAGTTTAATTTTTTGTTGCCCCTTTGCTATATTTTTCTAGTTCCACCCTAAGGTGTAACTCTGGCTATAAGCTCACTAGTCGATTGGTTTACTCTAAGTGGTGGTAGTGTCACTAAACATTGGCCAGCAGTAGGCCAATCAGAGTAGTAGCCACTTCTCTCTCTCATATTATATGCCATAAAAAAAATAAAAATAAAAAAAGAAAGCTTGACGAAATACTTGAAAAGGCAAATGCCTACATTTGAATAAAAAATAAAAAGACGGTATAAATAAAATTTTGGCAAAAAAAAAACCATATTATATATAATTTCCTTTATATTCAATATTTAAGAATTCAATGACCCATTTTGACCAGCTATAGAATCCAATCTCTAAATTTATCCCATAATTGCTAGAATTAAATTGTGATTTAATTAAAATTAAATTCAGAATAACTAAAATAATTTAATTTAACTTTAAATTTTCTATTTTTTAATTTTATTTTAAGGTTTAAATTTTATCAACGTGGCTTAGAAATGGTGTTATGTGGGCAAGAAGGCAATTTTATTGCACAAAAAGAGTTGTTCTTTTTGGTGTCTTATTCAATAAAAGAAGCTGTGATTTTGGGTTTAAGGGAAGCTTTGGAATGGATCATTAGCTTACAATTTACTTATGTGGATTTGGAGCTAGATTTTCATAGTCCAACTTCGTAATTGTGATAGTCTTAGAGTATGGGTAGATATAAGATCACTAAAAACTTATAA
>CANTUT010001253.1:22500-47251 GCA_947687605.1 Reutealis trisperma | reverse complement strand
GCTTTGCTAGCATACACGTACCGTGCTTTGTACACTCGGACTCATGTGGATAGTCGCAGAGCTCCACGTTCAGGACTTATATGCTTCGTCCCTTTGATTCAGGTAATCACGGTCTTCGAATTCTTCCGTTAGTCCTTGTATTTTCGATTCTTCTTGACTAACTTGTGTCTTGGGTCTTGCAATGGTGGCTCTGGGAGCATATCGATGTTGGGCGTCCTCGTCGAGCAGAGGTTGATCTGAGTGTCTTTCCTCGGAGCCGTACTTGGAGTGTACGGGAGTCTCGGGGCGACATGCTTCGTCGTCTTCATTACTCCCGTAATCAGTTCGAGATCCTCCGGTCTGAAAAGGTATGGTTCCAAGAAAGCAGTTGGGAATAGATAGAAGAAAGTCTTTTGGCATAACTCCTGAGGGGAGTGATAAGTAGAATCTTGTCCCTCTCACTGATAGTTTAAGCCTTTGGTTGGAGTAGATAGATGGTTGTTTAACAATAGCTCTTTAGTCGCATATTGTGTGTGCATTCTCTCAGTTGGTTAGCTAGTGTCATTTGCCTTCGGCTTCTTAGCTTTCTTTTTCAAGCCAGCAGAGTAAGACTGGGCTAGGGATCGAGATAGGGATAGGGCAGACACAATAGAAAGAGACTTTTTAAATTTAAAAGCGAGTTAAGGATAGCTGAAGCAAGTTATCAAAGAGGGAAGAGATTAGTTGAAAGCCAGACTGACTCGACTTCAGTGTAGTAGGTTCGACTCACAAGAGTGGAAACCGTTGAAGGAGTATAAAGGGATGGAAGCAATGCGAATACCCGGATATTCCCTTTTCACCAGGCTCCCTACATTGCCCCCTGCAAGATAAGCCAAAAACTGCCCGATATTGAAAAATCGCTTCTCCTATTGATTAACTTACTTCATCACCAGAACCATCGACGAAAGCTTACAGGATTCACATTTAGTTAGAAATGCCATTTTTCGATAAGGAATGAGAAAGCTTGGCCTGCCGTTTTAGTAGCCAACTTCGGTACTAGTCCTAACGACTTACGAGACTCATATTCCGGAAGTCCACTCTACCACTCACTCGAGCTCGTTCCTAAACCTGCCAATCCTTGGTAAAGCGGTATGCGGAAGGACTCTGCCTTTTGTAGCTTGCCAGGACAGTGTGTGATGCTAAGGTAAGGACTCTTGCCTAGTAGCCAACTCGAAGGCTCATTCTATCGAAAAAGAAGGGCCTCCACCCTCGGTTAACTTAAGGGATAGACCGAACCAGCTCACTAACGAAATTTCAGATCAGGGAATGTCCCCCGAAGCACACCTTATTCGCTCCGCTGAACGAACGGAAGGAGCCTACTAAACTAAATGTATGGTTATGGAGGAAAGCTTGTTTGGGCTTTTAAAGGCTTCGTACCTACTTGTTGTGTCTCCCGTCATAAGACAGCCGGCCGATACGAGGGATTGACTTAAACTTAATAAGGGTAAGAGCCTGTTTGAATAGAATCATAAACTAAAGCGCTCTCTCGTTTATCCTTACACCCGCGTTTGCCCGCTAGACCTGATCTGTTTACTTACTTACGGCTGATATGCCTCAAAAGATGGTTCGGGCACAACTACTGGAACCTTACCCTCAGGTAGGGGTGTAGGTTCACAACTCCTGCGTATCAACGATTCCTTATCTGCAATAAGATTGTAAAGGAGTATGTCACGACTTAACAACCGGAACGGCTACTTAAGAGAAGACATTCCCCCAGCGTACGAAAAAAGGGAGATTCAATCGTGATTCTCCGGTTAAATGATAGCCTTCTTCTCGATAAAGTTTAAAATGCCCAGCAAAACTCCACTTTCGAATCTCTTTCTGCCCTTGTCGGCCTAAGGACTTTCCCTTCCTTTTACCGCTCTTTGGTACTGCTTGTTCGTGAATAAGAGATTTTTTCAGATTCAATAGCTTCGGAGGCGGGAAAAGAGCCCTTTGAAAGAGCTTCTCCATCGGGCGACTTCACTAAAGGGATTTCTATTTAAGATTAAGAGCTGGGTTTGGATCCCAATATCAAGACAATATCCTCATTAACTCAATGGCTATGTCCGGATCGCCTCTACGCTTTTCGCCTGCCGCTCCCGATGCTTTTCCTTTTGGGTTGGGCTAACTTGAATCAGTTGACTTCTAGTTGAAACTACTCCTCATCCGAGGTGGAATGCTTTTCTGCTGTTCAAAGAAATGCTTCCAAGTTTGGTCTGGGCTCGATCCCAATAGCCTTAGTTCTGTTCTTTACCTGCTATTCCTTCTTATTGATGCACAGTGAAAGCTCCATCCCTTTCAGACTTTGTCTCATCCCTAGGAAAGAAAAATGCCAGTCTCCGGTCAACAAATCCTAGTAAGACTGACTTTGCAGCAGATTCCATGGCATCGAACGAAGAGGCATTCATTTTCTCACAATCATCTGACTCAACAGCTCCGTTCCTGATCTTACGCTGATCCGAGGTGACCGGCCCGTCGACCCCATTTATTCGAGGCACTACTGAAGGGCACATTGGGCCTGTCAGTTTCTCAATCGAAGGAAGAGAACGAGATTGAGGACGTATCTTACTTACGATCTTTTTTTGCAGCATCCATGAATCTTAATTAACAACACCGGGCAATGAAAAGGAAATCGCACCACCGACCATACCTATGATTAAATAAAAGAAGACCGCTCGCCAACTACTATGATTAATAGGACCACCATTGAACCGGCTTTCCTCTCGTTATACCTAATCTCTATCTAATCTATTCACAGCAAGCAGTCAATCCCACCTGTCCCTTAGTTCAAGCGCAAGGAGAGATGTAATTGAGCTCGAGATAAGAGGAGAATAAAGAAGCTTCCAGCAGGATTGAATCCTGAACTCCTCGGACTAAAACCTGTTCTCCACCCTGGACTTTACACTTGATTGACTGGCTTAGACCGACACCAATGTGCTTATGCCCCACGCAAATGTGCTAATTATTTTCGGTATGTTCTGTACGTAGATAGAGCACCTAGAGGTTTAGTAATAGATATGGAACAACAGACTTCAAGTCTTTCACTTTCTACGAGGACCGATCTCTCTTCTGCTCCGTAGGTACTAGTTAGGGCGCTTAAAAGTTGTTTCAAAAGGCTGTTTATTAGGCTTGCGCCAAATGTGCTCATTATAAAATCTGCTTTCCCTTCTTCACTTCAATGTCTGAAGTTGCAATTTTATCAAGTGGAACTGGTACAGGGGATTTTATTAGCAATGTAACCGAACTCCCACTCAATGTTCACACTGAATGAATGAAAGAAATTGGCTCCACAGGAGAAGGAAAATGAAGATTGAATGTAACAGACCTCTCAATGGCTGGAACTTCTACTGCATTTGGAGGGGGCGGATCCACTATCAGTGACTCTCCCCATTCAAGTTCTGTTAGGTTTTTGGTAGCAATCTAATCGGTCATTTTCTTCCATTTTTTATTAGTCCTAGGGATTGGTTTAAATATGCTCAAACTTTCATTCTTGGAACTAGTAAATGCCCGGTAGTATGAGTTCCCTGTCTAACTAAGCAAGCTCTTTTACTTTGCCCGAAGAGAAAGCATATAAAAGTAGTTGGTAAGGAGGGGGTATGAAATGCCAATGAAAAGGGATATAGCAGGGGGGATGTATTATCAGTTAAAAGTGTCATAGGAAACTCTTGTTAGTATAAGGAATGGGCTGGGATCTGAAGCCGCTCCCCCACCAGACACGAACATCTCAAATCCAGAAGCAAATACACAAGTACCAAAGGTGGAAACAAGCAGTCTGAACGACTATTCAGTTAACCTACGTGCTGCGAGAATCAGAAAACAAAGCTCAATCCAAGCAAGGGACGAAGTGATAGAGTGTCGGCTCTACATAAAAATATAAAAATGGAAGAGAACTTGGAGAAAACATTCCATAACTATGCAGCGAGCCTCTATCCACGAACCTGGGAAATCTGGGAGCCATTGACCCCAGAGTGGATCCATCAACAAGGCGCCAACAATTTGACAGCCTCAAGCAAGGCCTAAGCTCCTCACTCCCGAAGATACAGATGTGGAAGGTGCGGGTTTTACCCTTTCCTAAAATGGATTTAATTTAGGTAAACTCCTAGGCCAAGACAAACCCTGCATCCTTATCCTTACTTAGTCGAGGTCTGCTTGGAGTCCCGGTTGAGAGGCCGATCAAGGAGCTTTCTTTCGATCTTGATGTGAAACCGCTCCGTGGGCTTCTCTTGCCTTACAGCTTCAATCCCTTTCTCATGAAAGTAGCTCGATTCCATTTGATTTGGTTGGGCATATCCAAGTTCTAGGAGAGTTGGATCATATTCACCTGACTTCATCGGTCTTTATAGATTCTTTCCGAAAGCCCTAGTTCAGCCAGCTAGGACCTTTATTTTTATTTAGCCTTCAAGTCAACTATGCCCCTTACCTTAGACCTTAGTCCCGAGCGAGAGTCTTTCAATCTCCGCCGGGGCCAAGAGAATTGAGGGATCATGTCACATCTCCGATGACCCTTGTTTAGTTATCCCTCCTTCAAAAGCCTATGAACTTCTGTCAATGGACGGTCAACTCACCTTACGCGACGATAGGGTCGACGCGGGCATTGAGAATGTAGAGTAGAAGGGGCTTCCTCAGCTACCGGGGAACGCTGCTTAGAATGCAGTACCTCACACTTGCGTCCACCCCTAGCCGTATCACATTAATCTAGAGCCACGGGAGATCGTCCTGCCTAGCTCTCCTTCAGGAGTTGCCGCACATCGAGACTGGATCGCATCACGCCCGTCTTTCGCTATCAACAGCCGGCTCCTGGCGGTCAAAACCTCTTGTTCCTGTAGAGAACAAAGGCCCGCTTTCACAAGGTTCAACCCCCTTTACTGGAATGAAGTACTTGGGATTAGCAGCGCTGCTTCCTATTGTATTCTTTATTGTATTATTACAATGTCCCCAGTCAGGAAGTCTAAGTAGCTGGGAAGGGTTAGCGACTGAAAGAAAATTTTTAGTTCTTTTTCTTGGGAAACCCGTCCCTAATGAAAGAAGATTTATAGCTTCGCTTGCCTAAGATTTATACCACCCCGTGTCTGAAAGACAGGTTCTTTTCTGTACCAGCTCACTATGATTCATTCGTACACGAGCTCTTTCATCAACACAACAGTAGGACACTCCGGGCTAAAAACTGACAACGACTACCAAGGATCTATGATCATTCCAAATACAGTACTTGACATATTCCTAGAACCAAAAAGTAATATTCATTGTTCATTGGATTTTTACTTCTCACGTGCAAGCAGAGCGTTAGCAATCCTCTTCATAGAAAAGTCTAAGCCTTGCCAAAAGGCATGGCAGTGGTTGTAAGTTGTCTAACCAATGGGCTGATGAAAGCTCAAAAGCGAACTAGAAAACTAGCGAACGAACTAATGCAAAAAAGCGAACAAACACCTTTTTCAGGATGATGGGATACCGGGGAATGCCTTCCTCTCCTAAACTGGATGATGGAATAAGAAATCTATCTATGCAGGAAGGCAGGTAAAGCCCATTCTATTTAGACTGATCAGAGGTTAGAGCAGCCTACTTTCCTAGAGGAAATGCCTTTTCTTTTATAGTCAAGAGCTGAGCGAGAGGAAGGCCTTGCTTTTTTATTGGACTTGGTCTTTCTTTTTTCAGCAAATGATATGTCCGATATGGATGTAGGGAGAAGTGAAACTAAAAAAGCTTAGTTAATGATGATTCTAGCTTCAGCAATGAGCGGGACAACCAACCCGGGGGTTCGGGAATAAGACCAAGAGGGTAACTTGTCAAAGACATACGCTCAACTCAACCAGAAAGAGAAAGCTACTGCGTTCTTCGGCAGATAAATAGGTAGAAGACATCCTCGTTGATATTAGTGCTCGAAGCTGGGGCACTCCGAGGCCATTCCACGTGGTAATCCCGTATATCCCTCCATTTAGGTACATTACATTCACGAAACTCCTATAACAACATAGATCTCTCAAAAGAAAAACTACAGGCATTATTGCCCTTACGCTCCTTCCTCTGGCAAGAACTCACAGCAGACAGCAGCAATCCATATATAGGAAGATAGCTTAACCTCTGGAAAGTCGCCTTATCTTTGCTTTGGGTCTCACCCATACTAGCTAGTGAAAACAAGAAGTCTAGAGATCATATTCAAATAATAGTCAACGAAGGAGACCAAGTGCTAAGCTACTCACCGAGCGGGAAGAGCTATTGGCTATCGTTCCGAGCAGTCGATCTATCCAATATATATACCAAAAGGCATCCGCGAATGACAACTAGCGCACAGAAAAGAAGAACGTGTCGATTTGACATTTCGTCTATCTCCTCGCCTAACATCAATCAATTCCGTCCCGAGCAGCAACACTTTACTATACATCATTTCATCGATCATACTCAAGTAGACGAGATCCAATTAGACCATGTTACCTTTCCTCCCTATCAGACGAGGAGTGAAGCGAGCTACACCCACTATACTACCGAACCCGAACCCCAGTGATACAATAGATGACTGATGATAACCGAAAACAAGAGAAAGGGGAGTGGAGGGCCAATCTGAGTAGTGAAAAGGTAGTGAAAGGGTAGGCGGAATCACCGTGATTTATGAGGGAAGTGGGGAATGTGCTGTATGAGGTGGGGAATAGGTTGCAGAAGGTAGACAAAGAGGGTCCGGGCAGGAAGAATCTCCTGGAAGAGTAGAGTGGAAGCACGAAATCGGCACAACATCTATTGTACAGACGCTATTGAAACTGCGAGGGACCGTCCGTTAGTCAATGTCGGCAAGTCCCGATACGTTTGAAGTCGGAAAGGCTAGTTTGGTCAAATCAAAATGGAAATAGCAAGCAAGACGCCCACTGGGAAGGTAGAGGTGTACTTTTAGCTTTTGTTTTCCTCCATTCTAGGAGGTTACACAACTAAAGAAGACTTTTCCGGACAGGATAGGCCATCGACACAGAAGAGGGAATTGGGGTCACAAATCAGCGTAGACTTAATGCAAGCAGTTTTTCAACACCGCACGACCAAGAGTTGGGGAAACTCAGTACTTAGGATTTCATTCTCGGTAAGTTAGACTTGCCTCATCTACGGTAGTTTGGGACATATGTGCTGATTTAGCCGCCTACTCAGATTCACCTCCCGACATAAGGCTCCTCCTACGAACCTAGAGAAGTCGGGCAGTCATTACATCGCTCGATCGATCGTTCCATTCGCGAGGAATAATCAGTGGATAGGCATTTCGGAGCAAAAAAAGATTCTTTCGCTTAAGGACCAAATGCTGCTTCCAAGCTGGTTCATTGAGCAACCGAAGCCAGCGCGCCTATAGATTCCGCATTCCCCCCTTCGCTGACCAAGGAGCAACAAGGCCGATCCGTGCACCACACATCAAATCAAACTTGGTGAGGTAGAGTCCAAACAAGAAAGGCAGCCCAAACGAAAACAAGAAGAACGAGCTGACGAAGCAAGACCGGCGCAGGTGCACAAGCGTATACCACGGGATGAATACTGACCGAGGACCTCCTTCGCCCTTGAGAAGGCCTTCCCAGCCCACAGAAAGCCTTCCTAGCCAAATAGGTCCAACGTAGCAAACTCTTTCACTAACATGTATCTCTACCTCAAATTCCCCGAATGCCCCTACTAGAAAGAAAAGCCTTTGCCCATTAACAAACTCTTCCCAGCCCTAACCTCAAGTTTTCGCCTCAATCAACTTAAGCTTCTTTCATTCAATCTTGAAAGACGAAATTGCATATATAGTGATGGAAATCTCGATTCCCTCCCTTTGAAGTATCCCGCTTGTCACTAATTGAAGACTAATCGACAGTTACCTTTTGTCTTCTCTTCCCCCACTCCTCTCGTTCTCACTCGAGTTCGTTCCAACCTGGAACTTCTCAGTAGATCTCCCTACTCCCCCACTCCCACTCCTCTCGTTCTCACTCGATCTCCCTTTGGTCGCCTTCTTCATTTCATTATTATATTATTATTGGAACAAGATCGCTTCGCAAAGCTAGGGATTTCATTGAGAGCTAGATGTTCCAGATCCCCTGGGCAAAGAGGTAGGATTTCTTTCTCTTCTGGTGACCCTTCCCGGCCTCTCTATTTCAAGCTCAGGAGAGAGAGTGAGCTCCCTCACGGTAAGCCCATTAGACTAAGAGATATAGCGTGCATTAGCGTTCGCCCATATTAGATGGTAGTTCCATGGTTCTAAAGATGCATGAGATGTTCGCCTTCTAAGGAAGGTGGTCTTAGATCCAAATAGAACTGGTTTGAATCCGTAGAAAGAACCCGAAACTCAATCAAAAAAAGAAAGAAGGAAAGCTTCAGGGGGAAGGATCCGTAGACAGCACTGTGGATGGAGTACCAGTAACTTCATTCTTTAATGAATGCAAGAACGGAACAATTGGCAGTGCTGAAAGCCCCTACCTATGCAAGAAGTAAGGGGGACGGGTAATCACATTCTCTGGTTTGCTACCTATGACTGCCTTGGCCACTCTGTTGACGCAGTACCCTTCACTGCACGACTAAGGTAACTCTGTCTTCTATGCTAATAGAAAGTCTGCGGTACAACTCGTGGGTTGGATATACAGATTGAAAACAAGGATTTCAGACAGCATGAAAGATTTCCTTCAGAAGACCGATCTTCAAACTGCCATGGGTGCGGTCACGGCCTCAAAGCCGGAGAAGAAGAATGAATCTAATAATTCGTCTGGTGAGAAGAGGAAGTCTGGTTGTCAATTACCACCCGATACCCGACTTTCTTCAAGCGGGCTGATGAGGCCTGCTATGACAAGGGATAGATAGGCACTATCTCTAAGAAGGTACTCCTATGGCGATATACATGCCCTCTGGATACGACCCAAGAATCAACCATTATCTATCTTCCTAGTACCTTTGTCTGAACACAGGTGACTCTCTTAGTTATAGTACTTGTTCAGTTAAGATGTACATAGTCTTAAGGATACGGTCATTACGCAGCAATATATCTTCTCCCCTTTTTTGAGGACTCGTGGAATGAGACAAGATCAAAAAGTAGCCGTGATGCCCCTGTTCGCTCTATTGAGCAAGTACATGAGATAAGGCGACATCCGGTCCTCTGCCCCAATAGCCAAAGAAAATCTGATCACATAGCCGGTAGTGATAGCCCTGCTGAGAATAGAAATTGGAACTCCTTACTGGAATGGAATCAGTGTTTTTTACTTTAATAATCCAACTGGTGTAATTAGAACACTTTACTTCACTTCGAGTTGCTCTGTCCCTCTGAATAGGCATTCGAGAGACCTGGAATGTCGCCCAAAGGCCTTGTTGACGCAGCGCCCGCTGCCGGTGAGCCAATCCCCTTTTTCGCTCCGGGATAGAGCAATTTGAAACCTGCCTCTGGAACAAAAGATTTTTATTGAAAGACATTTGGAAACTAACGCTTACACTTTGACTTCGTTCGACTTACAAACTCTAAGACCACCGAAATCCACTTGAAGACACTGATTCCGCGAGAGCCAGACTGAGATTGATGCTACGAAGACAGAGAGGGCTGCTATTCTGTTGGGGTTTAAGCCAAATGGATCAAAGGTCTCCTGTGGTTCAAATAGGAGTTTCGCTGTGTTATTGTTATTGAGAGGTTCCCCACACTGACAGGGGCTTGAGACATGATGGTTACTACAAATTTTGTTTACAAATGTATCTCTGACAACCTTCACTACTTGGCCTAGGTCCGGGGAGCAAAGAGCTGCCGGTTTCTCGAGTAGTTGTTCCGGTACAAAACCAAAGTGAGAATCCTATCAATAAGCAAGTGAGAAGAACAAATCATAGATCTATATAGGAATATACAATCGCGTCCGAAGAACGTTCGACCGAGTAACAAGTTTGATCCCCTAAGAATCCTAAATTCAGCATTAACAGCGCATACGCGACAAGTAACCTTTTAAACCACCCTAAACCCTTGCATATTGCATATAATGACCCTAGAACTTACCCTTAGGTTGTATGAACCATAATAAAATTTTCATACCCATGTGTATCACGAAAATGTTTTTACCTTGCATGATGTGCTTGAGATGGACCTAGGTTAGGCCTAGTACCCGGATGTTAGTCTGTCATTTTCTTTTGGTGCTTATTGCCCATCATCCAGCTATGCTAGTCCTTTCTTTCAACCGAATCCTTCTCAGTTGAGCTTCTTTCTTACCTAGGAGACAGGGAATGACTTTTGCTAGCTCCCATTCTTTATCTAGGACCCCTACCTTAACCTGTTCTGAGATCTTTCTCCGAGACAAGGAAACCCGCCTCTCTTGCTTGACTGCCCGTCTATTTACTTAATATGAACCTCTGCTGTGAATCCTTGGACTTGCAATCATTGAGTTCAGATTCAGAGCTGACTGAATTGCTTAATTCATAAAAAAATTTCCGGGTAAGGGGGAACTTCTGCCAATTCCATGACTTGACTGACTGAAGACTGGAATGAACCATCCAATGAATCTTTCGGCCGGTCTAACTTGCTTTCTCCCGGGATTCTCTTATATAACCAACCAGGAAGGGGTAGCCCAGCTATTCGATTCGAGCTATAGAGAAAGGCCCAATTAGACCAAGGATCAGATAGGCAACTGAGTTTCAGTTTAAGAATGGGAAAAAATCTCACTAAAACGAGGTTCAGGGTGGAAGAGAGCGGTTTAGTGGCTTTGGGGAGTCCATTGCATCAAGAGTATAGAGATTGATTGGGCCCAAGGACCCTAAACCAGAAATATAGTGAAAAAAGAGGTATATAAGTTGCTCCTTTCTTCAGGCTTGGGGAAGGTGTCCGATCTACTAGCTCTCCTCCAACCAATCCGGAGACTACAAGACCTTCACCTCAATCTCCACCGGTTCCCACTGAAAGCAGAGCATAGATCATTTATCCCTCCTTCCAGTTTGCCATAAACCTTCTTGGCTAACTGTTGACATCATCTTCAATCTCAGATGTCAACTCTTCAAGGTGTGCTTTCCCCAAGTTTGTCAGGATCCTCTACATCTGTTCAGTCCTCCTCGACTGTACATTCAATGTCCAAAAGCTTGCTGGCCTCAGACAGGGTTAAGTCTCGAGGACCTCCCCCGGGCATTGAATCTCTGGCCTTAGCCTGCCTACCAGTCTTGATCTCTTGCAAGAACAAAGGGAAGCACTAAGAAACTATTTCAGCATGCCATTTGAAGAAATTCTTCACTCGGATGCTCTCACAGCGATGCTGAAAAGGTCATCTCTACTCTGGCTCAACACTCCCCTGACTTACGCGAAAGAATCATCCTCAGAAAACTAGCATCCCGGATGGTTGAGCTCAAGGAAAGCACCCTGAGAGCAAGAAGTTCGATCAATTCTGCCAGTCTACTGCTTCTGAAAAGACTTCTAACTGCGAGAGTGCCTTAGATCAGGAGCATGAACAGCTCAGCTCGGTTCTCAAAGATTGAAGAAGAAAGAGAGCAGCTAGCAGTTGAAATTCGGTACTTACAAGCCAAAGATGCAGAGTTCCTCAAACAACAGGATTCACTGGTAGCTGAATTTAAAAAGGCTAACGAAAGGATATCCAGAAAGCTTGCAGAACTGGAAGAACGAAGCCCCTCAACTTATCCGCTTATCGGAAAGAGCAGGGACCTACTACCTACAGGAAGAGACAGGACAGCAAACTTATTGGCACCTGATTGTCAGTCATATCTATTCTTTGCTCGTGAAGTCTACGAAGCGAGCCTTCACTGGGGAGATAGCGACCCACTACTACTACCTGTACTCAATCAAGAACCCCATCAAGCAATAACTCAAGAAATATGTCCTGTTCTCATATTCATACTACTACTGAAACCACTTACAAGAAAGACAGCTATAGCAACCCCCTTTAAGACAGGGAATCCTTAGAGCAAGTACCCTTTCTAGTATGAAGATGTTCGAAATCACTTTGATGGTATTCGGGAACCAATTGTCTCACCTTTAGGAATATGGTTATCCAAAAGGCAGATGATACAAGTTCCTTCTAGCTACGGCGCTCATAAGAAGAAGGGTCCTGAGGAAGAGAGCAGCTGCTAGGAGAGAGCTGGAGAAGCAGCAGCAAAGGCTGATGGAAATCAGTCTTGGAGACAAGAGCAAGTTCAGAAGGAAGGCAACTGAAGACGATAGAGAGTCTGTAGCGAGCGACAAAGTTGACCAGAAAGATGAAAGGTCTTCTTTCATGGTCGGTGAGATCCCAGTACCTTTTGTACTCTTCTTTCGTTAACGTTGCCTGCAGTCTTTCAGGGGAGCCAAGATCCTGATGAGGATCCTCCGGAAGACCCTGAAGAGATGGTTGAGGGGAGAGTGGAAGAAGAGCCAGAAGAAGATCCCGAGGAGATGATTGAAGAAAGAGTAGAAGAGGAAGCAGAAGAGGACCCAGAGGAATACAGTGAAGAGATGAAAATCACAGTAAACCCGGAGGCTTTATCCCGAATAGATTAAAGGCTCTTCTTGCTCAACGAGCCCAGAAGGTACCGATGGAGGAAGTTGCTGGAGAGCCGGAGGTTACCTGCCAGGTGACCATACAGTCAAAGCCCGGTGAGCCGAAAAAGGTCGTGTTAGACAAAGCCTCCCCCCAGATGACCCAAGACATCAAGCCTCTGTACGTCAAAGCTCAGGAAGCCCGTATCACGGATATTGGTAGATAACGGATCTGCAGTCAATGTGTTGCCGCTGAAAATGATATGGAGTTTAGGAAAATCTTTAGAGGACCTGATGTCAACGGAGGTTTCAGTTGTGGCCTTTACTGGAGAGGCTACTAAAGTCGTTGGAGTCCTACCGCTGGAGATAACAAAGACTTCTCTGTCTGCATTTTTCGTCGTCAACACTTCAGCCCATTACCTGGCGCTGCTAGGGAGGGACTGGATACATGCAAACCAGTGTGTGCCGTCCACTTTACATCAGTTTTTGCTACTATGGAAAGGTGATGACGTGGAAATTGTGTGGGCAGACGACAAGCCCTTTCAGCTTTCAGACAGTAGAAGATACCGTGGATACGAGGTACTACGACCCGAATTGTGGGCCGATTATCTTCCTGGGGGGTTAATAAGTTCGGGAGCCCCAAGAGCTTCGAAATGGGTGGATCTGTCTGAAAGAGGAGGGCGGAAGAGCTGCTGAAGCCTCACGCCCTCGTGCCTTGTAACAGGCCGATTGGTGAGCCAATCATTGAAATTCTGGATGACTAGCCTCACTGAAGAGGAAAAGGCAGTGGCTGCAGCTGCCATAAAGAAAGCAAGAGTGCAGCACGCTCTAGATAGCCTGGTGACAGAAGAGCTCGCGGAGGTATTGGGAACTGAGATTATTTACGAAGAAGAAGCGCGAGATGAGACAGGAGAAAGAAAGCTCCACGAGTTAGAGAAGAGCTCCCACGAAAATGGAGGATGTAGCGCCAGAGGTTATTGATCCCTTAGAAGAAGTGAATCTCGCAACCCCTGAGGAGCCGAGAGTTACGTATGTAAGCTCTTCTCTTTCTTCTCATTGAAAAGAGCAGCTTGTGACTTTATTAAAAGAATTCAAAGATTGCTTCGCTTGGAATTATGATGAAATGCCTGGTCTGGACAGGGAACTGGTAGAACACAGGCTCCCAATTCAACCAGGGTGAAAGTCGTACCAACAGCCGGCGAGGAGAATGTCTAAAGAAGTGGAGCTCAAGGTAAAGGAGGAAAGAAAGAACTTGGCCTTTAATAAGTTCATTAGGCCTTGTAGGTATGCGTTATGGCTTTCTAATGTGGTCCCTGTAATGAAAAAGAACGGGAAACTAAGGCTTTGTGTTGACTTTAGAGATTGAAATGCTGCTACCCCCGTCTATGTTATGCCTATCGCTGACATGCTTTTTGATGCAGGGGTGGGTAACGAACTATTGTCATTCATGGATTGCTTCTCGGGCTATAATCAGATAATGATAGCCGAGGAGGATATCCATAAGACTGCCTTTAGATGCCCGGGCTCTATAGGGACCTTCGAGTGCTTGGTTATGCCCTTCGGTCTGAAGAATGCGGGAGCCACCTATCAGAGAGCCATGAATGCTATCTTCCACGATATGATTGGTAAACATTTTGAAGTTGATATTGATGACATTATGGTTAAGTCCAGGAAAGCAAAAGACCACATCGAAGACCATCGAATGAGTTTTCTAAGAATGAGGGAATGGAATCTCAAACTCAATCCACTAAAGTGTGCTTTTGGTGTGCAGGCAGGGGACTTCCTGGGGTTCCTGGTGCATCAAAGGGGGATCGAGCCAGAACGTAGGAGGCGAGAGCCATCCTGGAGGCTAAACCACCTCAGAATAAGAGGGAGCGAAAGCTCTCGACCGAACAAGCAAAAGACGGATTGAGTCAATCCTCTCGCTATCGCTCCTCCTCCTCCTGCTACCGTCGATCTAGTTGAGACTTGATGATGGAGAAGAAGAAAATGTGCAGTGCAAGAAGAGATGACCCCCTTTGCTAGCTCTAGAAACCGCTCTGTGGACGACCCATCCGTTGTCAAGCCTACTGATTCATCTGGCACAGACGTTAGCCCAGTCGCGGCCATTCCCTTGTCAGGGAGCCCTCTGCCACTTTCTCAGGTTTGCTCTACATCTCTTCTTAGATTTTATTGCTAATCAAATGATTGCCACTAACTCAATGCTATTCACATGCAGAAATCGCTTGCCCTTCGGCCCTCACTAGCTCTTCGCTTGGTTGTACAAAGAGCATGCCCGAGGGGGCTACTACGCTCACCGCGCACTTGAATCAATCACCACCTGAGCTTCGCTACCGCTTCGCCCAGCTCCTGCGCCTACCACGAACCTTGGCACGAGAAAGAAGTAGAGCTTTGCTAGTGAATCTGCTCTTTGAAAGCTTGAACGTGTCCCGTCCCTCTTTCTTTTTGAATATGCCACGCGATTCGAAATGATTAGATATTAGATGAAGGGCCTAGAAAATGCAAGGGGAACAGCCAGAACCAAATGCATATTTTTCCTCCCATCCCGTACCATACCATAGAGAAAGAGGAAGAACTTATACTGATTGATGGATATTGATTGATTGCTAACAGATGTTATGAAAGAATTCTTATAATATCCCCTTAGCTCTCACTTGAGAGTGAGGGGGTCTCAATTCTAACCTAATAAAGGAAAGGCATTCTCCGGGCTAGAACGAAGGAAGACGGAAAGAAAAGAACCTTGACTGACCTTGAACACAGAAATGAGCTAATCATCTTATTTATTCAATACTGGATCGTGAGCTACCGTTCTAAAAGAAGTTCATTCCAGGCCAGCCAGGCCAGATGTGAACTGAGTAAAAATTAAGGTCTAATGCTATCCGCGCTCCAGCCCTAGGCGACGAATCCATTAGTATTTCCTTTGCGAGAAGGTTGCTTTGCTTCCTATTTCTGGACTAGTTAGTTTAAGGGGGTCCAGTTTATGCGTATATAGTCGAGCGGTCGTGAGCTTTCACTTTCAGCAAAGCAGATAGCTAATCAAAAGCAACTAGTCGATCTGAGGAACTCAAAAGCAGCTAGTCAATCTGAGGAATCCAGCCAGCCAAGTCACAAGTGAGACCATTGAATTGCTGGAGTAGTTTTCTTCGCTGGGCTCAAGGTCTGCAGATGCTTTCGGGAAGAAGAGGCCGAGGTATAACTCTACGCTCTATATGATATGCGTAGACATCGACAATTAACATGGCCTTACCTTAAGAGATCGAAATCACTACTGATTTAGGTACATTCTTCTGGCAAGAAGTTAAATACGAACCCTCCTACCGGACACCCTTTAGGCTCGATTCGATGCCAAAGGAGGGCTGCCCTACTGTTCTGGTTGAACTAGGCTTTTGGCTGAACTACCACCTTCTTCCAGTAGTCTTAGCTTACTGTCTGCTTCCTGCCTGATCGGTGCTGACTGACTGTTCTTGCTTGTCTTGGGCCTGCACTTCTGGCTTACCGGCTTGCTAACTCCCTTCCCTGTAAGACCTCTACTTGAGACTATCCTAGGATGAGAGCTGGAAAAGATAGGATTTCCACGGCTAAGACGGAATTTCATTTCGAGATGCTTTGAATAGCCGTCTTTCGTACCTTTCCTGGGAACGGACATGAAAAAGGGAATGCATTTTTTTCATAATATGAATGTGCACCCTATTCTTCCTAAGACCCTCTTCCTGATACTAGGGACATTGGCTTCTTTCTTACATATAATATAACCAACGTTATTCTGCTAAAGCCAGGAGAGCGTCTAATGAAAGTGGAAAAATCGTCTGCTAAAGCGGATCTCGTCTTCTGTTTAAGCTGGACGTGTACCCTTAGACACCTCCGAAAAAGAAAAAGTATAATTCCTCATTATCAATTTCCCACGTGAAAGCTTTCAAGCAAGGTTCGCAAGACAGTCAGAATCAGAAAGAGAGGTATTCCTTAAAAGAGCCGTTATCCCACAGGGTTTATCCCGCTAAACAGCTCTTAGTCCGCATCGTGCATTCTAAGACCATGCCAGCAGAAGAGTAACTCACTCCTCCCTCCGCCAAGAGGTAAAGGTAAAGCAACCCCTGCTGCTCTCATTGCTGCGTCGAAAGGGGTAGGGAGGGTATCTAGGGCTAAGCCCAGCAAAATGCACATAATCGGATTCTTTTTCTGTATAGTAGGATAGGTCTATCAATGACTTAAAAACGACGCCCTTCGTCGCTAACTAGAGTGCCAAAACAAAACTCAGGCAATGATCTACTATTAAGGTGAGCTCGTCTGGTCCCTCCTTTGAGGAAAGGGCTGGCAAGCAGTTCATCAATATCTAGAATGAGTTCCCCGATCTCATTAAGATTCTAATAGAATTGAAGATGTGAGAAAGAGAGAGAGTTCTTAGATCCGCCTCAGAGTCATTCTTTTTTTACTCCTACTAATCTTTATTAAAGATTAGTGAAAGCGGAATCAAAACTGTGCTTCAATCCCTACTTCCACCGAATCCTCTTTTTGATGTGAATGCCGCTTAGAAGCATAGTCCTTACTTGCCCCAAGACAATTTACGAATTCGTAGCGTATTCTGTCTGTAACTAGTACCTCCTACTGACTGTACTGGCCTACTCAGTAGTGGACATTAGAGCTGGAACAGTAACAGGAAATTCAATAGCAAAGGATATTCACCCAGCAGCGGAAACTGCTTGAGCTGATACGCAAACAAGACCAGAAAGACCGGTTACACGTACACCAACAACGGCTACTCTTTCTTCTCTCTTTCACTCCTTCAAGGCCTCTTTCAAGCTAAGAAGACTCCTTTCAAGGTTATCCTTATTCTTATCTGCAGATCGGAGTCGTTCACTTCTCTATCGAAAGAGCGTATTCTTTTATTGCAGCTAATTACGAATCTCAATCAGTCTTGTCTGTACACCAATCCCAATGGCTAATTCGGCTCTTAAGCCCGGAGCCTGGAACTCAATCAAAAAGAAATTATCTTTTGCCGGAAACTTCTAATCTACCTACGCAGCTCCCTTTCGAGGCGAAGTAAGAGCTTATTGATCACGGGCCCAATCGCCAAGGAAAGTTGAATCCCCCAGGTACGAAACCAAGGGTAATTTTTTAACAGTAGATAGAGTACTCTTCTCTTGACTCGACAAGCGAAACATCAAATGAAACATTCTAGGTCAGGCAGACTGGCCCCGGAAAGAAGGCCTTCCCATTCCAAGCAAACAACCCCCTTATACGAGAAATTTCTTGCCCACTTGCTCTAATCCGTCAGCAGATGAACCCGGTTGGTACACCTTCCAAAACTAACGCGGAGACTTCTCAATAAACCGAAAAAGACACACAAAAGGGGTTGGATACTGGATCGGAAAAAGAACCCTAAAGATGCACCTGACACTCAGACAGGGTTAGACTAGAATGACATGTTTTGGGCTGCGAATCGTCCCCTACAATAATCGACTTAACACGTGAAAGAACGCAGGTTTTCCACATTTTATAGTGCTTGCGTCCGGACTACGCTTCACAAGACAAGTCTGATTCACATTCATTAAAGACAACGACAACATACTCGTCTTTCGAAGAAGGTGATGTTACCGAAAACTATCAAACGATTGATCGACTCTCATCGATTGAAAACTTTTTTGATGGCAGCTGGTGTCAAATACAAGACTGTTTGATGACGTCTTTCTTCAGTTCAGTTACATTGCACGCTAGGAAGCAAAGCTACCATTACTGTGTGGTTTTAGGCGCCTCTCTCTTTGCTTTTTTCGAGTGTCTATCGCTCTGTAACTTCTCTGTCAAGTTCTACTCTTTTGGCTAATGCCTGGGGCTTTGATTCCTATCTTTCTATGAGTTTAATCGGTAATTGAATTGCTTCCATTAGCGTATATAAAGAAGGAAAGGCTGACTTTGTGGAGTTCAGGGGCACAGTCGCTTGATCCTCGAATGTAGCTATTTCTTCTGCCGATCCTTCTAGTGCCGGCCTCTTCTTCGCCTAGCGGCTAAACTCTGAGAAAGCGGCTAGTCGATGAGATTAGGCAGTCAGAGTGGGATCTCTTTTCGCTCATCCAGACAGATCGATCGTCTATAAGATAGCGGCTCGTCTATCTTCGACATTCATATAGGTAGCTACGTCACTTCTTGCCGATGCGATACTCACCCTTTCCATTGAGTGGCATTTCGCTCCTCTAGCGCATCCTGACTCGGACTTAATTGTAGGAAGGTCATCCGTTCCAGAGCCTATTCGATGTCCTCTTCTGAAAAAACCTCCTCTTCCTCGTACAAAACAATGCCTTGAGGAATCCGTGCATCGAGACTAACATATGAGACTAGTGAAATAAGTTACTTGCCCTGGCTTCCTACCTCCACAGAAGACTTGCTAACATCGGATTTGCGGCATCAATGCACCTACTCCTCTCTGCATCAACAGGAAACTCCGATTCGATAGCATCTAGAGCAGCGAAAAAGGCGAAAACATTCAATAGAATGCCTTCTTGAACAATCGATTCTGTAACAACCTCAAAGGCGAATCCTATATAAAGAAACCTCAAACTCCCTTTCTGGGCTACTTGACTACGCTATTATTGTGAAAACATCAGGCACATTAAGCAGTTTTTTCTCTAGCCTTGAGGCGGTGAAAGTACTGGAATGGGAGTTCTGGGTAGGAAATCATGCTATCTAATCTGAAAATCACAATCTACACTCTACCTTTAAATCACATAAAGTACACCAACATCATAATAATGAGACGTACAGCCCAGAAGCTTTTAGCCAGATTCCCAATTCGGTGTGCTAAGCATGGTGCCATGAACAAGAATTGGGATAAGGCTAATAGATTACCGGATAGCTAGGCCGGTAAATCACATAGGGGATCCCCCTAATCTCAAATTAGGGCAGTACTCCTGGGTCGTCTTGTGCTACTTGGGACGCGGTCAAGGGGTGGTAACTGATTGCCAGTTGACGAACAGAGGACGCCGGCCATGGAACACACACTAAATCGGCAGCCAAAAGGCAGAGTAACCCTACGAGAGGAGGTAAGGTTCTTAATCCGAGCTAGGATGTAATAAATAGGGCGGAATCAAGAGCGTTGCGCTCAGGGCGGACAGCGTCGGGATTAAGGAAGGTCTTATCCAAAGGTAGGACGGAGAAGCCCAGTGATACTGCGAGTCAGTAGGGAACAGGCCAGTGTCAGGGGAGACATGCTCGTTGAGAGGTTTAGGGATTGACTACCCATTCGGAGCTCACGAGGTCATATCCGGGTCAGTACCTGATTAAAGGCACTCAAGGGGTTAAGATTAAGAGCAAATATCCTTTTTTTTGGAAATGAGAAACTACAGCCCTTGCTCCAAGATCTCAGTTTGCTTTCGCCAGATACCTCTTTATCTTATCTTAACGAAAAAGGCTTTTTTGTCGGGTCAGGTCCCCACCCGAAAACTACTCATACCTATCCCCCTTGTTGATGAATCTTTTGTATCGAACGAAAGCCTCATATCCCCTAGCGGAAGCCTTATCCCATGGAGTCGGCTCTTCCATAAAGAGCAAAGTAGACAGTACACGTAATGGTCCGCCAGGAGCAAAGAATAGCTCAGCTACCGGATAAACCTTGATGAGAATACCAACCCTTTCCTTTTGTCATTTACTGAAGCAGGAATAGAAGACCGTGAAAGCACTTGCTCGGTCCGGGTAAGCCCCTTTCCCCGATCGCTTCGATACGACAGCAAGGTAAGGGTTTTTCGCTCGATATGATTCACACCGGTACTTGGTAGTAGCATCAGTCTCTTCCCCTTCCCTCAGTGATGGAGATCCGCCTAGCCCTATCAGAAGAGGTTTTATAATCTTACTATATGTGAGCCCCACCTCTACCACTGGTTTAGAAGGCCCTTTTTCCCCGGATGTGAATTCGGAATTGAGAGTCTGGAACCACCGGTCTTTATCGAATCAATCTCGGTTCTACGATGAAAGCTTCAAGCTAGGAGCCCACCTTACCCTCTTTGACCTATAATGCTATAGCAGGTGAGATGGGCTTGCATTGGAATTGGAAAGACCATAACTGGACACATTTTTGACAACGATTCTATTCTATCAATATAAAATTGATAGCATTGTCATATCAGTGGGGTTGGGAAGGGAAGCATTTTTTCAGCTTACTGAGATAAGCCGAGGGTGGGAGTATCCCAGGTGAGAGTTGGCCTCATTTAGACAGCGGCATGTCGTGCTAAGAACTATGAAGGATTTGGCGTCTTGCTTCAAACAGATGAAGGCCCGATATCAATTAGAGAAAGAATTGCTCTTTCCGGTTCCTCCAGTTCGGTAAGGCCACATCTAATTTTAAGCATTGGGGTGGTTGACTACCCGTGTAAGGAGAGGTCCTCCATAGAATGAGATCGATTCGAGCTAAGATATACAGTTAGATTGGGCTGCACGGGCAATATGGGGATTCAATAAAGATAGGAGCTGATCTGGCTTGAAGCTTCGTCGAAAAGAAAACATAGGCAATGAGAATTGCTTCCTTTTCTCATCTGGTGGGTTCGATGGCGGGCTTGACCCGATTGAAGAGACGGTTGCAGTGTCGGGTGTATCATACATTGGTTGGACTTTCCGAGTTCGGGGGGTTCGAAGAAGATTAGTTCAATAGCCAAAGCGGACCAGAGAAGGTTAGTTTAGTGACCCGCGGAGATAGATCAAAGAAAAGCTGACCGAGGCAGGAAACAAAAGAAGAAAAGGGAAAGACCAGGTTTTGGATACCAAAGGCAGCATAGTAGGCATTTTAGATCGGATTACGCTTCTTTATTAGACGAGGAAGTCGATTCACAACATGCAAGAAAAGGGCTCAAGACCCAATGAAAGAAATTGTTGGTTCAGCCTTTTTCACGATTCCTTGCCCCGCTTCCAGGGTATCTACTCTTCTATTCTTTCCAATTGTATTTATCGTACATAAAGGAAGGCTTGAATCGAAAGTAGCTTACTTAAGCTTCTAAGAGATCATTATTGAATGATAGGAAAAAGGAAGGAATTGGAAGCAGAGACAGCCTGGAAAGCCAAGACTTTGACAATGCCGCATTCCCACCAATGATAAATTTTTTTATAAAAAAACCTCTATGCTTAACACATGAAATTCGGAGAATGTTGAGGTATGAAGTGACTCGACCAACGGGAGAGGATTGTAGCTCGACCAACGGGAGAGGATTGTAGCTCGACCAACGGGAGAGGATTGTAGCTCGACCAACGGGAGAGGAAGGAGAGATGCATCGAATGCCTTACTTTTCGCCTTATCTGCTCTTGGTAGGGAGGGTTGTGCACTCATAGGTTGTTCCGACTTTCTTGCTTGCTTACATAATCCTGAAGCATTAACTGAGCATAATCTAGGAGCCGGTTCTTTACACCGCTTATCAGATGATGACCTACCCAACTCCCCATATAAGGTAAGCTATAGCCCTGAACTGAACTCTTATTTATCCTGTCAACTGATATAGCTCAGTCGACTAGTCTCAGCTATGTCCGGTAGAAGCTAATGCAATTGCTTTTTTTGCTTGCTTGAACGGGGATTGCCTTACCCAACGGTAAGAAAGGTAAAGGTGCCAAGAAAGTAACCTGCTCAATAGAATCCTGCCTAGCATTGGCTGCCCGATCATGACGTAGTCAAAGATAGAAGAGTGAGAAAAGCTTATTTGCCCAATTCAGGAAATGCCAAGCATTAGTGCCAGTAGCCAGTAGCTCGACCGATCCAATAGGTAGCTCCACTGAAAGGAGAATTTAGAAGTTGTACCAGGATTGGTTCCAGAGTAAATCAGTCTATTTATACCAGTTTCTCACTTCCGGGGCATCTCCGGAGATCAGATAAGGTCTACGCCTTCTTCCTTTAACTCTTAACTAGAGATCGGATCTAGGTCTCAAGTCCTTTGAGCAAGGAGGGTTGGTATGGAAGAAAATTCTATCCTTAAGAGGCAAAGGTGACTCTATGTCACTTGGCTCTGCAAGGAGAAGAAGGAATGCCTCTCGCTACTCTTTATCTTAGTGGGTAAGAAATTCCATTACTGAACCGGAAAAGCTAACCTCTCTACTCCTACTATGGGTCAGGAACTACTCTATCAATTCCTTTGCGGCAAAGAAAAGAGTTGCTTTCATTACAGAAAGAAGACTGAAAACCCTTCTTACGAATAAGCAACTAGCCAGCTAATCCCTCTAATCCATAAACTAATGAGTAAGGAAGGAGATAGAAAGGGCTTTAGCAACGAAAGCGCTTTGAAGAAACAAACATTCTTATCTAGGCCTGACCCCTATCCTCTAGTTATGGTTGTGGGAAAGACTCTTTTCAATTGGCATTCCCGATCCCTATTGAAAAAGAAAACCAGTAAGCTTTGCAGTTAGAACCCAGTAGGTAGCTAGAGCGGGGCAAGCTTTCTTCAACCAACAAGCAAGAAAGATGATAAAAGGAACTAATTGACTGATTGAATGGTGGAATGGACATCCCCTGTCTTCTTGATCCAAGTCTGTTGCCATAAGAATAACTACTTCCTCAGTGGCATAAGCAGAAGTAGAAGCATTAGCGTACCCAACGTACAAGACAGATGCCGAGGCAAGAAGCCCCGCAAACGCAATTCAAGAGGGAAGTGCGCCTTCCACCTTAGATACTAGATTTTCAGATCTTGATGTTACGGCCAGTGCCACGGGAGTTGAGTTGATAAAGGCAATGAAGCAGAAAGGGACATCTTGACCGAAACGTGTCCTAGTGAGCAATGAAAGAATATGAGCTCAAACCCGCACTAGAACGACAAGGAGAAGTCGGAGCTCCCTAAACCCAAACTCGGTAGGTAGAAGATGAGCTGGTAGACTAAAAATCTTACCCGACATCCGCTATTTTCAGATTTTTCTGTTAAGCTGTTGAGGCCGGTTTGGATGAGCGTGGGCAAGTTCGGGATTCGCTATCGCTTTCGACTTGGAGCGGCTCACCCCCCTTGTCACTTAAAGGGCGAAGTCGCTGAAGCGAGTCTAAAGGCCAAAGAGTGATCTTTGAACGCTACTACGCATCCTTACTAATAGTATAGTGTAAGGTAGGTTTGGGTATAGCAGGACTTGAACCTGCGACCATTAGGTTAAAAGCCCAATGCTCTACCAACTGAGCTATACACCCAAAAAAAGATGTAGTAGTAAATAAGGATTGGTGCGGAAAAGAAAAGAGGGCGGCCCCTCTTCTTCTCATCATATTAAAGAGGCTTGGGCTCTAAAGCCGGCCTTACTCAACAAGCACCTTTATTAGTAAGGTTGCTTCTTTCCACTCATTGAAGATTCTATCTAAAAAAGAAGGTCAACGGGGGATAAAAAAGTTGCTCTCACTGACACCATCTACGAGAAGGTGAGGTCTCTTTCTTTCCAGCCGGTTCGCCTTCAAGCCTTAAAGACGGATAAGGGGAGGAGCAGTTATCTATGTAATTACGGTCTTTGTTGGCCGTTGTTCCGGTCGAGCACTCTCTTTTCTTTGTCCAATTCCGTTTTACCAAACAAGACTTACTTCTGACCAACCCGCGAAGGGTTGTGAGGTTGGACCAGGTACGAAGAATGAATCTATATCTGTGTACGGAAGTTGCCGGCCGGCGGCCGCTCAACTGTTCGAGCGCAATGCAATGGTGGTTGGTTCCGATTCGACAAGGGTAGAATGCCTGGTCGAAGGTCCAGTAGGTATCAGGCGTGTTCGTTTTGGCTCCCGATCGAGAACGAAAAATAGTCGATGCTGGGCCAATCGATGGAGTGCCATGGAAGATGCCTTAGAACGAACAACACACCAGCGATCATATGGGACTACTTTCCTTCCCTTTCAGGTAATAGGTCTAATCCCGTTCTTTCCCGTACGTTGACCTTGACTTGACGGATTCATCCAATTGAACCCACACTCAAAGGAGGACCACAAGCTTGGGGCTCGACGAAACAGAAAGTATCAGCATTAAGAAACTTCTTGGGGTTAGCAGTGAAAGAAAGAGCCCGGCATTCATTTCTTCATTCATATGAATAGCTGAGTCTACTAAAAGAGGGACCAGCCTCATCGTGGTGATTATAGGACATCTCTGATCGTTCACCTCTAATGTGACACGTTCCCTCTCAGTTATATGATCAACGGCATCAGTCGGCTAGAGAGCGGGGCTATTCTTCTTCCGGGGAGGCTAAGTCGTCCCCTCTACTGATCGAACCCTCAGTTCGGAGGTCTTCGTCAACATGTTACGAGGCTCCAGTCTTCGGCGGGTCACCATTACTTGACTTAGAAAGACAAACATCTGGGCAAGGGAAAGCGCAGTGCGCCTGGTGCAAATGGCTTTCTTTTTTCATGATATACCAATCAGAATGGAG
>CANTUT010001253.1:0-17500 GCA_947687605.1 Reutealis trisperma | reverse complement strand
GAGGCATAGTAATCCGTTCCCTGCCAGCCTCTGTTTGAACGGCCCTCTAATGTTGCATGAGGAGTGCAAGGGTCTCAAGAAACGACATTAGAGACAGCAGTCTTATTTAAAGCCTTCTCCGTAGCAAGATCCGCTCCCAGCCGCCCGTTAAGAGATGGGTGCGGATTGCGTCGTAACACCGGAACATTAGACCATATTTTTTAAACTTAGATAATGGGTCTTTACGGTCCGGTCCGGACGAAAACATACTGCCGGAGGATCTAAGAAAGTTGATAAGGGGACAGAATAGTCCACCGACATCTCAGAATACCACTTCACGTACTCACAACAAGAAAGTGCCCAATGCTTTGCTTTAATTGCAACTTCTTGGTGAGGAATAAAAACCTCGTCGAGCAACTGAAAAAAGGTAGTGCATAGAAGAGAAGGAAGGCGGGCATCTTAAACTTCAAAGACCAGTCTCGCATCAATATCAACCAGGGGCTTGTCCGAAAAAGCGAAAGGTAGCACTAGTCGTCAGCTAATACGGGGAATCAATGCACTTATCGGCTAGCCAGCTTGCTAGTGAGAACATTTCATTTCCTTGGTAAATATATCCGCAATTTGCTTGTCACTTCAACTAAACGGGGTTACTATCTCTCCGCAAGTAACCTTTTATAGTAAAAAATGACAATCTACCTCTGGTACGCTCGTGAAACATAGGATTTGCGGCAATCAATATTCATTGCACTTTCATTGTCACAGTGCATGATCAGTGGATCTCCCTGATAAACATCCATCTTCTTGAGTAGAAGCTTGAGCCACGTAAGCTCACATCCAGGCTCCCCTACTTGTTCATTCGCTCGAAACTCTCTCTCTCTGCACTAGACCTTGACACAACTGATTGCTTTTTGCTTCTCCACGAGACTAAGTTCTCTCCAATGAAAACACAGAACCCAGTTGTTTATTTTCTATCATCATTGGACCCTGCATGTGTATATGTCTATACAGAAAAACAGCTTTTGGAAGATCAAACTATACCTTTCCCTAGAAAGGATTTGATGTAGCTCCGCATTTTCTATACACTGCATCAAGATGTGGCTTTTTAGGTTCGTGCATGAACCTACTGAAAATCCCCACGGCATAAAGTCCGGACGAGTGATCGTGCGATAAAGCAATCCCCCTACTAAACGTCTGTACATAGTCACTTGATCAATTCACCTTTGTCTTTGCATAGCTGATGATTCTGTTCTATTGGAAAGTCACATAGTTTGCTTTCCAACATGCCAGTGCTTTTTTTCATGTCAATTGCATATTTCCTTTTGTTTAAGACTATTCCTTTCCTTGATCTAGCCACTTCTATTCCCAGAAAATACTTAAGGTTACCAAGATCCTAAATTTCAAACTTTTTCTTCAGATGTTTAAGTAGAGCTGTGATCTCCAGTGACTATGATGTTATCCACATACACAAGTAAGTAAAAGAACCAATCAATCCTCTTTCCGTTTTTTTGATAAAGAGCGCACTTTCAGCCTTGGATCTTACGAAACCCACCTGTCTGTATTGCCTCTGAAAGCTTTGCGAACCAAGCTCTTGGGGCTTGCTTTAACACTACAATTGCTTGATGGAGACGGCAAACATTAGGTTTTGCAGTACTTTCATTTCACTACCTGGTGGTAGAGACATATACACTTTTTCTTGCAAGTCACCGTAGAGAAAAGGAATTTTTTACAAAAAGTTGATACAGGAGCCACTCCTTTATTGCTGCAATAGAAAGGACACATCTGATAGATCTTATGTTTGCTACGGGCGCAAACGTCTCATCATAGTCTATACAAAGACTGACAAAAGGCTCATCAAGAGTGTACGCCATCCGCTCGCCCTCAGAAACTTCATAAGATTGTTACACTCATTGACATTCTCTTTGGGTCTAATGCTAGTTGTTTTCCCAACCGGTATTCCTCGGTTGCGATTTCTACACCAGCCCCTACATTTACTACCGGAAATGGACCTACTCAAGTTCCTGCGCCAGGATCTTCAATACCTTAACCTACGACTACAACAGCGGGTTCTGTATTCGATCGTACCTTATTAAAAGATCATGCGGGGCGCTGAGAGATCCGTTCAATAACGGTCTCTTCTAGACTCTCCCCAACCTTTTCCCCAGAAAGATAGTTTGAAATATAGACTTTTCGGAAACGTATTTTATCAATCTTTTTCCGGAAAACAAAGACAATAACGACAACCAAAACAATACGCTTCGATCGCCGTATTTCGATGAAGAAGCTCGGACCGTTTCAAAACGCACGATGGCGGAACGGATCGAGCAGTTCTAGCTTCTGCCTACTCTCTTGATTCTGTTTCTGCGTCAATGTCATTCCAGTCCAGTCGACTCTAATCATGAATGTCGTAGATAATGTCCCTGTCCTGAGGGTGTCGTAGATTAAGTATCCAGATTCTGATTACGAAGATTATTACGAGGAGAATAATCTTCTTTTTACGAAGAAGAAGTGCTACGATGGGACTTAAGAAGAAGTAGTGCAGGGTAGTTCACAGATTTTCTTCTCCATTTGATTGAATGGCATCAGTGTCTGGTGGTTTCCACGTCGTCCTACTAATACCCGAACCCTTAGACAGGAGCTTCACTCCAAGACTCAGGAGCTGAAAAAGTGCCCATTGAAATTGCTTTATAGAAGAATGCGCTTTTTCCCCCTTCTGTCCTCGGAGAGTAGCTTCTAAGTCCGGAACCCCCTTATCCCACGAAAGTCGCTACTCTAATTCCGGATCCGACATAGTATTTCTTATCTGTGAGTACAATTCCCTAATATATAACTCTGACTCTTGTTCCCCAGGATCAGTAATGCTTACTGTCCTTACCAAGACCTACTCTCTAATCAGTCGAGCTGAAAGACCTTCTCTTTATCTTTAACCGGTAATGCCAAGTCGTTCGTCTGGAGCTATAGCTCTTTATTCTTCCCCATGCAAGTCTCTAATAGGAGAAGTGGATGAATCCTTCTTTATGGAGGCTGTATAAAATCTTTCCAAAACTCTATTCCTTTCCTGCAGTTTCCGATATAGTTTGATGATAGAGCTAGAAGAAGTAAGTTCAAACAATCCATACTATTAGTAAACCTGTGATAAAGCCTGACTATTTGAAACTCCTTTTTAGGCGAGCTCTCTTAATCGAGTGAGAGTTCTTTTTCGCTGGATGTTTTGATACCCCTGGGAATGGGATTCTACTTCTTGCTTTCACGTGTTTCTGCTCTTGTTACCGCTGCTATTTCAGCTGTTGGATGAAGATCAGTAGGTTAGGAGTTTACATCAATCAGGTTAAATTCGTTTTGATAACAAACATAGATCCTTTAAGAAGAATAGGCAGTGATGCCAGTTCGATGGGGAGAAAGCCTACCGACCGACGGGTAGTTATGCTTCTCAATCGGAGAATTGCATTTGCTGAACACCTGATCAAAAGGTGCTGTAAGTTTCACTCCTGTATCTTCGTTTTCCTCCATAAAAGCTTAGGACGTTTTCTCTTTATCAAACCTAGGCCCCGTCAACCGGACGTTCATCCAATGCTGACTTTGATGAGATCAGGTCAATGAAAGTCGATTGAACCTCGCCGGTCAAGTGTCTGTTGCTTCAGCTTGATTCCGTTCAAGACGATGAGCGATCAGGGGACAACTCTTTCTCCTATTCTGACTGACTCTTCCCTACCAGGAAGCCTTTGAGCTTAGCTGGACGGCATGAAATAACCTTACTCCACATAGGGGTACCCATTTTCCATGGTCCAAAGGCTCGAGAGACCTCACTCCGAGATACCAATCACAGGGAATGAGACAACGAAAGGAAAGCTACTACCTCTTACTACCAGTTGGTGAATCAATATCTGGATACCCGACCCTTGACTCAGTTCAAGGAGAACGCACCTACTTCTAAGTCCGCTTTAACAAATCCACGATCTCACTCTTGGATTAACTTTTACCCTCACCACAAGGACCGAGATCTCACGTTTTGACTATAGAAGAAGGGGATCTGATGATATGGATTGACAACACTGTCAAATCTTATAGGACTCCTTCATCCTTAGGGCATCCCGGACCTACTCACTCTAACATTCCACATTCAGCGAGAACGAATTGACATTGACCAAGAACGAGAAAGACGATTTCACACTATTCTACTCTACACAAGACAAGTAGATGGCAGCAGGTCTCCTTGGTGATAGATCGGATTGACACTTTCCACTAAGATGAGAAGAGGAGAGCTTTTGTTCGATACGAAAGACCTCAGTTCCCCCACGAGATAGATGGAGCGAGGCTTTTGCCATTCATTGAGACCAAGAGAAGAGCACCCTTCCACTCCTCACAACAAAGCGAGGAATCTACTCTATATACAAGAATAGATAGCCTGCCTGTTGGAACACTCTTTCGAGAGAGAAAATCTTAGCAGCTGCTGACGAGGAGAGTCTCCCGGTCATTGAGATAGAAAGAAAGCACCTACTCCACCTTATGCCCCAATAAAAGAACCGAACACTTCATACTTTCAATCGATCAACCACTGAGCCTGGAATAGGAATGGAGATCCTATTTGCCCTCTCTTTATGCTTTGCGCAGATCAGAGCGAAGTTCTTCTCTTAAGATCATTGGGTCTTTCATTCGAAGAGTTCACGCAAGGATTTGAACAAAGATCTTCTACTAATTGTTTTCGTAGGAATACGAAGAGACCTTGGAGGCAGGGAAAGAAGAATGCCCAACACAGGTATGCCCACTAAAGCTCAACTAGCTGCTATTGAAAGGTGAAAGAGGTGGAGCTTTATCCGCATCCACAGGTTAGCTTGAGAGTGAACTTTGCATTCTTGACCAGTCGTGAGATTAGGCGTTTAGAGATCGACACTGAGTTAGTAAAGTGGAATCGCTAAAGTGCTGCTTTTCCATAGGATTGGAATACCCCTTGAATTTAGTTCTCCTTTTGAAAAGAGAAGCCCTTATAGTTATAGTAGTGCCCTGCTGTTCCTTCCCGGCCTCCCAAAGCCCTTAGCTGAGAAGTTGCTTAAATGAAGGTATCACACGTGGATATCTAAAAGAATGCGATAGAACACCTTTTCTGACATCAGGAGATGAAAGCTTCGAGCCAATCGGTCGGGGGCAGCCTTCTAGCATCGAGAAGTGAATCTAAGCATTCCTTTATGTAGGAACGTCGATCTCTAAATCTTCCATCTCTAGCGTGGATAGATAAACCCGAAGCTAGTCTTTTTCGTTGTGATGGATTGGATTCTGCAAGAAAAGCTCTTATTGTCCACATCCGCTACTAAATTTGGAGAAAGCTACTAGGTCTCCCGAAGGGGCAGGACATAAACTCATTTTTCCCATTGCAGGCGACAACTAGTCGAGAAAGAAAGCCTAAGCGAGACAAGAAGGAATTAAGGATCAATTCCCTTAGTAGCATCTTTCTTTCGAACATTCGGACATTGTGGGCACTCCTCCTTATCTTATACTTATCTTATACTTATAAGAACTGGGAAACAAAGACTCACATTCCCGGATAACCAGACAGTCTCGGAAGATATCAACCATGGAGGGTATCCTGTAAGCCAGAAGGTGCTACTAAATGGTCTAACTCGAATCCCTTCCTTGAATGGGTAAATGGGACAGCTTTTATCTAATGCCTTTGTTCGGACCGGACTCTTGACTTGTCAACTTCAGCCAATTGAAGGTGCTAGACAAAAAAAAAAACAAACTAAAACAAATAGGAATGGAATTTAGGGACAGATATAGTCTCGCTGAACAGCTAAAGTCAACAGTAGCGGTAGGTTCTCCAACTCGATAAAGAAGCTGTACCGAGAAAGATTCTCTCTTTAAATCTTAAAATTTAAAAGGATAGGCGGAAAGCCAGTCCTTATCCTGGAACCTTAGCCCGAGCATCTTGTTATCATATCTTTTCTTTGCTGGTCATACATCGATCATAGAAGCGCGATCTCCTTCATAGCATGGCATGTTCTGTTGTTCCTTGATCAGTCCAGCCAATTAGTCAGTCATTGCCATCCATAGTCATAGTAAGATGAATCCACTCTCCTCAATGAGGAAACTAGGAAAGTAGGCTTGTGCAAACACAGAAGAAAGGTGCTCACAAGAGGTTTCGTTCAGATAGAGACACGGCAACCTTATCTAAAAATATTAGAAAATGTCTGGGCAGATATCCAATGTCTTGAATATAGTCGTCTAACGAAGCCAATGACTAGTTCGCACGATGTGTAAGAATTTGTCTACGACGATCGAGAAAGTAAGAATAGCCCAACCTGCGCTTTCACTCGACCGGGGATCCACCCATAGTCTCCCTTTTCTCTTGATTGCCATAAGCTCCGTTATGGTTCTTTCTATATCCCTTACCTTAGTATCAAGGCTTTCCTCTATTTTGCTTTCTAATTCACTCTTTTCTTTCAATGGCATCGCTTCTTCCTATTCCTTCCGAACTTTCCCTTGCTTACCTTGCTACTTTCATATTCATAGCAGAAACCTTAAGTACTTTACTCGACTCGATTCCTACCTTGGGTCACGAGCGATGTCAAGTGTTTTTTCCCTAGTAAAGGGATGAATACTAAGTGAAGGAGATCGAGGGCGTGGGGTTCCTTTCTCCCGCCTCAAGCGCATCAGGCTTTACTTAAAATCAATCCTATCAGTAAAAAAAGAAAAAAGAAGTAAGCCCCTAATCCTTGTATGGCTTGCCTCCCTCCTGCAGGTGTAGAAGCAGTCCCCTAGCCGTAGCTTTTAGTGGAAAAAGGTGCATTGGCTTTTCCTGGAGAATGTTTACCTCCTCTCCCGAAGCGATTCAGATTCATTCTTTCTGAGTCTTTCTCGGCCTAAGGAGCCATGGATTAGTATGCGGTGCTTTCGCTCTCTCTTCTCTTGTATTAGGATTAGGGTTGCAGTTGTCTTACTATTCTTAGTATTCGCCTTCGCTGCAGTCCTTCCAATCGTTCTATCATTCTCAGTCGTAGCAGTGGCCATTTCAATTGCCTGCCTTACACGCTTAACAAGAAGTCCTTCCAACTCACTGGTTGGCAGAGACCTTATTTGATCGTATGGACCTATTCCCATTTATGGGACAGTATCCCAAGCAGTAAGGCTCTGTAGAGCTAGTCTTCTACTACTCAGTAAAGGCTGCGGAGAAGAAAAAGAGGAAACCTCTAGTTGAGAAGTTAACTGCTTTCCTGACCTATTCCTGCATTCTTGAAGCTTGATAGAGCACAGGAGCGGAGTAGGTAACGAGTAGCTGTTCTTTCAAGCACTAGCCCTTCTTTCTAGCCGTTCAAGCAAGGCAGTAGGCGGCATAGTGATAGGTTTAAAGATGAATAAGCAGGTGGGGGACGACCAATGAGCCCTCCCTGATAAAGTTTCCAGAGGGAATCCCCGGAGTACATACCATTTTTTGGTGTTAAGCTGCCTGCCTTTAGCAATACAGCTTGTTTTCCGCACCTATGAGTCTGATTGCTTTATCAATCGCCTTATCTTATTTATTCTGTTGAACCTGACTGTCAGGCTAAATGTTTTCATTTTTGCACGTCGAAAGTAGAGCAGCTGAGCTTCCTTTGTATCAGACAAGGCAATTCCCCTTTCGGTGTTGATACTTTGAAAGAAAGAGTCCAAGATTGGTTAGCTGCTTTAGAACCTCAGCTTTGAGGAACTCCAGTCGTGTGATTTCCCCTATCTGGATCTCTTTTTGAAAGGTTACTTCAAGCGATGTTACCGCCTCTCCTTATTCGAGAAGAAATTGACAAATTCGAGGGATGCGCTCAATCGGAGATTGCCTTTCTCTGGTAATAGACCTAAAGTTTAGTAAGCCGGCAACCAGCAGGTAGGTAGATAGTGAAGTTCTGTTGAATCCTTTCCAATCCGTACCTGTAGCTAGGGGTGGTAGTCTTGTTAATAGTCCTCCCTCCCCTAGCTACAGGTAGGGGCTTTCATGGATAGAGGGATTGATCGAAAGGAAGTGAGTTCGACCTGGAGTGAAGCTTCGGCGGCTATTATATACGGATTTACGAGTTGACCTAAAGCCCGGCTCAATGGTCACATTGAGAAAGAAATTACGGGTGTCGAAGTCCATCCATGTGGTGGGATAGGTTTTGCTGCTATGTCCGGTAGGTCGCCTTCGTCCCGGAATCGGCACACTCCCAGCGTTCATCTCCTTCGGTGAGTGATCAGCCTTTCAATCAAATTCCCGCTTGAGAGGGTGGGAGGAATTAATACACTATCCCCCCTGCTAGACCCACTTTACCTAACCTTGCCTTGGCATCTTACCCCCAGGGGACTCAATAGGAAGGGTGAGATGCACTCAACTACGTCGACCCTCTCCCTTCTCTAGGCCTTACCTGAGACTCCAATGAACCCGAAGAGGAATGCAAAAGAATTCATTAATGTTTGGTTGCATGAGCCCCTGCCCCAACCGCTTAAATGCTCCAGGAAGGTGGCCCAACCTTTCCCACATCTGCCTGTCACCCGAACCCCCAGGGACATAAGAATCCATTGAGGGAGGAACAGATGACAAGGCGACGCAATGACATCAAACAACAGAAAGAAGGGTTGTAAGATTGATGAAAAAACCGCTTCCTCCCTTCTATCAAACAATAAAACCCTGGGCCCCGATTTCTCAACCTTTCTTTCTTTCACTTGCTTCTCTTCCTTCTGGCCAACCCCTCGTATCAGACTTGCTTCTCTTCTAGTGGAGGGTTAAAGCTAAAGCTTTCTTAGTTTTCATTGGCGGATAATCATGCCTGAGATGTCCCTCTCATCTAGGGATGCCTAATCATTTACTTACCTACCTGCCATTGAGAATTTTCTCTTGAAAGTGGGGTTTCTAAGAAAAGTAGTGGCTGGTACAGTTTCAAAAGTGGGCTAAATAGCTTAGTCATCGGGCGGGGAAGATGCAACAATAAAATTGGATTCTTCGATAAAACCGATCAGGATTTCCTTTCTATACTCAATTTATATATCTAGTATAGGTGACCAATGGGTAAACGACTAGCTTCACTTCTGGTATTTCATTCCGTGCAGTCAGGCGCCCTGCTAAAAAGTAAGGGCCGGGGTCCCAGCTAGCAGTTCTCCCTTTGGACAAACTATAGGCACGAAGCCTTTTGTAGTTCGGTTCATCCGGTTCTTTTGTTTCTTAAAGAAGGGGCCAATCGTTAAGTTCCTTCCTTGTTTAGTAAATTAAATAAGTCTAAAAAAGTATAAGGGTTACTGCTTAGTTGTTTGTAAGATAGAATGGATTAAGATTGATTGTGAGTTCGGAACCAGTGCTACTAGATAGAAAGCAGCGATAAATACCTGCGTTGCGTGTCCCCAATCCGAGTTCGAGCTATTAGTAGTGCAAGTAGCAGTGTCAGCCGTAATAGCAGCGCCAGTCTAATGTGACCCCGAGGTCAGACCAAGGGAACTTCCTTAGGCGGTATGACGAGGCACTTCCAGGTAGCGAGTCATAGTGCCAGTCGTAGTAGTGCTAGCCGCCTGTCCAATTAGGGACCCATAATCTGTCAATCCACATCTATCGAATAGAGCTGCTAAAGACTAGTGGTTCGGGATAAGATAGGGCCTGAAAGGTAATACCTAGCTTCCCTTCGCTCGCGTCCGAACCCATATGTCTTCTATAATCGATATGCCTCAAACAAGGAATGCCAGCGGCAGAGAGAGTTGGATAGGTACCCCCTGCAGTTGCTTCAGCTGCCGTTAATTCAGCGTTGGCCCTCAATATATTTGAGGTACCCTTCACAAAACGGAAGACAACTGTCTCGTTTGTGGCTGGGCAGCCGTTAGGATACTATTCTTCTTGGCCTCTCTTTGCGCTGTCTCACCATATTTTGATATGGTGGGCAGCCGAGCAGGTACATCCCGGTCATCGCTTCACAAAGTACGCAGTACTTGGTGATGATGTGGTCATTGCTGACCCTGATGTGGCTAGTGTATACGCGCAAGCTCTCCTCGGCCTTGGTGTCTCTATCAGTTACCAAAAGTCTCTGATTAGTAACACTGGCTGTGCGGAGTTTGCTAAACGCTTTCGGGTGAATAAGCTAGAAACATCTTTCTCACCTGTTTCCTGCCGATCACTTCTGAACTCACATAACCCATATGGCCTAATGGCTGTTGGAGCTAAGTATGAAATCAGAAAGGCTTCGACCCTTGCCCGTGTGGGTGGTGCTGGGTTCAAAGAACGCGTGCGCCTGGGTCCAAAGTCACCTTCAAAGAAGTGGCGGAGGTTCTGGGTGATGTACACCAAGTCCCTTTTCCAGCCTGAAGACATCGAATTATGGTTGGGGAGGGGATCACTCTTGAATCCTTATCTCCGAGCTGCCCTAATTAGGCAGTTGAGGGTCTGGATGAAGCCTAAGGAATTACGGCCGATTCCAGACGAGTTGTTTGTTACACCGAAAGTTAAAGACTTTCTGGAGTACTCTCAACTCAGGTGTTGGGTTCAACAGTGGCTTCACTATTGTCACTGGTACTTTGGTGCCGCTATGTCTGACGATGTTCGTCTTAATAGCTTCTTTGATGCACCAGTTGTACAGGTGAACTGGAAGGCCGATCGGAAAGATGAAGATTTAATGAAATGAAAGAGCTTAAGTTGAAGAGCCTGTGTTCAGTTATCGTGACTTACCTCATATATCTCTTACGATATTTCAATTTATGGCCAAAGAAAAGCTGATAGCTAATTCGAATCCTGTCACCTTGATGTGGTATTCAGCAGCGGCATTCTCCCTTTTATCCCGATAAGTTGAAGCAGAAGTTGATTCCACAGTTGTTTCCTCCTTGTTGGAGGATTCACCATTGGTGGATTGGATTACAAAATCCAGTCCGCTTAATTAGAACAAACAGAATAGGGAATTATTCCGTAGCCTCATCTCTTCCTTCGCGAGGCCTTTCTTTCACGATCGATTGATTCAACAACACCAATTCTAATTACCTTTCTTCTCTTTGAAGCGTTTCCGGGGCCAGGTGCGGCGGAGGCTCTCGAGACCAGCAGTGCTGGGGCTTTTCGGGCTTAGAAGCGGTAGCCGTGCCCGAGTATTCACTAGGACGTAACGTTCGACTCCTAGAGGATATCATATACGGTGCATTCAGTTTAAAAAGCTTCATTAGTCCTTTTTACTGATGAGGTTTTTAGTTCAGATTCCCCCTTACTTGATCAGGAATAGGGTTGTCGAGCGGACGTGGAGTCTTGTTTTGCTAGGTTTGATGGGCATTCAGCAGAAGAAGCATAGCGCGGCTCTCGCAGGATTTGCTTCAGTCTATGACAGACAGAAGGGAGGTATCCACCAGGCCTTTCCAACCTGTTGTGTGTGACTTTTGCTAAGCAAGATGTCCAATCTTTTTAAGGACACGTGGCATACGATTTCTCACCGAAGTGATTTGACAGACACCACGTCTCGACCTGTTCTGTTCGTCCCAGCGGAGCGAACTAAGGCGTGCTTTTGGTCGTTTTAAAAAACGAAGGAGTAGGCCGAGGAACTCTACCTTACAAACTTGCCTGCCTCCGCTCAACCTTTCTACCCCACCTATACTAATATAGGAGGATTTTTTCCTATTCAGTAGATTTAGACGACGACTTTGCTAATGCTAGAAGAGAGTGCAGAAAGGCTTGTTAATCCGTATGGGAATGCGGATAAAGAGAAAGAGACTGAAGCAGCAGGGCCTGATAGAGAGACTGCCCCCTGAGGCTGAGCTTAAACCTTCTGTGTGGTTAGCGAGGAGAAGGACAGAACGGAATAGATTGGATTGTAGCTTTCTTCCTACTGTAAGGTTAGAGGAATAAATAATGAATTATAACCCATTAGCTCTATCCCTTCTCTTGATAGTAGCTCCTGTCGGTTTAGAGCAAGCTAGGATGGATTCTATCAAATAAGATCTCTCAATTTCTTTTCCTGAAGGTTAGAGCACGTTAGGATAGAGCAGAATGTATTCTATCTCTCATTTCTTGTTGTTCCTGTTGCTAGGCCAAGCAAGAGAGGAGGATAAGAAAGAATATCTTTTCTTGTTAGGACTCTCCTTTCCCTTCCTTACTGTATCTATTCTAGTTGAGTAAGGACTCGCAGCTTCTTGAGTTATCTTCCTTCTTGCCTAAGTCTAAGCCCTAATGCCTTAATTCTCCTTTTAGCTCTTAAGGGGGTTTGCTTACCCTATATCGGGCACTTAGCTTCCTTCTCAAGGTTCTCCTTCTCTTTCATCTTCCCTGAGGGCCTATTAAAGCTTAAGACGAGAGTTTGGATAGCCTCATTAAGTTAGGTTGTTACTACGGCCTGTAACAAGTTTCTAAGAGAAGCTCTCTAGTCCTCCTTAGGATCTAATCTCTTCTTTTTGAAAGCATCCCTGAGTCTGATACCTAGTAAGGAAGAGCATCTGCAGCTGATTCTCCTATATATGGTTATCTGCTTTCCGCTGTTAGTTTGCTCTTTCTCTCTTCTGAAGGTTAGAATCGATTAAAACAGAAAAGAATAGATTAGATTGGCTCTTTCCTTTGGGAGTAATTTGTAGCTAAAGTTTCCTTCCTGTACTTTACGTGTACTAAGGACTCACCTCTTCTTGTTTGCATCAACTCGAATGCTACTTGCCTTTAGGTTTCTAAAAGATAGGAAAGATGAGAATGTAGCTGTCTTTTTATTGGTAGTCGGAGAGCAGGCAAAGGGGGGTTTGGCTTGAAGATACCAGCCGAGCTACTTGTTATAAAATATCTATTGTATGCATGGACTAGTAGCAGAATACCTTTCATAGCCCGAAAGCTCTTAAGGCAGCTTGCTTACTTTCCTGGTCTTACTACCTAACTAATAGAATGGGATTTCCTGAGGGAAGTAGTCCGAGTAGCTAGGTAGCTAGTTAGGTAGTTGTTGGCATTCGGTAGCTAGTGGCTAGGTTGTTAGAGAGCGGACGATAGCTTTCTCATCCTTTGTTCTCTATCGTCCGTTCCTATCCTATCCTAGTAGCTAGTTTTTACTTCCCTTCCTTCCTTAGCACAAGCACTAAGTAAGCAAGCGCTACGCCCCTTTATGGCTTACCTTAACCTTAGATTAGCACTCGGAATAGTCGACCCAAAGGACCAATAGACTGACATTTGTGGGTATAAAGAGAGAAGGTGTGTAATCAATATTGCATTAGGTTTATGTAGACTTTTAGCTTAGTAAACTAGCCCAATACCAATAACTATTTACAACTAGTTAAAGAAGAGAAGAGCTAGCACGAATCGTCTTTGCAGCGTAAACTCCTGAATGAATGTCGTACTTCAAACAGAAATTCAGCGGACGTGGTTATTGGCAAGAACTTATTGAATCCATCGTTTGGGGCTCATAATAAATTAAAAGTTGCTCCTGCTACTCAGCCTAGAGCCTTGAGCATTATACAAGGACGTGCTGTAGGAGTAACCCATTACCTTCTGGGTGGAATTGCCACAACATCAAGGGGGACAAGTCATTACTCAGAGACTTACACCAGTCAAAACTAATCCAGGACCTTCTGCCAGCGCTACCACCATCCGAGCTTGCACTGCCGCTCGAGAAAAGATAATATGCAATCAAGAGATTGAAGCGTGACATGGGAGACAGTAAGTATTTCGAAAGAAGGGCTGCTTGTCTTGTAACGAATCGATTCCATTGAATTTGTCTGGGACAGGTTGTGCTATCTCCTTGTTCAGCCCCTACAAATACAAATGTTGCTCTCAACATACTATTGTATATTGTATTGATTCCCGAAGTTAACTTATCTTGATTGCTTTAGGAGTGTTAGCCAGAAGCATTTCTTGATTCCCTTTCTTCTTTCTCTGATTGTGAAGGAAGACAGACAAGAGCAAGAGATTTTCCGACAAAAAGTGGAAGAAAGCTTGTAACCCCTCAGGTTCTTCCACTTCCCAAGCCCTCAGGTGTGCTAATGAAGGGGTAGAAAATCCGTTCCTGTTGAACACTAAAGCATAATAAATCCGCCTTGGTGCCAAAAGATGGTCCTTCGACGAGCCCTTTGCTCAAGCTTCTATTGCACCTTTAGATGCACCTTTAGAAAGGAAATTGGCATTTTTTTCAATTTTCCCAAGGAAAGAAGAAAATGGCACATTTCGATGTCACTTATTAAAGTTAAAGCAAGAACCCCCGCCCTGAGAAGAAGATATACCCACAAACAGAACAGAATTTCTTGGGAAAGAAGGGCTTGTTGGATGCCCATAGGGAGCGCCCTCTCAGCTTTCCTTCCACCACTTAGTTAAATAATCACTTCAAGTGGATCATGGAGTTTGACCAGATATCCATTCCAGCTTTGTCTTGAGTTGCTTCATATTTTATTTGAGGAGAGAATCTGTGAACGAAGTTGAATCCTTTCTATAAGTGATTCTTCAAGTCGTGCCAGACCACTTGGTTTTCCTCTGCGCCTTGCGAGAGCTCTGAGTCAGGTCCTTAGGCCAGGCCCATCTCATCCAGAGGGGCTCCTGATTTGAGCTTTCTTTGTGGCATCGCCTGTCCTGTCTATAGACAGAAAGAAAGAACACCTAATTGTCGACACCTTTATCGCCTCGTTCAGTAGAACGGTATGCCTCAAAAGATGGTTCGGGCACAACTATTGGAACCTTAACCTCAGGTAGGGGTGTAGGTTCACAACTACAACTCCTGCGTATCAACGATTCCTTATCCGCAATAAGATTGTAAATGAGTATGTCACTTAGCCAGTTTCTTCTTTGTTCGAAAAGAGCTACTCCGACTCGACTGTCAAGCAAAGATCGAAGGCTTTCTTTGCTCTGCCTCTGGGCCCGAGAGCGAGGTCCAATGATCCTCTTTTCACTCTCTTACTTACTATCTCGTGCGATTAACTCTCAAGCCATAGCGAACAAGTAAAGAAGGAATGACCGAACGAAGTAGCTAAAGGAAGGCATCCGAGCCGAAGTAATTCAATTCACTCGAAAGGAGAAGAGCGTCAAGCAGCCCCAACTCTAGCTCCAGAGGGCTCCGTAGAGCAGGAGAATGCTCAGGTCCGTCTACGTGTGATTCCTCATTTTGTTCCTAAAACGTGAGGTGAGCTGCTGATTCTACTCTTGGTCTTGGAGTGACTCAACACTCAACATAATGCTTCCAGAGAAGGCAACCTTTTAACCGGAAACAAGAGAAAAGAAAAGAATCAAAAAAAGACCATAGTAGATCTATGATTAACCCTCGGTCGGGATGGTCCTGTCGAAGAACTTGATCTTGCTCAGATTCCTCCATTGACAGGGGAAGGCGACTTACCCTCTTACTATAAATCAAACGGAATGGCACGAACCCTAGTCCTTGGACCAATTTACCACAGACGTGTCCCTAGAATCAGATTTCCACAGAAGGAAGTCCCTTTGGATCGCATTCCCGGATCGAAGACGTCCCTAGTGCTTAAGTTCGTAGTCTACCTTCTCTGTCATCTGACTTGACTAAACCAACTATCCACAAGAAAGGATAAGAATCTTACTCTTAGATCCCAGTACCATGCACTGATTTGACCGACCCCGAGATCCCTAGCCCTGCTATCTCACCCAAGCCGATTATGAGAACTTCCCTTCTCCAATTTCTATGCTCGGGTAGACTTCTTCTTCCAATCAAAGGAAAGGACTTTCAACTACAACTGCAGAAGGGACCGAAGGAGAGGAAAGAGCTTTCGGTCCTTACACAGGAATTCGTCTTTACCCCTGGATTCAAGAAAGGGAAATTTTGAGGATTGATGAACCCCCATGGGATAGAGGGGCCTTAATATGATGATTTGACAGAAGAAATGGAGAGACTGGAAAAAGGTGAGGAGCCTGATGATAGTCTTGTAGCACCCGAATAAGACGACCTAGACGATAGGAAATCATGGTTTTTTGACATCTAGAATTTCATTGAAAAGAAAAGCTTCTATCCGACCCGCTTGTGGTCTACTCAAAGGTTGCCCGATGGATCTATTTATTCTTATATTTTGCTTTCTCCTTTTTCTACTAGTAGAGTGATAGCTACTACGTAAGAATCCAGGGGTATAAATGGTACTATATCGTTTAGCTATTATAGAATCTGCTTTTTAAACCCCTACCTTCCTTCGGTCGTATTTTTATATCTATCAATAGCTCAGTCAAAGTAACTTCAAAGGTAGCAAAGAACGATAATGAATATCTGGTTCATCGCCGTTCTTTCCATGCATCCATCCGCATTTAGAAACTTACATTGGCTATTTAGCGCCCCAACTGCAGCAGGAAGCAGGGGTGAAGAAAAGACACGGTGCTCAAGCCTTCCTCTGTCACTAAAGTGAACCCAATCGCACATAAGTAAGATCGTCTGTGTAGCAAAAGGGGATTGGGAGTCCCCTGTACTGTGTGAGTCGCTAAGACTGGATAAAAAGGTAAAGTCTTGAAAAGTTAGGTAGCACCTGTGGAGATAAGAACAGGGTTGGCGAGAAGCTAGAATAAGATCGGGTACTTTCATGCCCCACTGCCGTTGCTCGATGAGAGATGGATCCGGTCGATTGATCGACCAAGGAAGAGGATGATAGCCCAGTGCCAGCTTTGATAGGAAACGAAATGGATCTTCTCCACTATCACACTTTAGGGCAAGTGAGTTTTCAATACTTTACTTTCCATCATCAGGCCAGTCGGAAGAAAGGTAAGGAAGAATTAAAGGCCGGAGACTCCTTCAAGAAAGGAATCCTTCCTCCAAACAAGCATTCAACAAAGCCTTAGCGTACCAAGGTCTCTAGACTCATATTATTTCGGCTTTCCACGCGGAATCATTCCACCACCAAAAGGTAATCCCTAATTCCTTTCGCAGAGTCCCACACCTAGTTCACTGGATTCCTCCAGTCTCTTTGTTCTATAAGCTTCTACACTCTTTAATATCTCCCTTCGATACTACTAGAAAGTCAAACCAAAGAATGGAGAGAATGGAAAATGGGAGCTAGAAAGCGGGTTTAAAAGATCTATGAGCTAGAGACCTCTTCACTTTTAGCCAATTTTTTGTTAGAATTGATGGACTAACTCTTTAACTCTTTTAGCAGAGCATACCTTAACCTATCTACTATAAAGATTATAAACAAGGAGAAGTGAAGAGAAGGGAAGCTAAGGATTCAACTCAAAAACAGCAAAAGATCTAATTCAAGCTCTATAGGGGAGTGTGAGGGACTAGGTATAGAGACCTAGTAGCTTTCTCTCATGCACAAGACAGGATCAAATCAGACTTTATAGATAGGAAAATTGGAAAGAAAAAGGTTTCAAACCGAGGAAGGAGATCACACAAACTATTGCTATCGTAAGTAGTTCGCTAGAGAAAGGGATCCTTAGAACTTTCTTTTGACATCAGCATACTCTTTCCCGCAAGAAGAAAGGCTAGCTTGAGAAAGAGGGCCTAAGCAACTACACTATCCCTTAGAGTTTTGTTAGAATCCCTTTTTCATTATTAAGGAGTGTGTGGATCTATAGATGAGTCCACCTGCTGTGCAATTCACCAGACTTTGGTAAGTTACTGCCTAGTTGGGATCCATTGTAAGAGATTCTTAAAAAGGGCAATGGACTCCACACTAA
>CANTUT010001252.1:22500-24515 GCA_947687605.1 Reutealis trisperma | reverse complement strand
CACGGGGATTCCTTGTTTTGCTCAAAGATGTTCATTTAACGAACAGAGAGAATAGGATAAAAATAATTAAATTAAGGAGTCGAGCGGGCTTTTTTTGGGGATAGAGGGACTTGAACCCTCACGATTTCTAAAGTCGACGGATTTTCCTCTTACTATAAATTTCCTTGTTGTCGATATTGACATGTAGAATGGGACTCTATCTTTATTCTCGTCCGATTAATCAATTATCTATCAGACTATGGAGTGAATGATTTGATCAATTAAAATTCAATCGTTTCTTCAACTTGGAATCAATTCAAAACAATTTTTTTTTATTTCATTTTTCATATAAAGATAAAAAAATATGGATTCGGCCCTTATTAATCATTTGATTAATCATTTGCGATAGTATTTCAATACGTATACGTATGTATATAGGGTTATCCTTTACTTTATCCTTTCTGGAGTTTTGACGGAAGGATTTCTTTACTTTACTAATGCAACGCAGTCAACTCCATTTGTTAGAACGGCTTCCATTGAGTCTCTGCACCTATCCTTTTTTTATTCTGTCTTTTTGAACCTTTGTTTGTTTTCGGAAAACAGGATTTGGCTCAGGATTGCCCATTTTTAATTCCAGGGTTTCTCTGAATTTGAAAGTTATCACTTAGTAAGTTTCCATACCAAGGCTCAATCCAATTAAGTCCGTAGCGTCTACCAATTTCGCCATATCCCCTTTTTTGTTTTGAGATTAAGATCTTATTATTATCCCATTCCCCCTTTTTCATTTATATTCTACTGGAACTGTTGAAGTCATTAGATACCAATTCTTCTAAAAAGTGTTTCTTCTTTTTTTTTCGTATCTATCTTCTTTCATCTCTATCAGAGACCCTTATTTAGTCTAATTAGTCTAATCAGAAAGGATTCTATCATTTCTCTACCCGCAAATTCAATATAGATGTATATATACCACATTTTTTATATATACTTCTCTTACTCTCATTTTTTCTCGTGCAATTTTGACTACTCGAACGATCGATTCTTTTTCTTTTTTCCATATTCATATTAATTATGAATAACTAAGACTGAAAATAACTAACAATGAAAAGAATAAAAAGTTAATAGCCAAGATTCCATTAGTTTACTAAATTCCTATGCATGTACAATTTCTGTTATGTGAGCCCGCTTAGCTCAGAGGTTAGAGCATCGCATTTGTAATGCGATGGTCATCGGTTCGACTCCGATAGCTGGCTTTTCTCTATTTGTTTTTACATGATTGATAATGTTTTTTTGAAATCAAAGAATATTAATATTGAAAAGGCTTCTCTAAAAGGCCTCTTTCCCTTTTTTCCAAGGGTGCCCGGTTATTATGTAGTGGAAACTTCCAACTATGAATAAAAGTTAGAGTAGTTAAATCTCTGTAGAACAAATCAAGAGCACGAAAAGGGCCTTTTTTTATATATACATTATTGGTATATATACCATAAGGTCTGGATATTGATACAATCCATCTCATTATTTTTTGTAGTCTACTACTTCAGTAGATTTTGCTTCATTTATCATATTTATCCTTTAGTTCAGTTTTAATTTAGGTTTCTGAAAATTCAATAAAATAAGGAAAACAAGGAGTTTTTATGTCACGTTACCGAGGGCCTCGTTTCAAAAAAATACGCCGTCTGGGGGCTTTACCGGGACTAACTAGTAAAAGGCCTAGAGCCGGGAGCGATCTTAGAAATCAATCACGCTCCGGTAAAAAATCTCAATATCGTATTCGTTTAGAAGAAAAACAAAAATTACGTTTTCATTATGGTCTTACAGAACGACAATTACTTAAATACGTTCGTATCGCCGCAAAAGCCAAAGGGTCAACAGGTCATGTTTTACTACAATTACTTGAAATGCGTTTGGATAACATCCTTTTTCGATTGGGGATGGCGTCAACTATTCCTCGAGCCCGCCAATTAGTTAATCATAGACATATTTTAGTTAATGGTCGTATAGTAGATATACCAAGTTATCGCTGCAACCCCCGAGATATT
>CANTUT010001252.1:0-7500 GCA_947687605.1 Reutealis trisperma | reverse complement strand
ATTATAATATATTATATAATAATAAGATAATAATATAAGTAATTTTATTATATAAATTTATTCTAATATATAATATAGAATAGTTATTCTAAAGTTATTCTAATATAGAATATATAATATATAATAGAATTATATAATAGAATATTAATATTATAGAATATAATATGATAAATCGAATAGAATATTCTAATATAATAAATAATATTCTAAATTAGAATATAAATTTTAATAAGTATATTAGAAACTAATAAATACATTATATATAAATAAGTATATTATACTAAGTACATAAAAAAGTATATTATACTTAAGTACAGGACTAATTACAGGGAGTCGACCCATAGTAGTTCATTCATAAGCGAGAGATTTGATTTACCTAGTGACTAAACTAGTGAATATAGGTAACAAAGTGGGTTATTGGTATTGAATTTGATAAATATCAATGTAATAAAATTTTCAAGGCCCAACTTAATTGGATTGACCACCATCATAACGAAATTCATTTGGTTTATTTAGCAATTCAACATAGATCCAAGATATTTCATCGAATCACTGATGAAAAGACTCTATTTGTTCCCTGAACCAAATTACATTCTTAAAAAAAATTGGATAACTTGTTGATGCCTCCAGATTGTCAGATTTATCATTTGTTAAATTACTGGTTTAGTGTGAGAGAGAGATATTCCTATTTATTTTAACAATGAGTGAGTTAATGAATGAAAGCGAAAGAAATGAGGTTTAACCCTATTTTCTGGCTTTACGGCGGATCAATTATTCCCTGAAAGAATCTTTCGTATTATATTTCTTTTTTATTTCTTTTTTTTTCTATTTAGAATTCTATTTTTTTATAATTATTTAATTTTAATTCTATTTATTTTTTTATTTTATATTTATATATATAATTATATATTCTAATTAATTATATATTCTAATAGATATTAGAATAGATAATGGTATATTAATTATATTAATTATAATGGATAAATTTATTATAATGGATAATATAATTGGATAATATAATGGATATTGGTGATTAGAATGAATATTTTATGAATATAAGAATCAAAAAATTCTATGGAATCATGAAAGACGGAAAGATTCTTTGAATCTAGTCATACCATTTCGTTATATTGACAATTTCAAAAAACTGCTCATACTATGAGCATAGTATGATGGCGGTCGGGCAAATGTGCCCCCATCGTCTAGTGGTTCAGGACATCTCTCTTTCAAGGAGGCAGCGGGGATTCGACTTCCCCTGGGGGTAGGGTATTACGAAAGGAAGTTGATCATGGATTATTAATAAGTCTGGAATTTATTTTTCCTGGGTCGATGCCCGAGCGGTTAATGGGGACGGACTGTAAATTCGTTGGCAATATGTCTACGCTGGTTCAAATCCAGCTCGGCCCAATAATTCACTGATCCGCCATGAAATGATATAACCCCTTTGTTCTCTCGAAATGCCTGATATGGGTCAAAATTTCTGATATATTTCTACCTGTTCTTTATTTTATTTGCTTTATTTTTTTTTTTTTTCTCACAAATTCTGATCTTGCTAATGATCTAGATTCAGATCAGGATTTGTAAGTATAAAGTTTAAGAAAAAGAGTAATGTAAAGAAAAAAGAGTCTTTGAAAAGTTTTTTTTATTATCAATCGACTTTGATTTTTGAAATAACGAAAAGATGACTAGCAATCCCTGTCCCTTTTTTATCACTAAAGCGGATATCCATGTGGATATCAATAAACCACTCCCATTTCTGTTCCAAGGCGGTGATTCAAATCTAAAATCTAAATAGAAAGGGTTTAAAAGAAATCATAAGAATATGTATGCTGTACACTTTATTGCATTTCCTCGGGATTGTAGTTCAATTGGTCAGAGCACCGCCCTGTCAAGGCGGAAGCTGCGGGTTCGAGCCCCGTCAGTCCCGACGGATCCAAATCCAACAATCTAATAAAAAAATACATCAATTCATCTCTCCCCTTTCCCTTTTCTACGAAAGGGGACAACTAGCACAATTTCATTCCAAAAGGCATCATTCTTATTATTTATTATTTTATTTATTATTTATTCTTAATTTTTTATTTATATATATTATTTTATTTATTTCTATTTTTATTTATATTATTTCTATTTTTATTTATATTATTTCATTATTTCTATTTTATATTTCTTTTTTTTTTCGTTTTTCATTTCTAATCAAAGTAAATACAAATATAGGAATTTTCGTTTTTTCAACTAGTACTGATTGATAGAGACATATATGGATTAGTACAATTATATGTAGTATCATATTCAAGATTCCAAAAGATACTATATTGAATTTGGATTTTTCGATTACTCCTGACCGTATAATGAAATCGAATCGAGTACCATATCTTTTCCGATAGCCCATACACAAATGGAATTTGTAAATGGAATTTGTATTTGTACGATACAAAATGAATTTAATTGCTTTGATAGAATATTCGATTTTTTTATACTATATTGGGACTTGTCTTTATCACATTTTTTTTCCAATAAGTTAGATCATTAAAAAAGGAGTTTAGAACTTAACTCCCCTTTCTCTCTTTCGTTTTTATTGTTTGTTTGGATTTGGTTGTAACCAATGTAAGTGGAAAGGGGAAGGGGGTTACATGATACTTCGTCAGATGATTAAGGCGATAATTTTATAGAAAAGAAAGAATATGATAAATAAAGCAAAGTAAAGAAATTATCAATTGAATCAAGAATCCATTTTTGAATTCGGTATGGATAAACAATCTTTCTATGTTATACTATTCAATTCTCGACAATGAATTGATTTGATAGCCCAGATATTGTTATTCATGATATTGATCAGACTCGATATCATCGAGATGGAATTCATCCCATTGAATTTAGAGGCGAAAGATTTATTATCTCTATGGGATTAAATCCCGAGTTATTGCGAAGTAAAGAAAAAGAAACGATGAGATTATGGAAGTAAATATTCTTGCATTTATTGCTACTGCACTGTTCATTCTAGTTCCTACTGCTTTTTTACTTATAATATACGTAAAAACAGTTAGTTAAGGTGATTAATTTGACTGAAACTTGACTTCTTAGTTATTATCAATATCAATGATTGAAGAAATAAAATGAAAAGGATTCCTATTTTGTGTCTTAGATGAAATGAGCGGACTAGAATTAGCAGTATCCTATGAGATTTGATAGTATGATAGAAAGAAATATATTTCTTTCTATCATACTATCAAATCTAGTTTTTCTAGTGTATAAAGTTGTACTGTATAAAGATATAGGCTTAATATAGATATAGATTAATCTAGAATATCATCTCCTAGTCATATATCTAGATATGAATTATCTATATGTAATGTATATAACATCCCAATTCTATTTCTTGATCTATTTGATTTGTGTTGATTCCAATTAATCTGAAATAGTCGAAAGGCAACTCTTACTCTTCCTTTTATAATATATATAAGATTCTGATTCTAATATATATAAGATTCTGATCCGAGATTTCTGATTATTTTCAATATGAATCCCGGCATCTACCGAAAGAATAAAATCAATGAAAAGGAAAGAAATCTAGATATATATTTATATTAATAAAAGAAAATCAAGAAATCTTTTTTTAGCATTTCGAAGAAGTAATTGATTGAGCAGTTGACAGATCATCCAAGGAAAGGAATTCTATAAAAATTTTTTAAGATTTCAACGAAAAGGATTAGTAAACTCTGCCGATTTTTAACCTTTGAATCATGATATGAAATGAGTCAAGTCAATAAGGTATAGCATAAAGCCAATTTCTTAAATAATAAAACAAATACTAAACCAAGCAGTAAGCAAGAAAATATCTTAGTATGCGTAGTATCTCATTGGAGAATCACGATGTCTATCTTATTTCCCATAGAAAATTCACTTAATTTAATCATTTTTAATAACTAATAAAAGATTTAATAACTAAAAAAAGAACTACTTTCTTTAATAAAATAAAAGAACGACTTTCTTTTCTCTTTGAACAGGAAAGAGGCAAACAAAAATAAATAAAAAAAAAAGGGGGGGTTCTGTTCTTCCTCATTGTTCATATATAACTCTGGTAAGAACCAGGTTATCGAAATAGGAAGAATTTGGTTGGAATAAATTTCCTATCATTTGTATTCCTTTGACTTTCGAAATATGAACACGAGAATCGTTGAAATATTTGTTTGATTATGATTAAAAGGGTATTATTCATATATTATTTATAGAATACATTACTTCACTCAACTCCAATAGAATTTTGAAATGAAGATATTTTTAATTCAATTTCTAAATTTGTAAGAATTTAGAAATTGAATTAAATAATTGAATTAAATAATTGAATTTAATTCAATTTAAACAGTTAAATTAAAAAATCTTTGCGGAATGCTCTATAAAACAATTGATACAGTTTGATTTCTCAACTCAATTAGTAGTACCCCTAGAGTCCACTTCTTCCCCATACTACGAGCGAAAGGGAAAATGTAAAGACTACCATTAAAGCAGCCCAAGCGAGACTTACTATATCCATGTAAATTATGTCCTCTATCTCTAGGAATATGAAGGAATTTTTCCATTATTGTTCACCACTAATAATAGTAGAATCGCTGGCACAGAGTCAAAAAAAAAAGATTCTGTTCAATATATTGATGAAACAATCCAAAAAATCCAACTAATTCTAAGAAGTTCTTATATGATTGCTAGTAGAATCAAAAACTTTTAGTATAAACAAAATAGGCAGCAACACCCTTGGAAGTATCAATAAAATGTTACTAAAATGTAAGAAAAAAAAAGAGTTATGTTTTCGTTGGTTGCTTTTCATTAAGTCAAAAATAAAAAAAGATAGAATCAAGATAGATCACTATCTATTATATAATAATAATAGACTCCTCTTTTTTTTTTACATACCCTTTTTTCCATTTGATCGAATTCTCCCAATTGTCTCTATAAAACAATTGGAAGACAGTCTATTCCATTCCTATTCCATTCTTGATTAGGAATTACCTAAAAAAAAACAAAGAATTTCTTTTAGTACTTTCTATATATTTGTATATTTGATATATATTTGTACTTTTTATAAAAATATATTTTTACTTTTTATAAAAATAATTTTATAAAAAGTAAAAATAAAAAATAGATATGTATAAGTAAAAGCCAATTATCCATTCAATCACTATTCGATTGATTGAATTCCTGAGTACTCAGGAATTCTCATGAGTTTGTATACAAAAAATCTTTCACCCTTTCAACAACTACTAATTAGATTCCCTGCCCCGCTATCCAATCTAATTCAAGACTCAATCAGTAGACCTTGCATTAGTAGTGAAAGGACTATTATATCAAGATTTAGCGATTCCCTTTCACCACTATAAACTTTCCTTGAATCCTAGATGCAAGAATTTACAGCCCTTTAGAGAACAGAAATTTCCGATGTTTAGAATCAAGGAAGTATCAAAATGCCTTTTCCTCCGCGTGCTTCTGTTGGAGGGAAGTTCTATCAGCAAAAGGGAAGAAGGTATTTTGTGCCTTTTGTTAATCAGGCGACACCCGGATTTGAACTGGGGAAAAAGGATTTGCAGTCCCCCGCCTTACCGCTCGGCCATGCCGCCAAGGCGACCCAAAATAGACGGAAATACCCCCCCTTTTTTGCTTTTTTTGGAGGGGGTTTCTTTTTTTTTTTTTTGTACTTGCGTCTTGAATCCCATTTTTCTTAATCCCTTTCCTAAATTCCTAAAAAGAAATCCTTCCTTTTTTTGATTGGATCTATCTTTTCGATTAATTTTGTATAGTATCTCAAAACACACACTATCTAAATTCTTTCCCCTTTCTATTGTCTATTGAAATGAAAAGAAAAGTGAATTTTCAATCACAAAAGCAAAAATTAAGGACAAACTGGAACCATTAACTATTGACTGTGAATTTATGAACGATTCTTGGATTTGAATCTAAAATTGCATTTCCCTAATGCTAATGATATAAGAAAATCAAAATTGGATACGTACCCAATCAGTATTGATTCAATAAAAAATTCTTCTCAATTTAAATTATAACAACAATTATGAGTATATGTAAACCCTAGAACATCAATTTTTACACAGATATCTAATCTGATATCTTACCTGTCTATGATTCCTATAGGAAAATTTCTATTCAATGAAAAATGTAATAGAAATTTTGAGAGAGTATGACATGCGCTGTCCAAAATAGAACTGCCGTAAAAGGAGAGATTTATATATATACAAATAGCTATAGTTATGTCTGCGTATGTTTAATAAGCCTTCTTATGCGCTGCAATCGTATTATATGAACTCGATTAAAAAAATAGATAAAAAAAATATCTATTCTATGCGAATTCTTTTTTTTTTTAAACTAAACAATACAATGAAATCCACGAAAAAGCTAAGTGCTAAAAAATCAACTTTATATTGTTTCTAATTATTACTTCTTTATCTCATCGAAAGATTAAATCCCAAATCCTTTACTAGTATCCAATCAATCATATTGGAATAAGTAATATCATAATAATGGTGGAAATTGAATCACTTTTTGTTTGGCTATTCTATACAAAATTTCCGAATTCTAAGTTAAGTGGAATTTCTAAATTCCTTTCCAGTTGTATCTGTTGCAAATTCGAATTTGAGTATAAAATTATCTTTATTCCTCCGTTCATACGTATTTCATACATTCCATATCCATCTATGGAGTTAGATAAAATTTTATGTGATTCTGTAAACAAAATCTAAATTTCATCATTGCTAGATCGTCGATCCATATAATTGAATGAAAAACGATCCAATAATGGGATTTTTTTAATAAACGGGAAATTTAAAATGCTCGGGGATGGAAATGAGGGAATGTCTACAATACCTGGATTTAATCAGATACAATTTGAAGGATTTTGTAGGTTCATTGATCAGGGCTTAAGAGAAGAATTTTCTAAGTTTCCAAAAATTGAAGATACAGATCAAGAAATTGAATTTCAATTATTTGTGGAAACATATCAATTAGTAGAGCCGTTGATAAAAGAAAGAGATGCTGTATATGAATCACTTACATATTCTTCTGAATTATATGTATCCGCGGGATTAATTTGGAAAACCAGTAGGGATACGCAAGAACAAACAATTTTTTTTGGAAACATTCCTCTAATGAATTTCCTGGGAACTTTTATAATAAATGGAATATACAGAATTGTGATCAATCAAATATTGCAAAGTCCCGGTATCTATTACCGGTCAGAATTGGATCATAACGGAATTTCGGTCTATACCGGCACCATAATATCAGATTGGGGGGGAAGAGTAGAATTAGAGATTGATAGAAAAGCAAGGATATGGGCTCGTGTGAGTAGGAAACAGAAAATATCTATTCTAGTTTTATCATCAGCTATGGGTTTGAATCTAAGAGAAATTTTAGAGAATGTGTGCTACCCTGAAATTTTCTTATCTTTTCTAAATGATAAGGAAAAAAAAAAAATTGGGTCAAAGGAAAATGCCA
>CANTUT010001251.1:30000-31718 GCA_947687605.1 Reutealis trisperma | reverse complement strand
ACCTGTTTTTTATTATTATGTTAATTATTATATTTTATATATTTTATATTAATTATTATATTAATATTTTAATATTTTAATATTATTAGTATTAGAAAGATATTTTATAATCATTATAATTCGTATAGAATTCTACTAAGTAGATCTAAGTGAGTATATATAATAAAGTGCAAAGAGTGTAGAACTAACTAAATAACATAACTTATTTCTATTTTATTTCTACATGAAATATCTATGATAATCCACTTATTTTTTATTCTTATCTTTTTTTTTATTGTCTTATAACTTTAATTTTAGAATTTGACTTTAATAAAAATAAAGAGGTTTTCTGTTTATAAATTCCCGAAAAATTCGTATAATTTATAATCCGATCGGATTAGTAAAAAGGGGGATTCCCTGGAGATATATATATAAATATGCAAGACTCTCTATTTTCTATGCATAGGTAAGAAAAGAACATAAAATTCGTTTTATTTACCTTGCCAATTTTTTTTTTTCACGGAAAAAGAATTCACTCTTTTTTTCTTGTTGATGGAGGTTTCTTAATTAGTAATCAAGAATATCGGTAAAAAAAACTTATCTGCATGATTCTTTCTACAATTTGCTCTTATGTCACAAAAAAATCCATTCTTCGGATTTTTCCCATATCTGCTCGCCAGAAAAAAAAGAATTTTTCATTTTTAACGAAATTTTTTATTTTTAACTAAATTAAATTCAATTGAATTAACTAATTTAATTAACTTAAGACTCCACTTGATTTATGATTCAAAGGAAAGAAATCGTGGAGCTGAAGTAACTCATCCAGAACGCCTTTTAAAGGATTACGTGGTACGATTGGATCGAATAAGCCCTTATGGAATAAAAATTCGGCCGATTGTGAACCTTCAGGTACTGTCTTATTCAATGTTTGTTCAATTACTCTTTTACCTGCAAATGCAATATAGGCGTTAGGTTCAGCAATAATGATATCCCCCAACATACCAAAACTGGCTGTCACCCCACCAGTCGTAGGAGATGTAAGGATTGATACATAAAATAACTTTTTATTCGATTGATAATCATATAAAGCAGAAGATATTTTAGCCATTTGCATCAAACTCAAACTTCCTTCTTGCATGCGTGCTCCTCCGGAAGCACACACTAAAATAAGAGGTAAAAATTTATTGGTAGCATACTCGATCAAACGAGTGATTTTCTCCCCTACTACAGATCCCATACTCCCCCCCATAAACTGAAAATCCATAACCCCAATTGCTATGGGAATACCGTTTAGTTGACCTGTGCCTGTTTGAACAGCCTCGGTTAATCCTGTCTTTTTTTGATAAGAATCAATACGATCTTTATAAGGTTCTTCTTCTGAATGAAATTCAATGGGATCCAGAGATACCATGTCTTCATCCATAGAATCCCAAGTGCCTGGGTCAATCGAAAGTTCAATTCTATCTGAACTATTCATTTTCAAATGATATCCACATTGTTCACAAATATTCATTCTTGACTTCAAAAATTTCTTATAATTTAACCCATAACAATTTTCGCATTGAACCCACAAATGCTTGTATTTGTGAGTTATATCGAGATCATTAGAACTTTCTCTTATAGTTAAATCGCTACCAGTCGTGCTAGTTCTTAGACTGGAACTCTGGCTTTCACTACTATTTCCACTTTCACCACAAATGTAACTATAAATGTAACTTTCACTGTAATTGTTACTACCA
>CANTUT010001251.1:15000-25000 GCA_947687605.1 Reutealis trisperma | reverse complement strand
GTGAAAGAAATCATTTTATCTACTAATAGTGGACAAATTGGCGTATTACCAAATCATGCGCCTATTGCCACAGCCGTCGATATCGGTATTTTGAGAATACGCCTTACTGACCAATGGTTAACGATGGCTCTGATGGGTGGTTTTGCTAGAATAGGCAATAATGAGATTACTGTTTTAGTAAATGATGCAGAAAAGGGTAGTGACATTGATCCACAAGAAGCTCAGCAAACTCTTGAAATAGCAGAAGCTAACTTGAGAAAAGCAGAAGGCAGGAGACAAATAATTGAGGCAAATCTAGCTCTCAGACGAGCTAGGGCACGCGTAGAGGCTATCAATGAAATTTCGTAACTAGTTGGTGCGTCCGAATAATCAAAAGAACTTCTGTATAAACAGAAGTTCTGTTTATACACCCTATTTTTTTTTTTATTCGGCCAATTGAATAGAATCATAAGTAGAATGAGTAGAATCATAAGTAGAATCAGATTCTAATACAACGAAAATTTTTTTTTTTCAATTCAAAAATGAAATAGAATGGAACGAAAAAGAGAAAAAAAATCAATAAAGTAAATAAGGTGAGTAAAAAAACTTATTAGATAGCATTGGTTCTGATATCTAATAAGTTCTACCTACTATTGGATTTGAACCAATGACTCCCGCCGTATGAAAGCAATACTCTAACCACTGAGTTAAGTAGGTCATTTATCATTACAAAGAGAAAGAAATGGAATCCGTCCCATCGATGGGTTATAAATGTAATATTAATTATAAATGGAATATTATTTATAAGCAATACGGATCAAAGAGATCAAAGAAATAGGATGTTGGATCAGATAATATTTATCTTGACAAGAAATTATCGACATGATAAAATATGTATCATAAGCACAAGGGCTATAGCTCAGTTAGGTAGAGCACCTCGTTTACACGCGCGCCAATGTTTTTTTTTTTCAAAGGAGTCCATCATGTAATCAAAAGACTTATTGAGAAATCGATGTCTTACTCCATGACTTTTAGGGAACAAAAGAACAATAGCCTGACATAAAAGGTTCGGTCCAATTTAGGTGCCTTTTTAGACGCCCAATAGAACCCATCATTGATTTAAGACCTTGATAAGGGGAATACCCAGTCTATTCAATGCTAGGCATAATGAGTATAAGGACCTCAAAAAATTCTCTTTTCGTCCTATCCTATGAACTTTAAGGTGTATGAAGTTTCATATTTAATTCTTTAATCAGAAGTGGGGCGATGGAAATTCCATTTAACTTAGGTTGATCTAAGCCAAAAAAAAGCAGACCTACGTCAGGATAAATCCTTCTTTGAAACACTTTGGTAGTGCTCTCCGATCGGAATCCATAAATCAGAGCACATGGAGCCATCTTCTTATCTTTCTGCCAAGAGAATTATGGTAGACTAACTGATTATTTATATCAGTTAATGAACGAGCCCAATGCAAAAAAATGCATGTTGGGTCTTTGAAAAAGTTCGAATCATTTTGCTAATAATAAGTTTGATCTGTTTTACCGAGAAAGTCTACGGTTCGAGTCCGTATAGCCCTAAAAAAAAATAAATAAAATAGAAAATATTTAAATATATATATTTAAAAAATGGATATATATAATAAAATATATAGTTATATTTAATTAAATAAATAATATTAATAATTAAATAAATAATATTAAATATATAATTAAAATATATAAAATAGAAATATATATAATATAAAAATAGAATATAAAATAAAAATATAAAATAAAAAAATAATAAATAAAATAAAAAAATAATAATAATGAATATTAAATAAAAAAAAAAAATACTTATAAATTAAATAGAATATTCTAGAATATTCATTCTAGAATATTAAATATATTAAATATAGAATAATAAATATATAACTAAATATATAATAAATATATAAATAGAATAGAAATAGAATAAAAAATTTTTCAATTTCTTTCAATTTAGAATATTCCATTTTTTAATTTCTCAATTTTTAATTTCTACTTTTTTAATTTCTACTAAAATAACAATTTCTAATAGAATTTAAAAGTTCTAAACAACTAAACAAAAAAATGAAAATTTGATTTTGAATTCCCCATTTTTTAGGGAGAATCCGAAGTGAAGTGAAAAAGCGAGGGGAGATTTATATAAGAGCAATATATATTTATACTATATCAATAGACTATATCAATATTATATCAATATCGAAAAAATCGAAGTAAACATAATGGAAAAATTATAGTCGATGAATCTTGAAAGGAGACATGTACCAAAGCAAACAAAGAAAACTAGGTGGTTGAATCAAAATAAATTGTTGTTTTGACTAACCGGTTATGGATGAGTTAGGAATTAATTCCAATTCGACTCGACTAATCTAGTATATTTTCCACATTCATAGGAGTGCGCCTATGTTTCTGATTTACGAATATGATATATTCTGGGCATTTCTAATAATATCAAGTGTTATTCCTATTTTAGCATTTCTAATTTCCGGGGGTTTATCCCCGATTAGAAAAGGGCCGGAGAAACTTTCTAGTTATGAATCGGGTATAGAACCAATGGGCGATGCTTGGTTACAATTTCGAATCCGTTATTATATGTTTGCTCTAGTTTTTGTTGTTTTTGATGTTGAAACTGTTTTTCTTTATCCATGGGCAATGAGTTTTGATGTATTGGGGTTATCCGTATTTATAGAAGCTTTAATTTTCGTGCTTATCCTAATTGTTGGTTTAGTTTATGCATGGAGAAAAGGAGCATTAGAATGGTCTTAGTTCGTGAATATTCCGCAAAAAACAATGAAAAAAAATAACATTGAGACAATTATGAATTCTATTGAGTTTCCCTTACTTGATCAAACAACTCAAATTTCAGTTATTTCAACTACATCAAATGATCTTTCAAATTGGTCAAGACTCTCCAGTTTATGGCCACTTCTCTATGGTACCAGTTGTTGCTTCATCGAATTTGCTTCATTAATAGGCTCACGATTCGACTTTGATCGTTATGGACTAGTACCAAGATCTAGTCCTAGACAAGCGGACCTGATTTTAACAGCCGGCACAGTAACCATGAAAATGGCTCCTTCTTTAGTGAGACTATATGAACAAATGCCAGAACCAAAATATGTTATTGCCATGGGGGCATGTACAATTACAGGGGGGATGTTTAGTACCGATTCTTATAGTACTGTTCGGGGAGTCGATAAACTAATTCCTGTAGATGTCTATTTGCCAGGCTGTCCGCCTAAACCGGAGGCGGTTATAGATGCTATAACAAAACTTCGTAAAAAAATATCTCGAGAAATTTATGAAGATCGAATTAGGTCTCAACCGGGGAATCGGTGTTTTACTACCAATCACAAGTTTAATATTGAACGCACTACTCATACTGGAAATTATAATCGAGGATTACTCTATCAACCGCCGTCTACTTCAAAGATCCCTCCTGAAACATTTTTCAAATATAAAAAGTCAGTATCGTCCCACGAATTAGTAAATTAGAGGAAGGATTCGTTTGTACAGAATAACAAAAGGCAAGTCAATCTTCATAAATTTCATCGTAAATGTGAAATACTTAATATTATACAAATATAAATGCGGGAGAGAGAAAAAAGATGCAGGGTCATTTGTCTGCTTGGCTAGTCAAACATGGACTAGTTCATAGATCTTTGGGTTTTGATTACCAAGGAATAGAGACTTTACAAATAAAGCCCGAAGATTGGCATTCCATTGCTGTCATTATATATATATATGGTTACAATTATCTGCGTTCGCAATGTGCCTATGATGTAGCACCGGGCGGGCTGTTAGCTAGTGTATATCATCTTACGAGAATAGAGTATGGTATAGATCAACCAGAAGAAGTATGTATAAAAGTATTTTCCCCGAGGAAGAATCCTAGAATTCCGTCTGTTTTCTGGGTTTGGAAAAGTGCGGATTTTCCAGAAAGGGAATCATATGATATGCTGGGAATCTTTTATGATAATCATCCGCGTCTGAAACGTATCTTAATGTCGGAAAGTTGGGTAGGGTGGCCCTTACGTAAGGATTATATTGCTCCCAATTTTTATGAAATACAAGATGCTCATTGAATAATAAGAAACTAATCTTCAGTGTTACAACTTCAGATATTCAAGGAATATTTGTACGCTCTCTTATAGATTAACAGATTCATTAAAGTCTCATCCATATTATTATGGATAGACTAAATAAATAAAAAAAAAAATAATACAATTAGGGATTCATTGAATTCTCAAATTTGGAAGGTATTTATTTTTTTGGACGAGTCGCGCTAATAGGATGAACTAAATGAATTCTGCATTATGAACTTTGTACCGCGCACATCCCTTAGATGAGCTATATAAAGTCACATAACATAGGAGGGAATGAAAAAATAGAATATGAAAGAAAATAAATACAAAGAAATGAAAGAGGATCGGATTCTATTTATACTGTATCTGAGATGAAACTTGGGTATTTCCACCCTTCAACTCCTATAGATATTATAGATATAGACTAGATTTTAACTAACTAATTTAACTATAACCTTTTGAATCTATATGAAGAAGAAACATTCTTTTTGAACGAGAGGAGACACATTACATTATAAAATAAACAAATTAAAGAAAAAAGAAGAGGAAACCTAATCTAATTTTTTTTTTATTTTTTTTTTATATACTTTTTTTATAACATAAACATCTAAAAAGGCTATATCTCCAGACATTTAGATGGATAAGTTAAGCATATATCATGATCTATACTCTTAATGAATATGTATTAATGAATATGTATGCCGATCTATATCCGATCTATATCAATTAATTTAATTAAGTTGTAGAATAGACACTCATACATAAATGTATCATGCGTCAGGAACCAGATTTGAACTGGTGACACGAGGATTTTCAGTCCTCTGCTCTACCTGCTGAGCTATCCCGACCATTTTCGACGCGTCGTCTTCCTCATTTTACTAAACGACTTGGGTCTATGTCAATTAAAAAAAAGAGGAAAAAGTATTCTAAAGTCTTACCAGACCTGGAATGTTTTTGTATCTTTAAAATAAAAAGAAAGAATAAAAAGACGACTTCATAAATTTCAGTTCGAATAATGATTTCGATTGTTAATCATTCCAATTTCCCACGGGGATTCCTTGTTTTGCTCAAAGATGTTCATTTAACGAACAGAGAGAATAGGATAAAAATAATTAAATTAAGGAGTCGAGCGGGCTTTTTTTGGGGATAGAGGGACTTGAACCCTCACGATTTCTAAAGTCGACGGATTTTCCTCTTACTATAAATTTCCTTGTTGTCGATATTGACATGTAGAATGGGACTCTATCTTTATTCTCGTCCGATTAATCAATTATCTATCAGACTATGGAGTGAATGATTTGATCAATTAAAATTCAATCGTTTCTTCAACTTGGAATCAATTCAAAACAATTTTTTTTTATTTCATTTTTCATATAAAGATAAAAAAATATGGATTCGGCCCTTATTAATCATTTGATTAATCATTTGCGATAGTATTTCAATACGTATACGTATGTATATAGGGTTATCCTTTACTTTATCCTTTCTGGAGTTTTGACGGAAGGATTTCTTTACTTTACTAATGCAACGCAGTCAACTCCATTTGTTAGAACGGCTTCCATTGAGTCTCTGCACCTATCCTTTTTTTATTCTGTCTTTTTGAACCTTTGTTTGTTTTCGGAAAACAGGATTTGGCTCAGGATTGCCCATTTTTAATTCCAGGGTTTCTCTGAATTTGAAAGTTATCACTTAGTAAGTTTCCATACCAAGGCTCAATCCAATTAAGTCCGTAGCGTCTACCAATTTCGCCATATCCCCTTTTTTGTTTTGAGATTAAGATCTTATTATTATCCCATTCCCCCTTTTTCATTTATATTCTACTGGAACTGTTGAAGTCATTAGATACCAATTCTTCTAAAAAGTGTTTCTTCTTTTTTTTTCGTATCTATCTTCTTTCATCTCTATCAGAGACCCTTATTTAGTCTAATTAGTCTAATCAGAAAGGATTCTATCATTTCTCTACCCGCAAATTCAATATAGATGTATATATACCACATTTTTTATATATACTTCTCTTACTCTCATTTTTTCTCGTGCAATTTTGACTACTCGAACGATCGATTCTTTTTCTTTTTTCCATATTCATATTAATTATGAATAACTAAGACTGAAAATAACTAACAATGAAAAGAATAAAAAGTTAATAGCCAAGATTCCATTAGTTTACTAAATTCCTATGCATGTACAATTTCTGTTATGTGAGCCCGCTTAGCTCAGAGGTTAGAGCATCGCATTTGTAATGCGATGGTCATCGGTTCGACTCCGATAGCTGGCTTTTCTCTATTTGTTTTTACATGATTGATAATGTTTTTTTGAAATCAAAGAATATTAATATTGAAAAGGCTTCTCTAAAAGGCCTCTTTCCCTTTTTTCCAAGGGTGCCCGGTTATTATGTAGTGGAAACTTCCAACTATGAATAAAAGTTAGAGTAGTTAAATCTCTGTAGAACAAATCAAGAGCACGAAAAGGGCCTTTTTTTATATATACATTATTGGTATATATACCATAAGGTCTGGATATTGATACAATCCATCTCATTATTTTTTGTAGTCTACTACTTCAGTAGATTTTGCTTCATTTATCATATTTATCCTTTAGTTCAGTTTTAATTTAGGTTTCTGAAAATTCAATAAAATAAGGAAAACAAGGAGTTTTTATGTCACGTTACCGAGGGCCTCGTTTCAAAAAAATACGCCGTCTGGGGGCTTTACCGGGACTAACTAGTAAAAGGCCTAGAGCCGGGAGCGATCTTAGAAATCAATCACGCTCCGGTAAAAAATCTCAATATCGTATTCGTTTAGAAGAAAAACAAAAATTACGTTTTCATTATGGTCTTACAGAACGACAATTACTTAAATACGTTCGTATCGCCGCAAAAGCCAAAGGGTCAACAGGTCATGTTTTACTACAATTACTTGAAATGCGTTTGGATAACATCCTTTTTCGATTGGGGATGGCGTCAACTATTCCTCGAGCCCGCCAATTAGTTAATCATAGACATATTTTAGTTAATGGTCGTATAGTAGATATACCAAGTTATCGCTGCAACCCCCGAGATATTATTACAGCGAAGGATGAACAAAAATCTAGAACTATGATTCAAAATTATCTTGATTCATCCCCCCAGGAGGAATTGCCAAAACATTTGACTCTTCACCCATTCCAATATAAAGGATTGGTCAATCAAATAATAGATAGTAAATGGGTTGGCTTGAAAATAAATGAATTGCTAGTGGTAGAATATTATTCTCGTCAGACTTAAGCCTAACTAAAATAACAAGGGTTCGGGTAATTTTGCCCCCTGTCGCCTAAGTAAAGAAACCAAAAGCAAGGGTTTGATCGGGGGATTTTTCTCTCCCATTCATATATCATAGAACGATAGGGATATTTTCATTCCTTTCCATTTTTTCCAGTATTTTCTGTACCGCAGAAATTAGGAATAGAAAAGCTATAGCAAGGAAAGGTTTAACTGTTAGAATAAAGATATCCATTGTTATGTGGTTTGATACATTGCGATCAGTAACATTGAAAAATTAGATGAAGGTACGGAAAGAGAGGGATTCGAACCCTCGGTAAACAAAAGCCTACATAGCAGTTCCAATGCTACGCCTTGAACCACTCGGCCATCTCTCCTATATAATGATTATGTCCCAGAAACCGAGTGAATCGCGAGTCATTCATATTAGATTGTTGGACAGGTATGGTACGTACAATCAATTCGAACTATAAAAAAAAATAGAAAATTTTTAATCAAATAAAGAACTTTCCTTCGAAATTGGAGGATAAAGATAATTTTTTTTTGTTTTTTTTTTAATTTTATAAATTGAGTCTGTTTTTATGTTATTTTGTACTGTACAATTACTTTTTTGTGGGATCATTTTCTCATAAGAGGTAATTAAAAGAAATTAGAAAATGGATTGCTACCTATGCCTAGATCCCGGATAACTGGAAATTTTATTGATAAGACCTTTTCAATTGTAGCCAATATCTTATTACGAATAATTCCGACAACTTCGGGAGAAAAAGAGGCATTTACTTATTACAGAGATGGTGTGATTTGATTTTTTTTATTTACCGCTTCCAGTCTTAAGAGAAAGACACATTAATCGGAATAGAAAGATTTGAAATAACTCTACGCTTGTTGAAGGTGAAGTTTCTAAGTTTCTAAATAAAACAATTCCTTCTGTCGGGTATCCTCGATTAATGCAGCCTCAGATGCTTCAATTGTCAATTCTAGCATTGAACGAAAGGTTACACCTATGGGTTCTGTATTGTAGGTTAACCCTACCCCACTAGTACCAATAGGCGGCATAGAGGAAGAAGCACTACGCCTAGGAATCAACAACACGAAAACTTTGTTATAAATTATCCCTTTTCTTTATTTGGATCGGGACTAATAAGAATGGTTGGGAAAACAAATATCCATCTCGTTCGTACCTTGGATACCCATATAACCATCGAAGACTGTTGAAGTGACTAATTCCTAGAAATTAAGAAAGATTGAGAACAAAGAAATTGTTAGAGTTAACTTAATATTTTTATCTAGTATCAACATGCTTGATGTTAAGAAAAGATCTTTTGCAGGAAGGTTGGCTAGAGATTTCTTGTAAAAACACTAGCCCCGCTCAGTTCATAATGAGAATATCTCACTCCCTTTTTTATTCTATGTATTATTCTCATTATGCACAAAAGGGAGGAGCCGTATGAGATGAAAATCTCACGTACGGTTCTGGAACGGAGATTCTTTGAATCGAATGACGACCGTAACGAATGTCTGCTCAATCCGAAGGAAATTATGCAGAAGCTTTACAGAATTATTATGAAGCTTTGCGGCTAGAAATTGATCCCTATGATCGAAGTTATATACTCTATAATATAGGCCTTATTCACACAAGTAATGGAGAACACACAAAAGCTTTGGAATATTATTTTCGGGCACTAGAACGAAACCCCTTCTTACCACAAGCTTTAAATAATATGGCCGTGATCTGTCATTACGTGCGACTATCTCCACTATAGAAAAAAAAAAGAAAAAATTTTACTAGAAATGGGCTTTCTACATATGCATCGTCCAAAACAACGATTTTTATCAGCTGTAGCAAAGAAAGCAACTTCATAGAAGTCAAAATATGAAGAAAAAAATATGCCTAGATACTTTATTCTATGGATAAAGGATCTAATTGATAGAGGAAGCATCGTAAAGATCAATTAGCGAGATTTTTGGCCGATACAATAAGAACTGCTTACTTATGTCATAATATGAGACAAAAGTTAGGAATCAACTTATGTAACAGAGTCGATCCCCTAAAGTATTGAGCAGCGGTGTAGCATCAGATCCCAAAGATCGTAAGTCTTTCTTATGAGGGAAGGTCTTTTTCAAAGATTCTATATATATATTTAGATATAAAATATATAAAACCGAGATAGTTACCTTTCGGAAAATTCTAACGATAGTAGAACGCCTGCGCTTTATTCTTCTGAAGGTGGGAGAAAAGAGAAAACTGATTATTAATCAAAATTTAAGTTTGAAACTCATGTAATTAACCTTTTTTGGATAACTCGAGAAAAAATGGGACACCCCAAAAAATGGATTGCTGAGCCGTATGAGGTAGGAAACTCTCAAGTACGGTTCTAATGGAAGGAATTTGCTCGCCTATTCTGACCGAGGAGAACAGGCCATTCGGCAGGGAGATTCTGAAATTGCGGAGGCTTGGTTCGATCAAGCCGCAGAGTATTGGAAACAAGCTATAGCACTTACTCCCGGAAATTATATTGAAGCGCAGAATTGGTTGAAGATCACAAGGCGTTTCGAATAAGAAAAGAGCATTCTCTTTGTTTTGTATTTCTTATTTAGTTTTTTTTTAGTTTTTTTTTTAATATTTTATTGGTTATATTTTTATATTTCTTTCTTAT